>CM038677.1:641500360-641851690 GCA_021605205.1 Aegilops longissima
GTCGTCCCATGAACGGACGATTCCAACTCTAGCCCATTTACGGCCATAATGCGGCCTGTTATTGGCCCATGTTTGGCCAATCGATCATACGACCCGTATAAGGCCCATTGATGATACGGCCCGTAGAAGGCCCATTGTTTGTACGGCCCGTAGAAGGCCCATTGTGTTGGGGAACGTAGTAATTTAAAAATTTTCCTACGATCACGCAAGACCATGGTGATGGCATAGCAACGAGAGGGGAGAGTGTCCATCCACATACCCTCATAGACCGAAAGCGGAAGCGTTATATTAACGCGGTTGATGTAGTCGTACGTCTTCACGATCCGACCGATCCAAGCACCGTTACTCCGGCACCTCCGAGTTCTTGGCACACGTTCAGCTCGATGACGATCCCCGGGCTCCGATCCAGCAAAGCGTCGGGGAGGGAGTTCCGTCGACCTGACGGCGTGGTGGCGATCTTGATGTTCTACCGTCGCAGGCTTCGCCTAAGCACCGCTACAATATGACCGAGGTGGAATATGGTGGAGGGGGCACCGCACACGCTAAGGAACGATCACGAAGATCAACTTGTGTGTTCTAGGGTGCCCCCGCCTCAGTATATAAAGGAGCAAGGGGAGGGCGGCCAGCCCTTGGGGTCGCACCAAGGGAGGGGAGTCCTCCTCCTAGTAGGAGTAGGACTCCCTTTCCTAGTCCTACTAGGAAGAGGGAAGGGGAAGGAAAGAGAGGAGAGGGAGAGGGAAGGGGGCTGCGCCCCCCTCTAGTCCAGTCGGACTCCCCATGGAGGGGGGCACCACCTCCTGGTGCAGCCCTCTCTCTCCCTCTTGGCCCAATAAGGCCCATAACTTCCCGGGGTTCGGTAACCCCTCCGGCACTCCGGTTTTCTCCGAAACTTCCGGAACCTTTCCGGTGTCCGAATATAACCATCCAATATATCAATCTTTATGTCTCGACCATTTGAGACTCCTCGTCATGTCCGTGATCACATCCGGACTCCGAACTCCTTGGTACATCAAAATACATAAACTCATAATAACCGTCATTGAAACCTTAAGCGTGCGGACCCTACGGTTCGAGAACTATGTAGACATGACCTAGAACTATTCTCGGTCAATAACCAATAGCGGAACCTGGATGCTCATATTGGTTCCTACATATTCTCTGAAGATCTTTATCGGTCAAACCGCATAACAACATACGTTGTTCCCTTTGTCATCGGTATGTTACTTTCCGAGATTTGATCGTCGGTATCCAATACCTAGTTTAATCTCGTTACGGAAGTCTCTTTACTGCTTCGTAATACATCATCTCACAACTAACTCTTTAGTTGCAATGCTTGCAAGGCTTATGTGATGTGTATTACCGAGAAGGCCTAGAGATACCTCTCCGACAATCGGAGTGACAAAACCTAATCTCAAATCGCCAACCCAACAAGTACCTTTGGAGACACCTGTAGTACTCCTTTATAATCACCCGATTCGTTGTGGCGTTTGGTAGTACCAAAGTGTTCCTCCGTAAGCAGGAGTTGCATAATCTCATAGTTACGAGGAACATGTATGGGTCATGAAGAAAGCATTAACATACTAAGCGATCAAGTGTTAAGCTAACGGAATGGGTCATGTCAATCAGATCATTCAACTAATGATGTGACCTTGTTAATCAAATAACAACTCCTTGTTCATGGTTAGGAAACATAACCATCTTTGATTAACAAGCTAGTCAAGTAGAGGCATACTAGTGACATACTGTTTGTCTATATATTCACACATGTATTATGTTTCCGGTTAATACAATTCTAGCATGAATAATAAACATTTATCATGATATAAGGAAATAAATAACAACTTTATTATTGCCTCTAGGGCATATTTCCTTCACATTGTTACTGTAAAAGGCCTACTGTTTCTACGGCCCGTAGAAGGCCCACTTTTCTACGGCCCGTAGGAGGCCCAGTGTCACTACAGTAAATATTAGCCCATGGTTATTGTGGCCTAGTTTTTAAAAATAGGTTATTGCAGCCACTGGCAAACCACGGAAAAAGAACTGCACTGACTAGAAGCAAACAAATAAACAAGACAACAAGGAAATAAATAAGCAAGCAACTTATGCTAGGCTATCACGGCTATTACACATATTACATCCACTGGGCATCGAAGTTACAAACCGATTGCAAATATAGGGAACAAAGCAGCATATAAACGCCACAAAGAAAACAAGTCCAGAACTGAAACCACTTGAAAGAGTTCAAGAAACAATATCACAGGTACCCATAATGTCGGCAAGATGCTTAGCAAGCTTATTAACTTTCTCTTGTTTGGCGCTTAAATCCTCTAGTGCATGTTGTTGCACAAGAAAGTATGCATCTGAATTCTGCAGGGACTTCCTCAGTCCTTCGGCTTCTTGCCGCAGCATAGCTGACTGATGCCTTTCAGCTTGTAGCTGAGATTGAAGAAGCCGAAGTGATTCAGGCAGCGAGTTCGAAGAGCTTGTGCCGGTGATCGCCAAGAATCTTCGAACACTACATCAACGCAGGATCGTGGGGTTTCTCACCGCCTACAAGATCGTTTTTATCATCTTTCTTGGAGACCAACAGGGTTGTCTCACTATCTTGAACCTTATCTGCATTACTTTCTCTACCATTGCATAGTGGGGTGCTCTTCTCCGATATTCTGTTTGCATACTACAAGAGAAACAAGCAGCCACATCACAGGTTTAGCTTGTAGTATACGAAACTCATTTTGGTAAACCGGTTCAGTAGTAAGGCGGACAGGATAACAGCATGAAACAAACATATATCTATGTACTATGGTCACTGTATTGTCCATATCATTCTAGTTTATGTTCCCTAATCAAGATAGAGACACAGTTCAACTCATATATTTTTAAGACACAGCAGCATAGACAGAATATAAGTCTGAGAAACTACACAGCATTGGCATCACTTGTAATGTGCATCACATGAGAACATAACTGTTTATACAAGTTAAACTGAAATCAACACAGAGCAAGAAGTTAGAACAACAATCCAGTTAAAGAAATAGGTTTAAAACATACCTGTTCTGCCATTGGAGTTTCAATTGGATCCTTCAAATTTGAAAGTAGTTGGTATGAGTAAATATAGTGATGCAACAACAAAGGAGTATGGACCATAGCTACGGAATTTGACCTAAGAACAGTTGCTCTTCTGCTTTAATCATGGAGTTTGGGTTAGCTGTGGCGGTCTTCGTGCTTTGGGCACTGCAGTAGCTTTACAAACAGCTCGTGTGGGGGTACTCTGTGGTGGACATGGTGCTTTGTCAACTATAAGTGGGTTACTATCCGGTGGGTTTGCACTAGAGTCAATAATCTAGATTACAAAGTAATGATCTTTACACCCATGGAGTCTTGGTGCTGATCATGTTTTGCTCGTGGAAGAGGCTTAGTCAACGGGTCTGCAACATTCAGATCCGTATGTATTTTGCAAATCTCTATGTCTCCCACTTGGACTTGGTCCCGAATGGAATTGAAGCGTCTCTTGATGTGCTTGGTCCTCTTGTGAAATCTGGATTCCTTTGCCAAGGCAATTGCACCAAGATTGTCACGGAAGATCTTCATCGGTCCCGATGCACTAGGTATGACACCTAGATCGGAAATGAACTCTTTCATCCGCACTCCTTCATTTGCTGCTTCCAAGCAGCTATGTACTCCGCTTCACATGTAGATCCCGCCACGGCGCTTTGTTTAGAACTGCACCAACCGACAGCTCCACCGTTTAATAAAAACACGATCCGGTTTGCGATTTAGAATCGTCCGGATCGGTGTCAAAGCTTACATCGGCGTAACCATTTACGACTAGCTCTTTGTCACCTCCATATCGAGAAACATATCCTTAGTCCTTTTCGGTATTTCAGATGTTCTTGACCGCTGTCCATGATCCACTCTGGATTACTTTGGTACCTTCCTGCCAAGCTTACAGCTAAGCATACGTCAGTGTCAGGTACACAGCATTGCATACATGATAGAGCCTATGGCTGAAGCATAGGAACATCTTTCATTTTCTCTCTATCTTCTGCGTGGTCGGGCATTGAGTCGACTCAATCTTACACCTTGTAACACGGTAAAAACCTTTCTTTGCTGATCCATTTTGAACTTTTTCAAAACTTTATCAAGGTATGTGCTTTGTGAAAGTCCAATCAAGCGTCTTGATCTATCTCTATAGATCTTGATGCCCAATATATAAGCAGCTTCACCGAGGTCTTTCATTGAAAAACTTTTATTCAAGTATCCTTTTATGCTATCCAGAAATTCTATATCATTTCCAATCAATAATATGTCGTCCACATATAATATTAGAAATGCTACTGAGCTCCCACTCACTTTCTTGTAAATACAGAGCTTCTCCAAAAGTGCAGACAAACCCATATGCTTTGATCACACTATCAAAGCGTTTATTCCAACTCCGAGAGGCTTGCACTGACCATAAATTGATCGTTGGAGCTTACACACTTTGTTAGCACCTTTTGGATCGACAAAACCTTCTGGTTGCATCATATACAACTCTTCTTCTAGAAATCCATTCAAGAATGCAGTTTTACATCCATTTGCCAAATTTCATAATCATAAAATGCGGCAATTGCTAACATGATTCGGACGGACTTAAGCATCGCTTCGGGTGAGAAAGTCTCATCGTAGTCAACCCCTTGAACTTGTCGAAAACCTTTTGCAACAAGTCGAGCTTTGTAGATAGTTACATTACCATCGCGTCAGTCTTCTTCTTAAAATCCATTTATTCTCAATAGCTTGCCGATCATCGGGCAAGTCTACCAAAGTCCATACTTTGTTCTCATACATGGATCCCATCTCAGATTTCATGGCTTCAAGCCATTTTATGAATCTGGGCTCACCATCGCTTCTTCATAGTTCGTAGGTTCATCATGATCTAGTAGCATGACTTCCGAATAGGATTACCGTACCACTCACTGTGCGGATTTTGTTCTGTTGATCTCTGAAGTTCGGTGACAACTTGATCTGAAGTTTCATGATCTTTATCATTATCTTCCTCACTAATCTGGTGTAGGTGTTACGAAACTGATTTACGTGATTTAACTACTTTCAATAAGGGAGCTGGTACTATTACCTCATCAAGTTCCACTTTCCTCCCACTCACTTCTTTGGAGAGAAACTCCTTCTCTAGAAAGGATCCATTTTAGCAACGAATGTCTTGCCTTCGGATCTGTGATAGAAGGTGTACCCAATTGTCTCCTTTGGGTATCCTATGAAGACACATTTCTCGATTTGGGTTCAAGCTTATCAGGTTGAAGTTTCTTCACATAAGCATCGCAACCCCAAACTTTCAGAAGCGACAACTTTGGTTTCTTGCTAAACCATAGTTCATAAGGCGTCGTCTCAGCGGATTTTGACGGTGTCCTATTTAACGTGAATGCGGCCGTCTCAAGAGCATAACCCCAAAATGATAGCGGTAAATCTGTAAGAGACATCATAGATCGCACCATATCCAAAAAGTGCGATTCGACGTTCGGACACACCATTGCGCTGTGGTGTTCGGGTGGCGTGAGTTGCGAAACTATTCGCTTTGTTTCAAATGTAGACCAAACTCGTAACTCAAATATTCGCCTCCACGATCAGATCGTAGAAACTTTATTTTCTTATTACGATGATTTTCAACTTCACTCTGAAATTCTTTGAACTTTTCAAATGTTTCAGACTTATGTTTCATTAAGTAGATATACCCATATCTGCTCAAATCATCTGTGAAGGTGAGAAAATAACGATATCCGCCACGAGCTTCAACATTCATTGGACCACATACATCCGTATGTATGATTTCCAATAAATCTGTTGCTCTCTCCATAGTACCGAGAACGGAGTTTTAGTCATCTTGCCCATGAGGCACGGTTCGCAAGTGCCAAGTGATTCATAATCAAGTGACTCCAAAAGTCCATCGAGATGGAGTTTCTTCATGCGTTTTACACCGATATGACCTAAGCGGCGGTGCCACAAATAAGTTGCACTATCATTATCAACTCTGCATCTTTTGGTTTCAACATTATGAATATGTGTATCACTACTATCGAGATTCATTAAAATAGACCACTCTTCAAGGGTGCATGACCATAAAAGATATTATTCATATAAATAGAACAACCATTATTCTCGATTTAAATGAATAACCGTCTCGCATCAAACAAGATCCAGATATAATGTTCATGCTCAACGCTGGCACCAAATAACAATTATTCAGGTCTAAAACTAATCCCGAAGGTAGATGTAGAGGTAGCGTGCCGATTGCGATCACATCGACTTTGGAACCGTTTCCACACGCGCATCGTCACCTCGTCCTTTGCCGGTGTTAAGCAATCCGTAGTTCCTCTTCGAGTTGCAAATATTAGCAATGTAACCAGTATCAAATACCCGGTACTATGCGAGCTCTAGTAAGGTACACATCAATAACAAGTATATCACATATACCTTTGTTCACTTTGCCATCCTTCTTGTCCGCCAAATACTTGGGGCAGTTCCGCTTCGATGACCAGTCGCTTGCGGTAGAAGCACTCGGTTTGAGGCTTAGGTCCAGACTTGGGTTTCTTCTCCCGATCAACAACTTGTTTGCTGTTCTTCTTGAAGTTCCCTTCTTCTTCCCTTTGCCTTTCTTCTTGAAACTAGTGGTCTTATTGACCATCAACACTTGATGCTCCTTTTGATTTCTACCTCCGCAGCTTTTAGCATTGCGAAGAGCTCGAGCATAGTCTTTACTAACCCTTGCATATTATAGTTCATCACGAAGCCTTTGTAGCTTGGTGGCGGTGATTGAAGAATTACATCAATGACACAATCATCCGGAAGATTAACTCCCGGTTGATTCAAGTGATTGTAATACCGGACATTTTGAGTATGTGCTCACCGACGAAACTATTCTCTTCCATCTTGCAGCTATAGAACTTATTGGAGACTTCATATCTCTCAATCCGGGCATTACATTTGAAATATCAACTTCAACTCCTGGAACATCTCATATGCTCCATGACGTTCAAAACGTCGTTGAAGACCCGTTCTAAGCCGTAAAGCATGGCACACTGAACTATAGAGTAGTCATCAGCTCTGCTTTGCGAGACGTTCACAACCGGCTCATCATCTGCAGCAGGCTGTCACCCAGCGGTGCTTCCAGGCGTAACTTTTACGTGCAGCAATGAGGATTATCCTCGAGTTACGGACCCAGTCCGTGGAATTGCTACCATCATCTTTCAACTTTGCTTTCTCAAGGAACGCATTAAAATTCAACGGAACAACAGCACGAGCCATCTATCTACAGTAAACATAGACAAGCAAAATACTATCAGGTACTAAGTTCATGATAAATTTAAGTTCAATTAATCATATTACTAAAGAACTCCAACTTAGACAGACATCTCTCTAGTTATCTAAGTGATCACGTGATCCAAATCAACTAAACCATAACCGATCATCACGTGAGATGGAGTAATTTTCAATGGTGAACATCTTATGTTGATCATATCTGCTATATGATTCACGTTCGACCTTTCGGTCTCCGTGTTCCGAGGCCATATCTGTATATGCTAGGCTCGTCAAGTATAACCTGAGTATTCTGCGTGTGCAAAACTGGCTTGCACCCGTTGTAGATGGACGAGAGCTTATCACACCCGATCATCACGTGGTGTCTCGGCACGACGAACTTTGGCAACGGTGCATACTCGGGAGAACACTACTTGATAATTTTAGTGAGAGATCATCTTATAATGCTACCGTCAATCAAAGCAAGATAAGATGCATAAAGGATAAACATCACATGCAATCAATATAAGTGATATGATATGGCCATCATCATCTTGTGCTTGTGATCTCCATCTCCGAAGCACCATGATCACCATCGTCACCGGTAGCGACACCTTGATCTCCATCGTAGCATCGTTGTCGTCTCGCCAACTATTGCTTCTCGACTATCGCTACCGCTTAGTGATAAAGTAAAGCAATTACATGGCGTTGCATTTCATACAATAAAGCGACAACCATATGGCTCCTGCCGATTGCCGATAACTTCGGTTACAAAACATGATCATCTCATACAATAAAATATAGCATCACGTCTTGACCATATCACATCACAACATGCCCTGCAAAAACAAGTTAGGCGTCCTCTACTTTGTTGTTGCAAGTTTTACGTGGCTGCTACGGGCTGAGCAAGAACCGTTCTTACCTCGCATCAAAACCACAGCGATACTTCGTCAAATAGACTCGTTTAACCTTCTCAAGGACCGGGCGTAGCCTTTTCAGTTCAACTAAAGTGAGAGAGACAGACACCCGCCATCACCTTTAAGCAACGAGTGCTCACAGCGGTGAAACCAGTCTCGCGTAAGCGTACGCGTAATGTCGGTCCGGGCCGCTTCATCTCACAATACCGCTGAACCAAAGTATGACATGCTGGTAGGTAGTATGACTCGTATCGCCCACAACTCACTTGTGTTCTACTCGTGCATATGACATCAACGCATAAAACCTGGCTCGGATGCCACTGTTGGGGAACGTAGTAATTAAAAATTTTCCTACGATCACGCAAGACCATGGTGATGGCATAGCAACGAGAGGGGAGAGTGTCCGTCCACGTACCCTCGTAGACCGAAAGCGGAAGCGTTATATTAACGCGGTTGATGTAGTCGTACGTCTTCACGATCCGACCGATCCAAGCACCGTTACTCGGCACCTCCGAGTTCTTGGCACACGTTCAGCTCGATGGCGATCCCCGGCTCCGATCCAGCAAAGCGTCGGGGAGGAGTTCCGTCGACCTGACGGCGTGGTGGCGATCTTGATGTTCTACCGTCGCAGGGCTTCGCCTAAGCACCGCTACAATATGACCGAGGTGGAATATGGTGGAGGGGGGCACCACACACGGCTAAGGAACGATCACGAAGATCAACTTGTGTGTACTAGGGTGCCCCCCTGCCCCCGTATATAAAGGAGCAAGGGGGAGGGCCGGCCAGCCCTTGGGGCGCACCAAGGGAGGGGGGAGTCCTCCTCCTAGTAGGAGTAGGACTCCCCTTTCCTAGTCCTACTAGGAAGAGGGAAGGGGAAGGAAGAGAGGAGAGGGAGAGGGAAGGGGCTGCGCCCCCTCCTAGTCAGTCGGACTCCCCATGGAGGGGGCGCACCACCTCTGGTGCAGCCCTCTCTCCCCCTCTTGGCCCAATAAGGCCCATAACTTCCCGGGGTTCGGTAACCCCTCCGGCACTCCGGTTTTCTCCGAAACTTCCGGAACCTTTCCGTGTCCGAATATAACCATCCAATATATCAATCTTTATGTCTCGACCATTTCGAGACTCCTCGTCATGTCCGTGATCACATCCGGGACTCGAACTCCTTGGTACATCAAAATACATAAACTCATAATAACCGTCATTGAAACCTTAAGCGTGCGGACCCTACGGTTCGAGAACTATGTAGACATGACCTAGAACTATTCTCGGTCAATAACCAATAGCGGAACCTGGATGCTCATATTGGTTCCTACATATTCTCTGAAGATCTTTATCGGTCAAACCGCATAACAACATCGTTGTTCCCTTTGTCATCGGTATGTTACTTTCCGAGATTTGATCGTCGGTATCCAATACCTAGTTTAATCTCGTTCTCGGAAAGTCTCTTTACTCGTTCCGTAATACATCATCTCACAACTAACTCTTTAGTTGCAATGCTTGCAAGGCTTATGTGACGTGTATTACCGAGAAGGCCTAGAGATACCTCTCCGACAATCGGAGTGACAAAACCTAATCTCAAAATCGCCAACCCAACAAGTACCTTTGGAGACACCTGTAGTACTCCTTTATAATCACCCGATTCGTTGTGGCGTTTGGTAGTACCAAAGTGTTCCTCCGTAAACGGAGTTGCATAATCTCATAGTTACAGGGAACATGTATGGGTCATGAAGAAAGCATTAACATACTAAGCGATCAAGTGTTAAGCTAACGGAATGGGTCATGTCAATCAGATCATTCAACTAATGATGTGACCTTGTTAATCAAATAACAACTCCTTGTTCATGGTTAGGAAACATAACCATCTTTGATTAACAAGCTAGTCAAGTAGAGGCATACTAGTGACATCTTTGTTTGTCTATATATTCACACATGTATTATGTTTCCGGTTAATACAATTCTAGCATGAATAATAAACATTTATCATGATATAAGGAAATAAATAACAACTTTATTATTGCCTCTAGGGCATATTTCCTTCACATTATTCTTGTAAAAGGCCTCTTTGTTTCTACGGCCCGTAGAAGGCCCACTTTTCACTGACCCGTAGGAGGCCCAAAGTCACTACAAAGAAATATTAGCCCATGGTTATTGTGGCCTAGTTTTTAAAAATAGGTTATTGCAGCCACTGGCAAACCACGGAAAAAGAACTGCACTGACTAGAAGCAAACAAATAAACAAGACAACAAGGAAATAAATAAGCAAGCAACTTATGCTAGGCTATCACGGCTATTACACATATTACATCCACTGGGCATCGAAGTTCGCAACCAGTGCAAATATAGGGAACAAAGCAGCATATAAACGCCACAGCAAAACAAGTCCAGAACTGAAACCACTTCAGAAGAGTTCAAGAAACAATATCCTGGGTACCCATAATGCTGGCAAGATGCTTAGCAAGCTTATTAACTTTCTCTTGTTTGGCGCTTAAATCCTCTAGTGCATGTTGTTGCACAAGAAAGTATGCATCTGAATTCTGCAGGGACTTCCTCAGTCCTTCGGCTTCTTGCCGTAGCATAGCTGACTGATGCCTTTCAGCTTGTAGCTGAGATTGAAGAAGCCGAAGTGATTCAGGCAGCGAGTTCGAAGAGCTTGTGCCAGCGGTACTGGCCAGTAACTCGAACACTACATCAACGCAGGACTGTGGGGTTTTCTCACTGTCTACAAGATCGTTTTTATCATCTTTCTTGGAGACCAACAGGGTTGTCTCACTATCTTGAACCTTATCTGCATTACTTTCTCTACCATTTCATAGTGGGGTGCTCTTCTCCGATATTCTGTTTGCATACTACAAGAGAAACAAGCAGCCACATCACAGGTTTAGCTTGTAGTATACGGAACTCATTTTGGTAAACCGGTTCAGTAGTAAGGCGGACAGGATAACAGCATGAAACAAACATATATCTATGTACTATGGTCCTTTGTATTGTCCATATCATTCTAGTTTATGTTCCCTAATCAAGATAGAGACACAGTTCAACTCATATATTTTTAAGACACAAAGAGCATAGACAGAATATAAGTCTGAGAAACTACACAGCATTGGCATCACTTGTAATGTGCATCACATGAGAACATAACTGTTTATACAAGTTAAACTGAAATCAACACAGAGCAAGAAGTTAGAACAACAATCCAGTTAAAGAAATAGGTTTAAAACATACCTGTTCTGCCATTGGAGTTTCAATTGGATCCTTCAAATTTGAAAGTAGTTGGTATGAGTAAATATAGTGATGCAACAACAAAGGAGTATGGACCATAGCTACGGAATTTGACCTAAGAACAGTTGCTCTTCTGCTTTAATCATGGAGTTTGGGTTAGCTGTGGCGGTCTTCGTGCTTTGGGCACTGCAGTAGCTTTACAAACAGCTCGTGTGGGGGTACTCTGTGGTGGACATGGTGCTTTGTCAACTATAAGTGGGTTACTATCCGGTGGGGTTGTGGTTAGATGGGTTGTAGCTGGTTCTCTGCCCAACGGTGTAAGTGTGCAATCCGGAAGAGTCTCGATTATGTGTGGTGGGGCTAGTTTGTGGGCCAGTACAACCATGGTTCTATCTGCATCGACGGGTAGCACTGTCTTTTGTGAAGAACGGGTTTTTTCTCTCTTAGATACTGCCATCACCCCTCCAATTCAAATGGCTGATAAACAAGAAAAGAAATTGAACATCTGAGACATTGTATGATGAGCAGATGTGGTAATTCACATATATGTTGTCTAACCAAACAGACAAACATGACACAATTTCACATATATGATGCCTAACTAAGCAGGATAGCATGACACAGTTTCAGATATATGATGGATAACTTAACATGATATAATGGCATAATTCAACATATGATGAGTACCTAAACAGGATGACATGACAAAACTATATGATGTCTTTCTAAAATAGGTTGGGATGAAATAATTCACATACATGTTGTCTAAGTATACAGGATGACATGATATAATTGACATAATTGATTCATATACTAAGCAGCTGGCACTCGCATGTATGATCTCTAAACTAAGCAGATAGAATTCAATATTGTGCATATGATGTCTAAACTAAGCAATGCAAGACACATATGCATCATATGATAAATATAAACATTGCAACTTAGAGCATACACCTCAGGTGGGATATAGGACTGGTCATCTATCTCTGAATCCTCCTCTGTGGAGCTCCCCGTAACCATTGAGATATATGTTTCAACAAGTACCATTGCCTGCTCTGGAGACCTTGTTTTCACTCCAGATTTTTCCATAACCGGCTCAAATGGCTGATACACATGAAGAGTAGTTCAATATACACAGATTGTCGACAAATGGAATACGTAATGAAAAAAAAGATGGCATGAAATAATTCACATATATGATGCCTGGCTCCATGGCGGTGCATAATTCACATATATGATAACTGGCTGAAAAACATGGCATTGCATTATTCACATATCTGATATAGAAAGCAAGCAGGAGGCATTCACACAAAGCATGTCTAATCTAAGCGGATGTCATGGCAATGCAAGACTACGCATGATATGAGCAATATAACCCAGCCAAGTTAGAGCATGCACCTCGGTGGGGGATCTGTTGGTCATCTCTCTGAATCCTCCTCGAGGAGCTATCGTAACCAACAAGAAATCTGCATCGACGGTAGCACTCGATCGCCGAAGACCTTGTTTTTACTCCAGATTTTCCCATGACTGACTCAAATGGCTGATGCACAGGAAGAGTAGATGAATGTATAAACATTCTTGATAAATGGAATACATTATGGAAAAAAATATGGCACGATACAATTCACATATACGATGACTGGCTAAACAGGATGGCATTGCATGATTCACGTATATGATGCGTGGCTAAAGAAGATGGCATTGCATAATTCCCATATACTCCATCCGTTCCTAAATATTTATCTTTTTAGAGATTTCAAATGGACTACCACATACGGATGTATATAGACATATTTTAGAGTGTAGATTCACTCATTTTGTTCCGTATGTAGTCACTTGTTGAAATATCTAAAAAGACAAATATTTAGGAATGGTGGGAGTATGATATAGAAACCAAACAGGTGGCATTCACACAAAGCAAATCGAAACTAAGCTGATGACATATAAGATGTATAATGTAAGCAATGCAAGGCGCCATATGCATGATATGACCAACATCGGCATGCCAGTTAAACAAACACCTCGGGTGGTATCTGAGCGTGGTCGGCTCCTACGAATCTCCATCTCGAGCAGTTATCTTCCTCTGGAATACAATCTGGAAATGCAGGAGGGGGCACTTCACCCACCATGGGCGGTGTCTTCATGACATTATATTCGCATAGCGGTCTTCTCTTTTTCTCTACATGTTCATGCGATTGTGTACAATATCGACATGCATAATAAAAAATAGTTAATTTTGTAAGGCCTAAGGGTGCATGCAAAAATCAAGACTGATGGTAGCAAACGAGTGGATGGATCAAAAACTAATGGTAGCAGGTAGATTATAGCTTCAGTTTAGAAAGATAGACAATGGATCATCTATTGTTTGTTGCCCACCCAACATGAACCACATAGAAGACCCTAGATGAACCAGATAGTAGACTGATACTATTCGTTGCTGGCTCATATGAGACCCATGGGCAATTCAGAACTCAAGATTGAATGATAAAGTAGCATGTAATAATAACCGATGTATAACGTAAGCAAACATGAAAGACTGCGACCTCTCTTCCGGAACTGTGTAGTCCTCAGGTTCATCTGCTCAGTCAATGATGGTAATGCAGTTGGCGTGGCTGCCGGCAACAGGGAAGATGATCTGAGGCGGCGAAAGGAAGTCTGCAGGGGGGATCTCTACTGCAGTGAACGCTTCTGTCGATGGTGCACCTCAGGTGGGGTGGATGACGGCACGACAGGAGCAGGACATAACACACAAAGTTTTCTTTGACGCCTATCTTAAAATGAAGTAAATCTGTAAGGGCTCCTTAGAATTGGAGGATTCTATAAACGCAGGGATAGGAAAAACACAGGAATATGATAGGAATGCACGTGCAAAACAGAGCATTTGGAAACATAGGATTTCAGTCAACCTGGGTGTTTGGCTCACATGAATTGGAAGAAAAGAGGAATGGAGAAACAAAGTGATGCGACGAGTGTACAACCTCTTTGGCATAGCCTTGTGGACCTCAGCATCATTGGGTTGGACATGGAGGATGGTGATGATCTTTGGTGTATGCTCGGGAGGCGGGAAGAAGATCCGAGGCCTCTAGAAACAGCGCCGAGGGTACTGCTCCGCTGTGATGGATGGTTTCGTCGTTGGAGCAGCTCTGCTAAGGTGTACGGCGACGAGGCTGAAGCATAACAAGACAGACAACGTTAACCTGAAGTGGGACCCTAATATCATCTGCAATAGATGATGTAAAATACATCACCAAAAAGTGCTAGATGTAAAACGCATCAGCCGCGCCACGGCCGCTCCGACAGATGTTGTAAGTATTGTTCACTCTGAACTTAACTGAAGAAAATGAACATCATAGTCAAAACTGATTGAACTAGTAACAGAGCATTGCAATAGATGTTTAGGGCATTCGAGCACCGATGGCGAGAAGCGATGATCTAAATCAGCGGATGCACGAGCGAGGAGCGCACTAGCGAGAGAGCAAGTCGTGCGGTACCACCATGACGAGTGCTAAAGCAGCAACTCCTGTAGCTGCGGAGGTCGTCTTTGCAGCAGCAGCGGCAAGCGAGAGAAAAGCGAGCAGCAACACGAGCGAAAGCGGGAAGCGGTGCAGCAGCGCGACCGGCGGCAAACGAGCTGAAGTGCGAGCGAGAGCCGGAGCAGCTGCAACTAGTGCCATTGTGGAAGTCGCCACCGAGGAAGCAACTACATGGGGGAGAGATGCCGTGGTTGATGTGGCCGGCGACGGCGCCGTCGATGGAGACACGCCATGTCTGCTCGGTATCGAGCACCGGCAGCCCCGTGAGATCGAATAAAAGATAAAATGAAGCGGTGAGTGCAGAACCTCCTTGGTGGCGCCGAGCTGGCCTCGGCTTCATCGGAGGAATTGGTGAGGGTGCTGCGGTTCCGGTGGGGCTGGTCAAGACGGTGCTGTGGGGATTGAGGTGGCGCGATAGACGAGGCAAATGTCGGGGCAGCTCCTTGGAGGTGGAGGACGGGGCGGCTGATCCGGCGGGACGACGAGATCGACAACGGATCCTCATCCGGTGCGGCGGATGAGGGATGGCGAGCTGTTGCGGTGGACGACATAGTCGGGGAAGAGTCTCCAGCTGGGCGGCGGTCGGGAGGCCGATGGAGGAGCGTCGGGTTTCACGAGTTTTGGCGGCCTCGGTGTACGAATGGGGGGGGGGGCAAAGGCAGAGGGGGGAGCCAAGCTTAGGGACGCGCTTGTCCGAAATGTTGGGTAAGTTACCAGCGTATCCCCACCAGTTTTGACACCGCGACGTGGAGCTTCATTTTCGGCTGAGGTGTAGAAGGGGTATTTCGCGTGTCTGGGCTGCGGTAGCGATTTCTGATGAGGAGGGAGATCTCGCGCGCGTCCAAATTTCGGGATAACAAGGCGCGGCGTGGGTTGAAGAAGCGGGAGTTTCAAAGTAGGCGAGAAAAAATATACTCGAGCTTGGAAATTTCGGGATAACAAGGCGCGGCGCGGGTAGAAGAAGCAGGAGTTTCAAAGCAGGTGAGACAAAAGATACTCGATCTTGAAAATTTCGGGATAACAAGGTGCGGATTCCTTGTTCGGCAGAACAAACTTAACGTGTAAAAAAACAATTCATACAAGACACAAGAGAGTCATGTCCCCTTTTACTGTATTTCTATAGATGCCATTGAAAAAACTACAAGAAAAATGCAAAATAAAAAATCGAGAGAACAAGATTACCCTGCACAGTACCTAATAGATTCGCACTTCCCTCAACAACAACAAAAAACAAATCAATTCCCACCAAATAAAGAGTAATGTCCCTTTTTATATGATTACAGATGCCATGATCTCGAATTTCAATTTTTGAATCCACGTTATGTTGAATTCGAATATATCGTTAGGTGACCTTGCGGTTTATAATTGATGTAGTCGTACATTTTGATCTTCCATCATATATGAACATTTTACTCCACCATGTGAACATATATATTGTCGTCTACCATATGGACTAAATTTGAATCAATTTTCCTTATTTGAATACGATTGTTGTCAAGTTATACAATAATTTGAATATTATGTTGATAACAAAAAACATACATATAGTAGTAATCATATTTCACTGTGAACTACATGTACCATACGCTCTCCAATTCAAATATTTTTATCCATTTTATGTTGAATTCAAATCATAGTACATTATTGGTTTAGGTAGCGAGATGTTTGGGATAATCTAAACCCTGTTTTCATACGTATAATTTTTGGCTGAATTGGGACAAGTTTTGGTATAAGCCTCTTGCAAAACCAGAGATTGTCTCAACAAGCCTCATGGTTCCGAGAGGGAACGTGTCACCTTTGTGTCCGAAACAATATCGCTGCATCCCCTGATTTTATTCTGAGAGCAACATAGAACTATATGAGTGCCCTCTTAAATTTTGGAATTATTTGGGTTCATTTGGCCTTTTATACATTAATTGAGTTTACGGACTTTTAATGTGCATAATCTAAATATGAATTGCATGCACATGCTCCGGTGCACCAAAGTGGGTTGAAAAATCACATGTGTGTCCTTGGTTGAATTTCTAGGTCTCATGGAAGAAATGAGAATGAAATTCAAACATCTGGCGTCATGACTCGGCCGAGAACATCGAGAAACTTTGATTTTAAATTCATCTAAATCAAAACTACTTTGGAAATCATGAAACTTGGCATGGTGTCATGTCATGGCACTAACATTTTGTGGTAAAAATTGGGCCAATTTGGAAGCTCGTGGTTCTAAGAGGAACGTGCCACCATTGAGTGTGAAGCGATATCGCTGCCCCCCTTGAGTTTCTTAACAAAGGCAACATAGAACTACATTAGTGCCCGTTAAATTTTGGAATTATTCCGGGTTCGTTTGTCGTTTTTTATACATTAATTGAGTTTCTGGTCATTTAATGTGCATAAGTCAAATTTGAACTACAAGCACATGCTCTCGTGCACCAAAGTTGGTTGAAAAATCACATTTGTGTCCTCGGGTGAATTTCTAGGTCCCATGCAATAAATGAGAATAAAATTAAAACATCTGGGCATCGTGGCTCAGCCGAGAACATTGAGAAACTTGGTTTTAAAATTCTTGTAAATCCAAAACACGTCTGAAAATCATGAAACTTGGCATGGATGTCATGTCATGGTACTACCATGTTGTGGTAAAAAAATGGTCGAATAAGAACAGATTTTGGTATAAGCTTCTTGCAAACCGAAGCTTCTCTCAAGAAGGCTCGTGGTTCAGAGAGGGAACGTGCCACCTTTTAGTGCGAAACGATATAAGTTGTCCCCCTTGAGTTTATTTACAAAGGCAACATATAACTACATGAGTGCCCTGTTAAATTTTCGAATTATTCCGGCTTTGTTTGGCCTTATTTACACATTAATTGAGTTTTTGGTCATTTAATGTGCATAATTCAGATTTGAACTACAAGCACATGCTCACGTGCACCAAAGTTGGTTGAAAAATCACATTTGTGTCCTCGGGTGAATTTCTACTCCCTCCTTCCATCTATATAGGTCCTAATGCGTTTTTGAGGCTAACTTTGTGAAACGTTAGAGAAATAATATATGGCATGCAACTTACACAAAGCATACCTTCAAATTTGTATGTCAAAGGAGCTTCCAATAATATAATTTTCATAGTATACATCTCATGTGCTATTAATCTTGTCAATAGTTAAAGGATGTCGTGACAAACACATTAGGCCCTATATAGATGGAAGGAGGGAGTAGGTCCCATGCAAAAAATGAGAATAAAATTCAAACATCTGGGCATCGTGGCTCGATCGAGAACATTGAGAAACTTGGTTTTAAAATGATGAAACTTGGCATGGTGTCATGTCATGGTAGTACCATGCCGTGGTAAAAAAATTGGCCGAATAGGAACCAATTTCGGTATAAGCTTCTTGCAAATCGGAGCTTCTCTCAAGAAAGCTCGTGGTTCTGGGAGGGAACATGTCACCTTTGTGTGCATAATTCATATTTGAAATACAAGCACATGTTCCAGTGCACCAAAGTTGGTTGAAAAATCACATGTATGTCCTCGGGTAAATTTATAGGTTCCATGCAAGAAATGGGAATGAAATTCAAAATTCTGGGCGTCGTGGCTGGGTTGGAAACATTGAGAAACTTAGTTTTTTAATTCCTGTAAATCCAAAACACGCATGAAAATAATGAAACTTGGCTTGGTGCCATGACATGGCACCAACATGCTTATGATAAATTTGCAGTCCGATTTGCGGCGCACACATTAACAATCAACAAAGTCATTGTGGAACAAGTCTGTCATGTTACAATCGAAACACAAGTATTATTGAAACCGTGGGCGTTCTACTTACTAGTACCATTTACGTGCATACGCGTCCCATTTTTTATTAGCTAGGGCCAGCAGTGCAGGGTAGCTATTTGAGTACGAGAGGCGTGCAATCCGACCCCTGTGCGTGCTTATCGGGAGGAGAGCCCTTTGACCTCCATCTGCCGTCCACCTCTCTCCTAAGGTCTCCATTAATGGCTCCCGAGCCTCTGTTTAATGGCGTGGCTATGTCTCACTCGACTGAGATTTAAGAGAGAAAAAAGAAAATCTGAAAGCACGGATCTTGATGTAAGATCTTACGGACCTATATAGCATCTACTGCGACTTATAGCAAGACTGATGAATATATAAGGACGATTAAAAGAAAATTTGATCAAAGACGGGCTTGCCCCTTCCGATTTTCATTTCTGAAAACCACCACAATTCACAAGAAGTTCAGCACAACTCCAGCCTAACACGAAGGAATAAAAGCTACCAGATTGAAATCGCAACATCCCAAGAGGCCAACAAAGGCCAAACATCCGCGCTAGAACCCAACATTTCACAACCGACGACACAATCCACATCCTAAACCGGTTATTACATCAAAAGAAACCAGGAAACTGAAGGAAGCCCAGCATCAACTAGAAGAACAACAACGCCAGGGTCGCCACAACAAGAGTTTTCTTCATCCCAGCCTCGCAACATTGATCTTCCCCAGAAAGATAAGGACGATTAATTGTCTTACATAATTAGAAAGATAATTAAAAAAGCCACATGCGGCTACGCCCGAAATACACAAGGGCAAAAGAAGAAGGAAGACAAGGATCTGGCTCGCTGATCTCTACTTTCTTGATGCGTTGCTGCAGGCCGCGGGAACTAGTCTCCGCAGCGAGCAGCGATGAGCTCTTTCGTGTCCTCAATAGGCTGCCTGAGAACATCCATGGATTCCTCCACCAGCCTTTGGCGCTCGTTGCGGAGCATGTCATTCTCGTCCATAAGTTTCTTAACGATGACGCCGGTCCTCTTCAACAAGGCACTCGTCTCCTCCTGCTGGTCTGCACTTCGGACGATCTTCTCCCTCAGCAGGTCGCACTTGGCCCGGAGCCTCTTATTGCCCTCCCTTAGTACACCAATAGCCTGTTCAAACGAGGCTTTCATTTCGTCCTGCAACCTCGCACAACCGGAGATCTGATCCATCTGGCTATGGACGATCGCATGCATGCGCCTGTAACAGTCGTCGCCTGCCCGCGAGAAATTTTCCCAGGCCTCCGCGGCGCGGCGGGACATCTCTGTTGCATTTGTGGCGCAGCGGGACATATCTGCTACTTCCGCGGCACGGCCAGACCAGTCTGCTGCATCGACGGCGCGGCGGGACCTCTGTGCTGCTACTTCCGCGCGGCGGGACATGTCGGCTGCTCTCGCAGCGAGGCGGGACATCTCTTGTGCTTCCGCTTCCATGCTCGCCTCTCCCTGGTGGCAATCTCTCGACCCAGAACTCACGCTGGCCATGGAAGACGCAACGGAAGGATGCGGAATGACTTGTTTGTTTTTGTGGATGAGGAGTTGAGGAGGAATGTGTAGTCATCTTGGCATACTAGTATTTATAACCGAGTACTAGTATGCTCCTAAGTGGGAAACCGTTTAGGTTGTGATCGATGTGAACAGGTTTGCAATTCAATATAGCGTGGAGTAATTTGGAATGTGATGAGACGCAAGCTCAAAATTTATTGACGGTACTAGTTTTGAAGTGCGACACTATTCCCGGATGGAGTACTTCTTTTTCTACTCCCTCCTTTCCGGTTTTATAGGGCTTATCTCAAAATTTTAGTTTTTGCATATTATAAGGCTCAATTTGGTTGTTCCCCAACACATGTTCAGATTCCAAGGTGCATTAAATCATTGCATGCAAGTATTAAGAGAAATTTGACCAATGCATGTACTTTATGCATGCATGCATTGCAATTAATGCATTGATAAACATAATTTTTTGAGTACTTCTTACCCAAAGGAACTTTATATTCAATAGACACAAAATATCCGTTCATTGTTGGAAATTCTTGATCGATGTCGAGTAATTGCTGCATCGCCACCAAAACCCACCATTTCTTAAGCTAAAGTAGACCAAGGTAATCCCTATATAAGCATATTAATAAGATAAGCAGAAGGCCTTTGTAGAAACATTTAGGGCGTGAGCTTGTCAATGTGAATGTGGAGGGACACAAGCTTAGCCCGGCCAGCAGCTTAGGCGGAGCTGTCAAGAAGGTCAGCTCACGCACATCGGCGTCACGGGATCCTTGCTGCTTGTCACCTCCATTTCCACCTCGACGGCGTCGGTCGTGCCTTCGGGCACCCTCGGCGGGCCGTTCTCCCATAGCTAGGCCACGTAGTGCGGCGGTGGGGATGCCCCGCTCGATCACGAGCGGCCGACACGGCGATAAGCGCGCCCGATGTCGCCGCACGCGCCGCCGACCAAGAAAAAAGCGGCGGTCCTCCTCCGCGAACAGCAAGAGGCGTGGCTCCGGCGGTGGCACTTGCGGTGGAGCACCTGCCGTCTTGGATCCTGTGCACGGACATGGGATGCACGGTGCTGATGTGGTGGTAGAGCGCCGGCGGCGGGCCTTCGTAGCCGCAGATGGGCACGGGGCATTTGCAGGGCGCGAGCGGATACACGCTCTAGTGATCGGCGAGCTTGTTGTAAGTGACGTAGAGCCCACAGCCTTCGTGTGGTCACTCCACCCTCACCGACGAAAGGACGGAGTCCACCGCTGTGTTCCGCACGTCGAAGCCACCGCCCGCTTCGCGCCACGCACTGCCGCTGGTTCCCGGGGCGCTCGACGCGGCAGTTCGCGCAGGCCAGGTGCCCTCCCTTGCACTACAGAAATCAATCGAACAGCACATCAATCAAGAAACATGCACCTTGCTCAATCAGCCAAACGGACGAGGTGTATTCGAACCTCATACCTTTGGGCGTCAAGGCGGAGGCACAAGGGCGGTGGAGCACGGTGAGGTCCGCCGAGACCTTAGAAGCTCCATCGCGGGTCTTGTTCGGTCTGCATGATCTCGCCCTCCTCGTGCACAACCATCCCTCGACTTGGGCCGGGGTATTACAAAGCAAGAATCAAAAGGAGAGTCACGGCATGCATGCATGCGTCGTAATTAATGCATCGGTAAACGCAAATTATTGAAATATATCGAGTGCAGTGCTTTGATGTGTCGCGTCAACTCGTACATCAATGAGAAGTTTGATTATCCTCTCCCTCGCGGACTTAACTGCACCTGCCTTTGGCTGTATGACAGGTTGGCCACACACCTGTCGGGCCCACCTGTGATACACGCAAAGGCATAAGCGTCCCTCCCTCGCCCATGAGCGTGGTGGCTGGAAAGACTAGGAGAAGCTTTCGCTACACGCTCTCCCTCCCGCACGCGGTGGACATGCAGCAGTTCCATCGGTGTCAGATGGCCAGAAGCGTACTATAGTACTCCTCCAGTGCAGTAGTACTCCATCATTGTTCGACTTCGAAGAGGCGAAGAGCCAAGCGCAGCCGGACGCTTCGTGTGGCAGTTTCATGTGTAGAGTAGTCTAGGATAGGCGTGTACCGTGCTGTAAGCTTAAAATCGTTGGGGTGGCTCCATGCTATGTGGGCGTCTCGAAGTTTAAAAAAATTAAAATAGTCTTACGGCCCTACGACACCACAGTGATTGTAGTTTGCATGCTCATCTGGTCAAGACAGGAATATATATATGAATTTGTTTTTTTCGAAAAGGGGGGACTCCCCAGCCTCCGCATCAGAATGATGCATACGGCCGCATATATTTTAATTTGTGGTGGGTAAATGTTAGAGGTTGCAGCAAATATATTGCACATTGCGGGTCTTTCAGCCAAGTTTAGAGGCAAGCATGTGGGGCCAGTGCTATGATGTGTCGCGTCAACTCGTACAATGAGGAGAAGCTTGATTTTACTACACGCCTTCTCCCTCACCCATGCACGCCTGATTCTTTGCAAGCGAGACAGAGCTTTTGCTTAGTAGTACTTCTACAACAAGCTATCCGTCCGGCTCGCGGTGGACGGACATGCAGCAGTGGATTCGACACTGTAGTAGTATTAGTAGTAGTTGTTGGGGAACCTAGTAATTTCAAAAAATTTCCTACGCACACGCAAGATCATGGTGATGCATAGCAACGAGAGGGGAGAGTGTTGTCCATGTACCCTCGTAGACCGAAAGCGGAAGCGTTATGACAACGCGGTTGATGTAGTCGTACGTCTTCACGGCCCGACCGATCAAGCACCGAAACTACGGCACCTCCGAGTTCTAGCACACGTTCAGCTCGATGACGATCCCCGGACTCCGATCCAGCAAAGTGTCGGGGAAGAGTTCCGTCAGCACGACGGCGTGGTGACGATCTTGATGTTCTACCATCCCAGGGCTTCGCCTAAGCACCGCTACAATACTATCGAGGATTATGGTGGAGGGGCACCGCTGCGGCTAAGAAGAGCGATCACGAAGATCAACTTGTGTGTCTAGAGGTGCCCCCCAGCGCCCGTATATAAAGGAGCAAGGGGGGAGGCCGGCCGGCCCTTGGGGTGCGCCAAGGAGGGGGGAGTCCTCCTCCTAGTAGGAGTAGGACTCCCCTTTCCTAGTCCAGCTAGGAAGAGAGAAGGGGGAAGGAAAGAGAGGGAGAGGGGGAGGGAAAGAGGGGCAGCGCCGCCCTCCCCTAGTCCAATTCGGACTCCTCATGGGAGGGGGTGCGCCACCTCCTGGGCTGCTACCCTCTCTCTCCCCTCAGGCCCAATATTTCCCCGGGGGGTTCCGGTAACCCTTCCGGCACTCCAGTTTTCTCCGAAATCACCTGAAACACTTCCGGTGTATGAATATAGCCGTCCAATATATCGATCTTTATGTCTCGACCATTTCGAGACTCCTCGTCATGTCCGTGATCACATCCGAGACTCCGAACAACCTTAGATACATCAAAATATATAAACTCATAATGAAACTATCATTGTAACGTTAAGCGTGCGGACCCTACGGGTTCGAGAACAATGTAGACATGACCAAGACACATCTCCGGTCAATAACCAATAGCGGAACCTGGATGCTCATATTGGTTCCTACATATTCTACGAAGATCTTTATCAGTCAGACCGCATAACAACATACGTTGTTCCCTTTGTCATCGATATGTTACTTGCAGAGATTCGATCGTCGGTATCTCAATACCTAGTTCAATCTCGTTACCAGCAAGTCTCTTTACTCGTTCCGTAATACATCATCTTGCAACTAACTCATTAGTTGCATTGCTATCAAGGCTTAAGTGATGTGCATTACCGAGAGGGCCCAGATATACCTCTCCGACGATCGGAGTGAAAAATCTTAATCTCGAAATACGCCAACCCAACATGTACCTTTGGAGACACCTGTAGAGCACCTTTATAATCACACAGTTATGTTGTGACGTTTGGTCGCACACAAAGTGTTCCTCTGGCAAACGGGAGTTGCATAATATCATAGTCATAGGAACATGTATAAATCATGAAGAAAGCAACAGCAACATACTAAACGATCGGGTGCTAAGCTAATGGAATGGGTCATGTCAGTCACATCATTCTACTAATGATGTGATCCCGTTAATCAAATGACAACACATGTCTATGGTTAGGAAACATAACCATCTTTGATTAACGAGCTAGTCTAGTAGAGGCATACTAGTGACACTCTGCTCGTTTATGTATTCACACAAGTATTATGTTTCCGGTTAATACAATTCTAGCATGAATAGTAAACATTTATCATGATATAAGGAAATAAATAATAACTTTATTATTGCCTCTAGGGCATATTTCCTTGATCTCCACTTGCACTAGAGTCAATAATCTAGATTACACAAGAATGATTCTAACACCCATGGAGCCTTGGTGCTGATCATGTTTTGCTCGTGGAAGAGGCTTAGTCAACGGGTCTGCTACATTCAGATCCGTATGTATCTTGCAAATCTCTATGTCTCCCACCTGGACTAGATCCCGGATGGAATTGAAGCTTCTCTTGATGTGCTTGGTTCTCTTGTGAAATCTGGATTCCTTTGCCAAGGCAATTGCACCAGTATTGTCACAAAAGATTTTCATTGGACCCGATGCACTAGGTATGACACCTAGATCGGATATGAACTCCTTCATCCAGACTCCTTCGTTTGCTTCTTCCGAAGCAGCTATGTACTCCGCTTCACATGTAGATCCCGCCACGACGCTTTGTTTAGAACTGCACCAACTGACAGCTCCACCGTTTAATGTAAATACTTATCCGGTTTGCAATTTAGAATCGTCCGGATCAGTGTCAAAGCTTGCATCAACGTAACCATTTATGATGAGCTCTTTGTCACCTCCATATACGAGAAACATATCCTTAGTCCTTTTCAGGTATTTCAGGATGTTCTTGATCGCTGTCTAGTAATCCACTCCTGGATTACTTTGGTACCTCCCTGCTAGACTTATAGCAAGACACACATCAGGTCTTGTACACAACATTGCATACATGATAGAGCCTATGGCTGAAGCATACGGAACATCTTTCATTTTCTCTCTATCTTCTGCAGTGGTCGGCATTGAGTCTTACTCAACTTCACACCTTGTAATACAGGCAATAATCCTTTCTTTGCTTGATCCATTTTGAACTTCTTCAAAACTTTGTCAAGGTATGTGCTTTGTGAAAGTCCAATTAAGCGTCTTGATCTATCTCTATAGATCTTAAAGCCCAATATGTAAGCAGCTTCACCGAGGTCTTTCATTGAAAAACTCTTATTCAAGTATCCCTTTATGCTATCCAGAAATTCTATATCATTTCCGATTAGCAATATGTCATCCACATATAATATCAGAAATGCTACAGAGCTCCCACTCACTTTCTTGTAAATACAGGCTTCTCCAAAAGTCTGTACAAAATCAAATGCTTTGATCACACTATCAAAGCGTTTATTCCAACTCTGAGAGGCTTGCACACTTTGTTAGCTCCCTTTGGATCCACAAAACCTTATGGTTGCATCATATACAACTCTTCTTTAAGAAATCCATTAAGGAATGCAGTTTTGTTTATCCATTTGCCATATTTCATAAAATGCGGCAATTGCTAACATGATTCGGACAGACTTAAGCATAGATACGAGTGAGAAACTCTCATCATAGTCAACACCTTGAACTTGTCAAAAACCTTTTTGTGACAATTCTAGCTTTGTAGATAGTAACACTACTATCAGCGTCCGTCTTCCTCTTGAAGATCCATTTATTCTCAATTGCTTGCCGATCATTGGGCAAGTCAACCAAAGTCCACACTTTGTTCTCATACATGGATCCCATCTCAGATTTCATGGATTCAAGCCATTTTGCGGTATCTGGGCTCACCATCGCTTCTTCATAGTTCGTAGGTTCATCATGATCTAGTAGCATGACTTCCAGAACAGGATTACCGTACCACTCTGGTGCGGATCTTACTTTGGTTGATCTACGAGGTTCAGTAGTGTCGGATTTCGTGTTCCGGCAGACCCTTGAGGTTCGAACACTGGGGTGCGCACGGGGATCCAACCCTCCACCGTCTCGCACCTCACCGAATCGCTGAGACCTAACCTACTAACAGAATAGCACAAGAGACACAAGATTTATACTGGTTCAGGCCACCATTGTGGTGTAATACCCTACTCCAGTGTGTGGTGTGGTGGACTGCCTCTTGGGCTGATGAGGAACAATACAAGGAAGAACAGCCTCGCGAGTCTGTTCTTGGCGGAGTCGATGAACTGCTAGGTGGTGTTCGATCCTCTAGCTCTTGGTTCCTTGATGAGGATTCGGACCTCGGATCTTCGTCTTGATCTTGGTCCTTCGATCCCCCTACTACGAGTGTGGCTACTCCTATTTATAGGCGAAGGCCTGGGCCTCTTCCCAAATATTGGCGGGAAGGCGCCAACAATTAGCCATTTGAAGGGAACAACGGTACACTTATCTGACTAAAGTTGGTCCTCGCTTTGCCAAAGGCTCTGTGATGGCCTTTGCTTGGGCTCCACGATGACTCCCTTCCAGCCGTTGGGGCTGGTCTTGATCTTGTTGCACGAAGCGGATGCCTTTGCTTGATGCTCTCCCTGCGCTTGCTCCTTTGCACCAAAGAGGAAAGGAGGACATTGCGCGGGCTGGCGCCCGATGGCGCCCTTGGTAAATCATGGCTTGCGTCATGGGCACCTCGCGAGTACCCTGCCTTGAACTCTCCGCCTCCTCATGAGCCAGCTGGCGAGGCCGTGCACGAGAAGCTCCTCGTCGTCCGCCCGTGAGGCTTGGCCCCTCGCGAGGTCTTGAGCTTCGTTGATGAAGATGGGTTGTCCTGGGCCTCCTTTGAGCCACGCCGCAGGCCGCAGCAGCAAGTCTGGGACCCCATTCCCGAAGCGTCGACATAGCCCCGGGCCCATGGCGTGCCCGAACTCGGCCGAGCAGAGAGGCGAAAGGGCAAGTGCGAAGCGTCGTGGGCCCTAACAGCCTATGGCCTTGGGCGCCGCGTGGCGGTTGATTGGACGTGTGCGCACTACTTCCCCACGATGCCTCGGTAGCCACCCTGACTCGACAAGTCCCTACATGCAGAGTTGGTCATGACGACCGGTGATCATGGAGGCCGACGGTTGGCCTTCGCCGGCAATAAGTACGGAACGGCGCGCGCCCTTCCAGTCTATCCTTCTGCTTCTCCTCCTCCTCGTTTCTTCTAGTCACCATGGCTCCGATCCGCCGGTTCTCCAAGGAGAGAAGGAAAGGCTCCTCAAGAGGATCTGACATGCTCCCCCAAAAGCGGCTTGCTCTCGGTGTCGGGCAGGGCGCTTCGCCGGAGGCGCCCATGCCACAGCGCGTCGGCCGCCACCGGGTTTCCTCTTCCTTGTATGCTGCAAATTGGTGGCCTGAAGGAGGCGGCGCCGGCGCCACGGCGGCGCCACCGATGGCGCCGATGGAGTCACGAAGGTGTGTGTCTTCCCCAGAGTCCATCTTGAGGGCTTCTGCCGGAGTTCGTGCCCAGCGTTGCCATGCCTCCTAAGTCTTGGATTCATCTTCCTTCTTTCTTCGCCTCCGTCGTCCAAGCAGAGGAGCCCTGAGACTCTGGCTGCAGCACGCCGGCTGCAGCACCCTCGACAGGGCGGAGGTTGCAGTGGTTGCCCAGGCGAGGTCTTCATGACTCGAGGCTGGGGCGAGTCACCCGGTCTGCCGGGGACGGGCGCCCTCACGATCCACAGGTGCGATGGTGCTTGGTGGTGTCCTTCAAGGTCTTCGACACGGAGGGTCGTCGGCTGGAGTGCTGCCGGGAGAGGTGGTCGGGGTCTGCTGCGGTGAGGCAGAGGCCGACCGACCACTCCTTGGAGGCTCCTCGGCGAGAAAGCGCCGGAGAGGCGGCGGCGACAGCTCGAGCCCCGAGCCTGCGCCGCTCCCGGGCAGGGCGGGCTCGTCGGTCGTCGCTGCCCCTGATCTGGATGGGGTTGGCTCGGGACGGGTGGCCCACTTGTTGATGATGGCGTCTGCCGTGGTGGTCCCTGTAGATGGGACTCCTTAGGATTCAAGTCTTTTGTTCTGCGAGGAGCCAGAATGTACCCGCGGGGGCTTGTAAGATGTTTGTAACCGTTTGCCAATATGATCCTTATTGTGAGGCAGTGCGAGATGCTCATTCCGTTCTAGCTCAGTTCCCTCCTTTCAGTCCTCATGAGGGCTTGATGCTCTGTGCCAACAGGTCCCGATCCCAAGGTGGCTTGGCCGTCGCTGGTATGCGGATCGCGATGCCGTGGTCAAGGCGGGAGGTGGCGGCCCGAGTCCGTAAGAGCCTCTGCGAGTCGCGATGCTCGGGGGTCCCCTTGGCGCTCAAGCAGCCATCATTCGGTGAAAAGGAGAGCGACGTTGCTAACACGTGGTTGCATTGAGTGTGGGGATGGTGTTGCGATAGCTAGTGTGTCCGGAGGGTGACTTATCTCGAGGGTCAGGACAATGCTTCCTGGTGCGGCACTAAGTCCATGCCTTGGCCGGCGAGAGATTGCGTGGCGAGGTCATTTCGTGCTCCTTGGAGGGACCCTGCAGGTTCACCACAAAAGGAACAAGAGCTCATCGTGGCGATCGTTAGTTCTGCCGTTAGTTGCTTGAGAGGCGCGAGAGGCCTCGCGAGGTGTGTTGGGGCACCCGTGAGCCAGCGCGGGACTCACGGGGCCCTACCTCGAGGCGGGTTGCGCTGGCTCTGGCCTTATCTTGAGTGTGTCCATGCAAATTTGGCGGATGCGGTGCTCTCGTCTTGGTCCGGCTCTCGGGCTGGTCTCGGCCGTCGGCCGGCAAGCCAGGTCGCGATGCCATGGACAAGACCGGAGGTGAGGGCGGAGAGCGGTAGGAGCCCTGAGTCGCGATGCTCGAGCACCCCCTTTAATGCACAAGCTGGGTTAGATGGCGCAACTCGTCCTCGGGTCCCGGCTCTCGGGCTGGTATCGGCCGTCGGCGGCAAGCAGGTCGCGATGCCATGGACAAGACCAGAGGGTGAGGGCGGAGGCGGTAGGAGCCACGAGTCGCGATGCTCGGGCACCCCCTTTAGCGCGTATGCTGGGTTAGATGATGAAACTCTCGTCCTCGGGTCCTGGCTCTCGGGCTGTTCTCAGCCATCGCCGGCAAGCCGGTCGCGATGCCATGGACAAGACCGGAGGGTGAGGTCGGAGGCGGTAGGAGCCACTGAGTCGCGATGCTCGAGCACCCCCCCTTAGCGCATAAGCTGGGTTAGATGACTGAAACTCGTCCTCGGGTCCGGCTCTCGGGCTGGTCTCGGCCGTCGTTGGCAAGCCAGTCGCGATGCCATGGACAAGACCGGAGGGTGAGGGCGGAGGCCGGTAGGAGCCACTGAGTCGCGATGCTCGAGCACCCCCTTTAACATGCAAGATTCCGTCACCCGGGAAAAGGCACCAAATAACAAGCATGGTGGGCGAGAGCATAATCCTAAGGAAAAAGTAGGAAGGATACATGCAGCTGGGGCAGGCCCGGCGGCTTGGGGATGATGCAGCCAGGCGCCCCCAACAGGATAAGCTAATGACATGAAATAAAGGGATACATGCCGCAGGAGCGGACCCACGCGGCACAGGAATAATGCAGCCACAGAAGGCGCTCCCAGCCGGAAATAAAACTTAAAGATGTCACTTGGTGATCTTTGGGGACGAAGGGGTGTTGGTGTAGCAGACTCGGTGGGCTGCGGGAGCCGATCCTCCGAGCCCCGAGCCACGGGGGCCTCGGGAGGCTCGGGAGGCGTTAAGCGGCTCCTCGCGGGCCATCTCCATCTCCGCCCGAGGCTGCGGCGTGCGACCTCTTGAGCCTCAGGATGGTCTGATGAGATCTTGGTGCGCAGCAGCCCGGCGTTTGGCGAGCCATAAGGTATGCGTACGTAGCTGTGGGGCCGACCCTCACAACGTCCCACTCGCGAGGGCCAGAGGCACTCTTGAGATGCGGCTCGGTTGAGCCCTGGTATGTCGATGCAGACGCGCAACCCACCATCCTCGCCTAGATGGGGGGACACAGTGGGTAGGCGACGGCTGCCCCTCATGACCCTTGACTCCTGTAGCTCTGAGTGGCCTTGCCGAGACTCCCGAGGTTCGGCCCTCCTTGCCTTGCTCACCTTGCAGGGAAGCGTGCTTGGCACGCCTCACGTGGTGCCCAGCGCCTCCCTCGAGACCTTGGCGAGGTCGGCGGCCCTCGAGGAGAGCCCGAGCCTGCTGAGGAGGCGCCGGCCTTTCCTATCACGATGGAAGGAGGCTCCCCTGGCCCGGTCACGGGGCCACGAGGGTCTGCCTCTTGAGGAGCGGGCGGTCGATGTCTTCTTCTTCTTGGAGTGCGGCCTCGGGGGCCTCCTGCTGCTTGTGGTCGGGGTCTTCTAGCGATGCGGCTGAAAGGCTCGCTCCGAGGAGCACTGCTGTGTCTCTCTCTTCACAGGGCACCGTGATGACCCCGCCGCTTCCTAGCATCTTGAGGGCGTTGTAGCCATGGTGGAGTTCTGACCATGAATTTAGCCAACACTTGGGTACCCGAGGATGGCGTTGTCTGGCGGCGAATGTGGGCGGCGTGGAAGTCGATGAGCTCGGTGTGGTAGTTGTCGCGAGCCCCGAAGGTGGCGGAAGGCGGACCTGCCCGATCGGGACCGTGGAGCCGTCGGTGACTCGAGAAATGCTTGGTTGGCTGAAGCTGGTGTAAGGCACTTGAAGATTGTTGAATGTCTCCACAGACGGGGCGTTGAGCCCTGCTCCACCGTCGATGAGGGTCTTAGTGACCAGCCGTTCGCGATGATTAGGGAGCAAAGCATCGGAGAACTCCGGTTGTGGCTGCGCGCTTGAGCTGATCCGCTGAGCTGAGCGTGATGGCGCCGCCGACCACGAGAGACACGTGGACTCGAGCTTGGGGAGGACTGCATTCACTTCAGCGGGCAAACTGCTTGAAGATCGCCGAGAGGCTGGGGCTTGAGCTCCGCCCGGGATCTGAAAGCGATCGCGCGCTTCTGAAGCCCCAGCCCCTTGTCTGATGATGTCTTCAATTCGTTGGCGGCGGCAGCAGCGGAGGGAGGCCAGCGTTACCTGCAGGCGATCCTCGCGAGCTGATCCCTCGGCCTCCCTCGCGAGTGGGTCTTGCCAGCGGTCCTCGCGAGGTTGGTCGCGCCACCCTTGGCGCGGGCATGCGGTCTTCCAGTGTCACTGCATTCCTTCCTCCTCCTCGGCCGTAGCCCGGTCGCTGCGCTCAGGCGTCTACCGACCCTTCCTTGGCGTCGGCCGGAGCTCTTGACATTCATTGGTGTTGTAGGTGCGGAGGTCGTGGTACCGCGATCCGGCTGCCCTTGGAGGACTCGGGCTGATCTACGCCTCGCTTGGTATGCAGTTCGGCGCGCGATCGGCAGCCCCTTGCGCTTCACGTCCTTGGCCTTGACTTCTTTTCTTGGGATCGCGGCGGGCAGCTCGAGGAGGAGAGGCGCCCTCCTCAGCCCTAAGCGCACTTAGTATAAGTTGAACAACTCAAGGAGGTGCATAGATCTTCATGCATCGCCAGCTCCTCCTTCATCTTGGCGTCTGCGCGCCGTCGGAGAAGGCAGAGATGATGGCCTCCTCCGTTACCCTGGGGATCTTGAGGCGTGCGTTGTTGAAGCGCTGGATGTACTTTTGCAGGGTTTCCCCTGGCTGTTGCTTGATTCGGCGCATGTCGCTCACGGCGGGTGGCCGGTCGCGAGTACCTTGGAAGTTGGCGATGAAGCGGGTGCGCATCTCGGCCCAGGAAGAGATCGTGCCTCGGGCCAGATTCAGGAGCCAGGCGCGGGCTCCGTCCTTGGGCGCCATGGGAAACCAGTTCGCCATGACCTTTTAATCCCGTTGCCAGCCTCGATGCCCAGCTCGTGAAGCTGAAGGAACTCCGTAGGGTCAGGCTGTGCCGTCGTGGCGGAGGCAGTGCAGCTTGAACTTGGCGGGCCACACGACGGCTTGCGCTTTCGGACATGAAAGCGCGGCAGCCCACCGTGGCAGCGGGGGCCTCGGACGACGAGATCTTGGTCTTGCGGGCCTCCTGCACCACGGCTGGGGGCAGCGCAGGTCTTGACGTCTTTGGGCGGGGCGCTTCGGGCAGCTTCTTGTGGGCGAGAACTTCTTGACAGCTCTGCTCTTGCAGCGCGGCGCTGGCGAGCAGGTTCCGCCAGAGGCCGCGCCTTGGGGCTGGCGCCTTCTTGAGGCGGCGTCTGGCGCCCGGGCTTCTCGCCAGCGGGAGGGTGCGGTGCAGCGAGGCGGACGGTGCGGGCGCCTCTGCAGCAGCGGACGAGCTCGGCGACTTCGGTGAACCATTCTTCGTGAGCGTCGTTGGCGAAGCGGTAGCGCAGAGCTCGTTTGCGCGATGAGTGCAGCTCGGGCCTCCATGGCCTTGGTAGCGCGTGACGAAGAACCAGCGGGGTGGCGAAGGCGTGGTGGTGCGGCCGTCCGCCTCATGGGCCGGTCTTTGGGGCGATGCTTGCTGCTCGTTCCCCGGGGGCGGCGGCGTTAACGGCAGTGATGGGGAGCGACGAGGCGCCCGCCGACAGGAGCGGTCTGGGCGACATGGGAGCGAAGCGGCTCGGCGCTTCGGCGTGGGCCCGACGGGCGTTAGACATGGTTGCGGTGGTCGGGGAAGAACGAGGCGACGAAAGGCAGATTCCAGCGCACCCCTACCTAGCGCGCCAAATGTCGGATTTTGGGTTCCGGCAGGCCCTTGAGGTTCGAACACTGGGGTGCGCGCGGGGATCCAACCCTCCACCGTCTCGCGCCTCCCCGAATCGCTGAGACCTAAACTACTAATGGAACTGCACAAGAGACACAAGATTTATACTGGTTCAGGCCACCAATGTGGTGTAATACCCTACTCTAGTGTGTGGTGTGGTGGACTGCCTCTTGGGCTGATGAGGAACAATACAAGGAAGAACAGCCTCGCGAGGGTCTGTTCTTGGCGGGTGCGATGAACTGCTAGGTGGTGTTCAGTCGCTCTAGCTACTTGTTCCTTGATGAGGGTTCGGACCTCGGATCTTCGTCTTGATCTTGGTCCTTCTGACCCCCCTGCTCTGATTGTGGCTACTCCAATTTATAGGCGAAGGCCCTGGGCCTCTTCCCAAATATTGAGCGGGAAGGGCGCCAACAATTGGCCATTTTGAAGGGGAACAGTGGGTACACTTATCGACTAAAGTTGGTCCTCGCTTTGCCAAAGGCTCTGGTGATGAGGCCTGCTTGGGCTCCACGATGACTCCCTTCTAGCCGTTGGGGCTGGTCTTGGTCTTGTTGCACCGAAACGGATGCCTTTGCTTGATGCTCTCTCCTGCGCTTGCTCCCTTTGCACCAAAGAGGAAAGGAGGACACTGCGCGGGCTGGCGCCTGACTGGCGCCCTTGGTCGTCATGGCTTGCGTCATGGGCACCTCGCGAGGTACCCTGCCTTGAACTCTCCGCCTCCTCATGAGCCAGCCTGACGAGGCCGTGCCTGAGGAAGCTCCTTGTCGTCCGCCCCGCAAGGCTTGGCCCCTCGCGAGGGTCTTGAGCTTGCATTGATGAAGATGGGCTGTCCTGGGCCTCCTTTGAGCCACGCAGCAGGCCGCAGGCAGGCAAGTCTGGGGACCCCCGTTCCCAGAATGCCGACAAGTAGTAACTTGTTCTGAAGTTTCATGATCATCATCATTAGCTTCCTCACTAATTGGTGTAGGTGTCATAGAAACCGGTTTCTTTGATGTACTACTTTCCAATAAGGGAGCAGGTATAGTTACCTCATCAAGTTCTACTTTCCTCCCACTCACTTCTTTCGAGAGAAACTCCTTCTCTAGAAAGGATCCATTCTTAGCAACAAATGTCTTGCCTTCGGATCTGTGATAGAAGGTGTACCCAACAGTCTCCTTTGGGTATCCTATGAAGACACATTTCTCCGATTTGGGTTCGAGCTTATCAGGTTGAAGCTTTTTCACATAAGCATCGCAACCCCAAACTTTTAGAAACGACAACTTTGATTTCTTGCCAAACCACGGTCCATAAGGCGTCGTCTCAACGGATTTTGATGGTGCCCTATTTAACGTGAATGCGGCCGTCTCTAAAGCATAACCCCAAAACGATAGCGGTAAATCTGTAGAGACATCATAGATCGCACCATATCAAGTAAAATACGATTCGACGTTCGGACACACCATTACCTTGTGGTGTTCCGGTGGCGTGAGTTCTTGAAACTATTCGCATTGTTTTAAACGTAGACCAAACTCGTAACTCAAATATTCTCCTCCATGATCAGATCGTAGAAACTTTATTTTCTTGTTACGATGATTTTCAACTTCACTCTGAAATTGTTTGAACTTTTCAAATGTTTCAGACTTATGTTTCATTAAGTAGATATACCCATATCTGCTTAAATCATCTGTGAAGGTGAGAAAATAACGATATCTGCCACGAGCTTCAACATTCATTGGACCACATACTTCTGTATGTATGATTTCCAACAAATCTGTTGCTCTCTCCATAGTACCGGAGAACGGTGTTTTACTCATCTTGCCCACGAGGCACGGTTCGCAAGTACCAATTGATTCATAATCAAGTGGTTCCAAAAGTCCATCAGTATGGAGTTTCTTCGTGCGCTTTACACCGATATGACCTAAACGGCAGTGCCACAAATAAGTTGCACTATCATTATCAACTCTACATCTTTTGGTTTCAACATTATGAATATGTGTATCACTACTATCGAGATTCATCAAAAATAGACCACTCTTCAAGGGTGCATGACCATAAAAGATATTACTCATATAAATAGAACAACCATTATTCTCTGATTTAAATGAATAACCGTCTCGCATCAAACAAGATCCAGATATAATGTTCATGCTCAACGCTGGCACCAAATAACAATTATTTAGGTCTAATACTAATCCCGATGGTAGATGTAGAGGTAGCGTGCCGACCGCGATCACATCGACTTTGGAACCATTTCCCACGCCGTCGTCACCTCGCCCTTCGGTGTTTGCTTAATCCGTAGTCCACAGACGAGTTGCAAATATTAGCAATGAACCAGTATCAAATACCGAGGTGCTACTGTGAGCTCTAGTAAGTTACACATCAATAACATGTATATCACATATACCTTTGTTCACCTTGCCATCCTTCTTATCCGCCAAATACTTGGGGCAATTCCGCTTCCAGTGACCAGTCTGCTTGCAGTAGAAGCAATCAATTTCAGGCTTAGGTCCAGACTTGGGTTTCTTCTCCTGAGTAGCAACTTGCTTGCTGTTCTTCTTGAAGTTCCCATTCTTCTTCCCCGTGCCCTTTTACTTGAAACTAGTGGTCTTGTTGACCATCAACACTTGATGCTCCTTCTTGATTTCTACCTCCGCCGCTTTTAGCATTGCGAAGAGCTCGGGAATCGTCTTATCCATCCCTTGCATATTATAGTTCATCACGAAGCTCTTGTAGCTAGGTGGAAGTGATTGGAGAATTCTGTCAATGACGCAATCATCCAGAAGATTAACTCCCAGTTGAATCAAGTGATTATTATACCCAGACATTTTGAGTATATGCTCACTGACAGAACTGTTCTCCTCCATCTTGCAGCTATAGAACTTATTGGAGACTTCATATCTCTCAATCCGGGCATTTGCTTGAAATATTAACTTCAACTCCTGGAACATCTCATATGCTCCATGACGTTCAAAACGTTGTTGAAGACCCGGTTCTAAGCCGTAAAGCATGGCATATTGAACTATCGAGTATTCATCAGCTTTGCTCTGCCAGACGTTCTTAATGTCGCGGTTGCATTAGCAGCAGGCACTGGCACCCAGCGGTGCTTCGGGGCGTAATTCTTACATGCAGCAATGAGGATAACCCTCAAGTTACGGACCCAGTCCGTGTAATTGCTACCATCATCTTTCAACTTTGCTTTCTCAAGGAACATTAAAATTCAACGGAACAACAGCACGGGCCATCTTTCTACAATCAAACATAAACAAGCAAGATACTATCAGGTACTAAGTTCATGATAAATTCAAGTTCAATTAATCATATTACTTAAGAACTCCCACTTAGAAAGACATCCATCTAATCTTCTAAGTGATCACGTGATCCAAATCAACTAAACCATAACCGATCATCACGTGAAATGGAGTAGTTTTCAATGGTGAACATCACTGTAGGGGAACGTAGTAATTTCAAAAAATTTCCTACGCACACGCAAGATCATGGTGATGCATAGCAACGAGAGGGAGAGTGTTGTCCACGCCCTCGTGAGACCCGAAAGCGAAGCGTTATAACAACGCTGTTGATGTAGTCGTCGTCTTCACCGCCCGACCGATCAAGCACGAAACTACGGCACCTCCGAGTTCTAGCACACATTCAGCTCGATGACGATCCCCGGACTCCGATCCAGCAAAGTGTCGGGGAAGAGTTCCGTCAGCACGACGGCGTGGTGACGATCTTGATGTTCTACCGTCGCAGGGCTTCGCCAAAGCACCGCAACAATATTATCGAGGATTATGGTGGAGGGGGGCACCACACACGGCTAAGAGAACGATCACGAAGATCAACTTGTGTGTCTAGAGGTGCCCCCCTGCCCCCGTATATAAAGGAGAAAGCGGGGAGGCCGGCCGGCCCTTGGGGCGCGCCAAGGAGGTGGGAGTCCTCCTCCTAGTAGGAGTAGGACTCCCCTTTCCTAGTCCAACTAGGAAGAGAGAAGGGGGAAGGAAAGAGAGGGAGAGGGAGAGGGAAAGAGGGGCCGCGCCCCCCTCCCCTAGTCCAATTCGGACTCCTCATGAGAGGGGGCACGCCACCTCCTGGGCTGCTGCCCTCTCTCTCCCCTCAGGCCCACTAAGGCCCAATACTTCCCCGGGGGGTTCCGGTAACCCTTCCGGCACTCCGGTTTTCTCCGAATTCACCTGAAATACTTTCGTTGTCCGAATATAGCCGTTCAATATATCGATCTTTATGTCTCGACCATTTTGAGACTCCTCGTCATGTCCGTGATCACATCCGGGACTCCGAACAACCTTCGGTGCATCAAAATATATAAACTCATAATGAAACAGACATCGTAACGTTAAGCGTGCGGACCCTACGAGTTCGAGAGTAATGTAGAGATGACCGAGACACGTCTCCGGTCAATAACCAATAGCGGAACCGGGATGCTCATATTGGTTCCTACATATTCTACGAAGATCTTTATCGGTCAGACCGCATAACAACATACGTTGTTACCTTTGTCATCGGTATGTTACTTGCCCGAGATTCGATCGTCGGTATCTCAATACCTAGTTCAATCTCGTTACCGGCAAGTCTCTTTACTCGTTCCGTAATACATCATCTCGCAACTAACTCATTAGTTGCATTGCTAGCAAGGCTTAAGTGATGTGCATTACCGAGAGGGCCTAGAGATACCTCTCCGACAATCGGAGTGACAAATCCTAATCTCGAAATACGCCAACCCAACATGTACCTTTGGAGACACCTATAGAGCACCTTTATAATCACCCAGTTACGTTGTGACGTTTGGTCGCACACAAAGTGTTCCTCCGGCAAACGGGAGTTGCATAATCTCATTGTCATAGGAACATGTATAAGTCATGAAGAAAGCAATAGCAACATACTAAACGATCAGGTGCTAAGCTAATGGAATGGGTCATGTCAATCACATCATTCTACTAATGATGTGATCCCGTTAATCAAATGACAACACATGTCTATGGTTAGGAAACATAACCATCTTTGATTAATGAGCTAGTCTAGTAGAGGCATACTAGTGATATCTGCTTGTTTATGTATTCACACAAGTATTATGTTTCCGGTTAATACAATTCTAGCATGAATAATAAACATTTATCATGATATAAGGAAATAAATAATAACTTTATTATTGCCTCTAGGGCATATTTCCTTCAGTAGTAACATCATTGTTCGTCTTCTCAAAGAGGCGAAGAGCTAAGCTCAAACCAAACGTTGCAGTCGCGAACATTGGAGCACGCATATAGCCAGGCTCTTGCATGAGATCAAATTGTTTTGTGAGCCCACTATTGTACTAGTACGTACAACTATTGCTAGTATAGCCCTGTAAACCAGAAAGGAGTATTTGCCCTTCTAGAGATTTCAACAAGTGACTAGACTACACCGAGAAGGAGTACATATGGAGCAAAATGAGCGAATCTGCACCGTAAATAAATACGTACTAGTTCTATCGTTTTCCTCTCCGAGGTGCACACTATTGAGTATACTGACTAGTCTCTTTTTGACACGCATTTACGTTTCTTTTAAACAGTACAGACGCAAGCGCTCATATACATGCGCATACACTCACCCCTATGAACGCACACACGCACGACACTATCATCTTGAAATTTACAAAGTCACCATAGGCACCTCGTCGTCAACGGGTCCATAGGTGCTTGAATGCCAAGGAGGGAGAGGGTAGCGGTTCCCGAGACGTTGAACGGTCAATGATGCATCCTCAATTACATGTAGAGGGAATTAATTATAGAAGCAGAATAGAGCCAGCACGATGTGAATGCAACAGAGTTTGGACTCTCATATAATAAAGGCGCCCCACCACTCCAATCCATCTACTCCCAAGTCTCTGCGCAACACTGCTCACTCCAATCCAAGACCAGGTGACCAGAAGCCACAAGCACCTATGGAGGCAATGGACACGAGCGGCAGTCGGCTGTGCCAAATCATTCAAGGCGCCGGCCTGCAGCCCCACACCGCGCAGCGTTTCCAGACGGTGTTGGTGACCGCAGGCATCGTAGCCCTCGCCGACGCCGGCTTCGCCTCTCGCATGGATGACATGATGGTCAACTCCATCCGCAAGTTCACCGCCGTCAAGAAGCGCGTGGACGACCTTGCCGTACTGCTCGATCCCGCACGCCCAGGCTCCTCATTGCCTGCCACCCTCATCAGCCTCCATGGTGACGAACTCTTTCAAGCCCTGGTGGCCCTGCAGGTGCCGGAGTTCGCGACGAAGAATGTGCACCTCAAGGCCGCATTCGCCTCGCAGCGCCTCGCCATGCAAGAAACCGTCGACCTGCACATCCACGTCTACGAGGAAATCGTCTACATAGGCCACTACAAGGCAAGCGAGGACAGAAAGACGTTGGCCTTCTTCCAGCGGCTGGAATCTTTGGACGCCATTGTTCAGAAGCACGTCGACCTGGCCACGAAAGCCGCTGCTACTTAGGCGCCGTTCGGTGGGCCGACGCCCTGAGACGAGGAGGTGGACGTTGTCGATGGATGCATCTCTTCTTGTTTCCTCCTGTAACCAGCACTGCATCGCCTCGTGGCCTTAATGTTTTATTAGTATAGTACTCCTTCCGTTCCCAAATATAAGTCTTTCTAAAGATTCCAGCAAGTGACTACTACATACGGAGCAAAATGAGTGAATCTACACTCTAAACTATGTCTACATACATCTGTATGATGTATTCCATTTGAAATAGTATCTAAAAAGGCTTATATTTATGAACGGAGGGAGTATATGGCATTTTTATTCCAGTCGTAACGTTTTCACTTTGAGGTGGGGCCACAGTTGAGCAAACCCACCCGCCCACCCAAGGTCGGCCGAGTTTAGAATTAGAAGAGAGAAACGAGGGAGGAGAGCTAGTCAGTAGCACGGACGCTGTTGTCGATGGAACTCGTGTTTATAGAATAGGAGTACTGAGCACTCGTGCCTCTTTTTTTTGAGGGAAAAATTAGTCGTATGTCTAGTACCACTAGTTGGGTGCGTGCGACCTATAGCTGTCATCACTTTAGGTCTCCTTTTTGAACCACGGCTACGCTTCACAGTACATATTATTTCACGCATTTATCCTCCTATATGTACTCCTAGGCTATTTCCACGTGCTCCCATTCGCCGACATGTGGGACATAGAGCATCTGGGTCGTAGTGCTTGCACGACTCGGAGCAATATGTCGGTGTACTTTACATTTCAGACCTCGCGAATTACATGCAAACCCCCCGCAGAAGAATAAATAAATGAAGGAATTACTACATGAAACCGGATTATTTTCGTGGAAACCGGAGCACGCTCATTAAATTTTGGACATAGCACGTTTATAAAAAATGACCGGACCGAAACCAGTCTAAGGGCCTCTTTGATTTTTCCCGCAAAAAAAGGGCCTCTTTGATTCGCAGGATACTAAAAACACAGGAATGGGGAAAGTATGATGGCGATGAACTGAGACGACGAGAACTCTAACTCAGTTAGAGGTTAGAGTTAGATTCTAATACTGAACTCACTCTAAACCAAACAGGTGTATGGATGGCAGGGTTAGATTGACAATAAATGCTCTATCTCAATCATTTGACTACTTTGGACCCTATTTCCTGCCGGATTTGGAGGGTGCTTGGATACTTTTTAGTTCCATGACTAAAAGTAGTTGGACTAAAACTTGCTAGCCACACCCATGCTTGGATCCAAATACTAAAGAGACTAAAATCAAGTTAATGAGCATTTATTATCATCCAAACCCTCCAATCTAGAACTCGCCTGTGTTAAAGGAGAGGAGTTAAATGAGGAGAGAGAGGACTAATCCACATTTTAGTAGGGGTACCCTTGACTAGAAATTTTTAGTCTCAAGACTAGTTTTAGCCCCTCTTTAGTCAGGGGTGCTTGGAACTTTAGCCTCTTAAGGAGACTATTTTTAGTCAGACTAAAGTAAGTCCCTTGGATCCAAGCACCCTCTTGGTGTGGCCGGCTCTTCTGTGGCCTCCTCCCGCTCAAATTGACATAAACGAACCATCTATACAAATCAAGCATGCAAAACATGATAATTTTTACTTTGTCCATACAAACGAGATATCCCACTTAAACATACAAGTCATCAATCAAGCTTCACAAAATAAAAAAACACTTCATGAATGAGCTAACTCATCACGGAAGTCATTCACGATAGGGAGGGAGCCCGGAGCCCCTCACGCACCGAGGGAGGAGCTCGCCACCGTCGTTCTAGAGGAAGGCTCTGTAGAGCCCAAGCCCCGGGAACCCCTCCGACGCCGGCCCTTGCGAGTTGAGGTCGACACCGGCATGGGTAGCAGGGCCACTTGCTGCCGACTAGGAACTTAATCTTTGGGCCTCTATAAATAATGCAAACCTTTAACTAAAATACCTAGAAAGGTGAACTGAATCTTTGGGCCTCTAGAAATAACGGAAGCCTGAAACTGAAATACCTAGAAAGGTGAACTGAATCTTTGGGCCTCTAGAAATAATGCAAGCCTGAAACTGAAATACCTAGAAAGGTGAACTGAATCTTTGGGACTCTAGAAATAATGCAATCCTGAAACTAAAATACCTAGAAAGGTGAACTGAATCTTTGGGCCTCTAGAATAATGCAAGCCTGAAATTGAAATACCTAGAATGGTGAACTGAATCTTTGGGCCTCTAGAAATAATGCAAGCTTGAAATTGAAATACCTAGAAAGGTGACCTGAATCTTTGGGCCTCTAGAAAGATTTATTACCTCCTCAAGCAGCATCAAACAATTCCATGTGTGCACCACAAATCTATACCAAGTTTGATCAGGATCTACTTTTCCAAATCAGAATTAGCGCTAGAGCAATCAAGATCAATGATATCGCCGTGAGACAGAGAAGGAACGAACAAACTCACCGCTCTCGCGACCTCCCTGGTAGATGCGCCGCCGCCGCGCATGACAGAGGGAGAAAAACGACTGGTGAAGGGGGAGCTGGGCGACCTTCGAAGGCTGGAGGGATAGGGCGGCCATAGTAGGTCGGCGGAGGCCGGAAGGAGAGGGCGGTCGGAGGATAGAAAGGGCGAGCGGCCCTATGGGGAACAGAGAGCAGTCGTGCGAGAGGGGGGGAGCGATCTGGTGCGGGCAGGGGAGATTTTTTAGTTCTCTTTTAGTGGGCCCAAGGATAACTAACCCAATTTGAACCTCTTGACCGGGCTAGTTTTTTTAGCTGGGTTAGAGCAAACTAGCTCAAACTAACCCCTCTTGTTTCGATAATTTGAGGCTATTTCAACCCAAACTAGCTCTAACTCAGGGATCCAAACAAAGAGGAGTGTTACTGTACATGCTACAGTATGGACCGTAGCACATTGTTTTTCTGGTCATATCACCACATTGTTTTCTACTGCTGGTTCACTGGGCTACCGTGGTTCGCACTGCTAGTTCACTGGGCTGCCATGGTTCGCACTCCTCCGACCTGAGTAGTACTCCCTCCGTTCCTAAATATAAGTCTTCGTAGATATTTCACTGTGGACCACATACGGATGTATATAGATGCATTTTATGTGTAGATTCACTCATTTTTCTCCGTATGTGGTCCATAGTGAAATCTCTCCAAAGACTTATATTTAGGAATAGAGGGAGTAGTATAGTACTAGTATATACCGCATCATTCCTTGCTCATTCTTACTACTCCAACATGTGGGAGAGCGAGCATCCGGGTCGACGTGTCATGCACCAAATTAGAGCGCGGAACGGAAGGGGGCATCACCCCGGTCGGAGCGCTAGTAATTCATGACTATAGTGAGTGGTCATATCACAAGTCTTTCCAGCAGTAACGCACCGTCAAATCGCACAGCCCCACTCGCTCAACCTCCTCGCCTCTTTGTCAAACCGCCTATCCGAAAACTGCCACGCGTACTGCCCGAGAAAAGCCCCGCCCTTAACTTTTAACTATGCGAAAATAGTTCGAGCTTGTTCGTTCTATATAAATACAGTACTTACTATATGTTTATTCACTCGTGGGGTTGTTCAATGAATGGAGGGGCGGGGAGCACAAGTGAACAACACTGTAGTACTACTAGTAGTAAGTAGGAGTCGTACAGTAGTCACCTTAAATAGAGAGTTTATTTTCTTTAATGCCACATACACAAATTGAAACGCTTGTTGTGGAGAGAAAAAAGATAATCACTCCACTATATATGGACGCAGGGCCTGAGCGCTTGCTTTACTAGGGTTGCTCTCTTCATTCTCTCATCCTCTCTAGATATAAACAAGACAATGGTAGCGACATTTTCTCTCTGCTCACTGCTGGTCACAGATCTGGCCGGATCCCTTCGGCCGGTGTGTGTAGAGGACTAAAAGGTGCATCGTTCATGCGGTCATCACCGCCGAGGGAGGAAACCCACAGCTGCCGGAGGGGCCCGATCCTCTGCCTGTGCCGTTCTCTTCGATACAGCGCCGGCTTGGGAGGTCCTCCGACCCTTCTTCCTCCCCGCCAGATTGTCCAGAGATCCGACCTGCCGCGCCGACATCCCAACGACCCTCGGTATAAGTTCTTGAAGCGGCCTTGCTCTACTGCCCCAGCTCCCCACGTGTCTGCATGTGCATCTTTTTCTACTCCCATCAGCTCTTCCAAAGCCACCTAAATTTTTAGTATTATTAGAGGTAAAGCTACTTCATGCATTCAAATCTAGGGCTTTGTTCAAACAACGAAGAAAGGGAGGAAAGTTGTAGTATGAATCTAGGACTTGATTCAAAGAGGAAATAATATGGTGAAAGTAGTAGAGACCAGATACCCAACCGTTCTCTTGGTTGAAAAGGGAAATAATGGGAAAACGCAGTACAAACTGGATAAGGAACATATCTATTATTGGTTGAAAAAAGGATAGAAAGTGGGGGCTGGTGGACAAGTCAACAGAGTATGTCGAGGATTTGATTTGCTGCCATCACATAGTAAAAGGTCTGCAGGATTAGATTTGCTGCCCTCACATAGTAAAAGGTCTCAGGATTAGATTTGCTGCCCTCACATAGTAAAAGGTCTCAAGATTAGATTTGCTGCCCTCACATAGTAAAAGGTCTCTGGGATTAGATTTGCTGCCCTCACATAGTAAAAGGTCTCCAGGATTAGATTTTCTGCCCTCACATAGTAAAAGGTCTCCAGGATTAGATTTGCTGCCCTCACATAGTACAAGGTCTCCAGGATTAGGTTTGCTGCCCTCACATAGCATGAACAAACTCCGCATCACCACTTTATGCCTCCTTGTAGGTACATTGTGCTGATGCGTCCACTGTCGCATGTCCTTATACCAACCTTTTGCTGTTGTTAATGTAAGGGCGCATGTAAAATGAAGCGATCACACTGTTACCTTAGGGACATGTCTAACCAGTGTTATTGTTAATCTAATGCCTCCAGTGATAATATGCAATTAAACTGTGTTACAAATGGCACTCCTGTTGTTTTCCCCAGTATGATAAGTAAGTTGCTCCTTTACGCCGCTGAGTGTCCTAGTGTCCCCACGGTCCCATGCCCTTAAACCAACTCTTTAGCTGGTGTTGATTTACTGTGTCTGGTAAACAAGCAATGCCACCATTAAAGTAATCCCATATTTGAGGAATCTCATTGTTGATCGTACTGCTTCTGGTAACATGAAGCATTGCTGACGTTTTAAAATTTCTACTGTCCTTGCGTGATTGCCATGAACATAACTAAGATGCTTCTTTTAATTTTGTATATGTTTCATATATTCTTATTGACCAGCAATTGTTTACTTTCTATCTTTTTGTGCAGATAGGGATATCCATTTCACCTTGTTGCTATTGTGACCTTTTGGTGAAATGCACAAAACACTTTCTTTTTGAATGAGTGTCTTGTGCAGTTCAACTAAAATGTCACGTGGGCAACATCTCTCAGTTTTGGTGGAACTGCACAAAATGGTGATTGGAGTTTCCAAAATCTCCGTCAAGTTTCTGCTGGTAATCTCGTGCAACATTTTATTAGCCTTTGCAAGATGGAGCCGTCACTGTCACCATAATGGCACTTTATTTTAGTGGAACTGCACAAAAAGATAAGAAAATTATAGTTGCACCTTACATGAGCCGGACAGCCAACCTTAATGTTCCTCAATTTTAGTGCAACTACTAAAGAAGAACCTGCTAGCTCACAAGAGCAAGTACTTCTTGCTAGCTGAATGATGCAATCTTTGCTTCATTTCAGGTGAACTCCAGAAAAAGGCGCATGAATTGAATCATGGAACTCCTGGTAGACCTCATCCAAGTAGAGCTGGAGGTTGAGTTCAAGGAGGCCGCTATTAAAGCGAAATCATGCTCTCCTGTCTCCTTGTTTGTGTTGTGCAAACATGCTGTGCAAACAGGAATACTCAACAAAAGATGTTGTGATGGTTAAGAGCATTCATCAAGTTCTTCGATTGTATGACATGACTAGCGAAGATGGATTTAATCTTGATATTCACTTTATCAAAAGGCTCTAATGGGTTGGTTCTGAATCTTGCAAGCTGGGAATCAGTGAGATGTGTAGGCATCTTTGTTGTACTTATTATTTGAATCTTATTTGTTGGTTCTGAATCTTGCAAGCTGGGAATCAATGAGATGTGTAGGCATCTTTGTTGTACTTATTATTTGGATCTTATTTGTTGGTTCTGAATCTTGCAAGCTGGGAATCAATGAGATGTGTACGCATCTTTGTTGTACTTATTATTTGGATCTTATTTGTTGGTTCTGAATCTTGCAAGCTGGGAAACACGGCATGATGATGCAGAGGACAACAACCATAACAAACAGTTCAAACTTGGTAGTATTATCTTTGTGAAAGTGCAACAAATGTGCTGGTCGTGTGCGTCCTGAGAATAATAATTCTAATTGTTGTGCATGTTGATCATCTGGCACAGATAGAACGAGCGAATGCATTGCTTGTTTTAAGTATAAATTTCAATTAAAGCTAATTAAATTTAAGTAAAGTGACCACTAACTCCTGTTAATAGTACCAATACAGACCCGCTCGTGAACTGACATGTGGACGAGGGTGCATCTTCTGCCGGGCGTGCAGCGGAAGAGGGAGGGGTGGTAACTATTGTCGCCTATACACACTCAGCTTACTGTTGAATCCAGTTCCCCAAGAGCTGAAAAACGAACTGCTGCCGCCGCCTACACACTCGTTCACTCGAAGAGACTCCAATGGTGATCCGAGGGGTGAGCCTGCTGGATATGGACTTCAGCAAGGAGTTCCCCTTTGAGTTCGCCATTCAGTCCTATGGCTGCACCAAGTTGAATGTGATGTACACCACCGATACGGACTCGGTGAAGCTCTGCCTCGCCTCAGTCCTATGGCTGCACTAGGTTCTAGAGCATTCGCCCGTTTCATCGGCAGCGCCGACTGCACCTTCGCTACGGTGGATAGGAGGAAGAAAACGACGATTCGGCCATCTGGTGCAACAAGCTTGTTGACATCCAGAAGCAATACAAGATCATCAGCAACGGGCAGGAGAAGGACTCCGTGGTTGACCTCGCTAAGACCATCATCGACCCCTGATACGCCAACATGAAAGAAGACGACCTGAACACGTGGGAGGTACCTCTAAATCTAGCCTACATAACTTACGCGGCCAAGGGCGCATACGCATGCTACGACATGTACAGGCAGATCTTGGACATGAGGGCATGTCTGCTTCCCGTAACCGACGAGTATACGGACAGCCGCAGCGTCATGATCAAGCGTGCCAGGAAGGTCTAAATGTTGTACTTTATCTGTTTATAAGCACCTTTATCATCTGAGTGTTTCATGCATTAGCCTATGTGTCGTAATTATCTGTTTTGTCCGAAATGTTTCTTTTAAGAACCCATTAACCTGATTGCTTTTTTTAGTGGCTATTTGCTTATGTATGTAAACTAGTTCACTTGTCTGTAAAAAAACTAGTTCACTCGGCTGCCGTGCTTTGGATCTCCTTCCTCCCAACATATTCCCCTCCTCAGGTGGACCCAGCAGGTCTCTAAATTTTCTCCCACTTTCTTTTTCGATGTAAACTAAGTTTTCTCCCAGTACTTTCCCCTAGAACCAACTCAACTGTCCCACGTCTAGCCTAAAAAATAATAGTACCCCATGTACTATTAACTCATCAAATTAAAATGATATTTTATTTCGTAAGTTGAAAGTTCTTACAAAATAATAATAATAATTGTTTATATATAACTTGGCAAGTTAACTCCTAGTGATTGCGTACATAAGCTTGCAAAGATTTTACTGGCGTGCAATCATGTGTTTATGTTTTATAACATTTCTCTATCTAGCCCAACATGATATTTTCACCCAGCCCAAAGAAGTCCGCATGATTTCGAGAAAAATGCAAATGGGATTTAAACGGGCTGCATAGATGCTACATCATTGTTTCACCCAGCCCACCAAATGGACTAAAAAAACAAATGGACTGGCTGACATGTGGGCCAGTAGGTCGAAGCCTAAGAAGGCGTTGGATTTACATCCAACGGCCGGCATTCTTCTTCATTCTCTCGTCTTCTTCCCCCAGCGCTGCCGGAACCGCCTGCTCCAGCCTTCGGCGTCCAGCGGCGTTGTTTTGCGCTCCTCAGCGAAACTCTAGCCCGCCGACGGCCAGGCCATCCCTCCACTCCGCACCTCCTGTTATTCTCTGCCGAGTGTAGGCCCACCCCGCACCCGAACCAGTCAAGTTTCCCACTCCTCTCCGTCTGTGACTCCACTGCCGCGTCTTCCCCATCTCCGGGTCGTTCCAGTCTGGGGCCTCGCTGTCGTCCACTACCTCGGTGCGCTCAGCGCGGCATGGTCAACATACGAGAGTCATCGGAAGAGGACTCTACGTGGAGAGCCTGATGGCTGGGACCCACGAGGTCCATGGTCGCACGCAAGGAAAGTTCCTCCTTATTACGCACTGTACGTGCACTATACGTGGGAAGGGCTCCTCCCCCCGTTGACAGGTCAGACTCACCAGCTATATCTTCGCACGCAAGGAAGTGCCTCCTTATTATGCACCAAAAAATGAATACCCCTGCTAGCTGGGACCCACCATAGTGGGTGGCTGACTTGTGGGCCTACTAAGTTGACAAGGATGGAGGGCTTTGTCAACTTAGTCAATATGAACGATTCTAGATCCGGTGACCGTACGATGTCCATCCAACGGCCATAGTGTTTCTTCAACCTCTGGTCTTCTTGCTCCAGCCGCCCAAAGCAGCGTCGGTCATGCCGCGTGCTCCTGCCTCTCGTGGCCGGCTGTGATGCCACGGAGGCCTCACCGCCCCCTACTACTCCCACCGCTAGCCCAGGGTATCCCTCTACTCACCCACACCCCCTGTTATTCTGCGGCGACGGCAGCCTCACGCCGCAGCGAACCAGTGAACCCTCATACTCCTCTACGCGTGGGCATCCACTGCCGCGTCTTCCCCGGCACCACGTCGCCCCCTTCCTAGGCCTCGCCGTCGTCCATCACCCTGGTGCTCTCGGCGTGGCATGGTCAACGTTGTCAAGGAACGGCTTCCATCAGAGGTGGACTGTACGTGGAGAGGCTGACAGCTAGGTCCACGGCCGCAGCAAGGAAGTGCCTCCTTATTACGTGCAAAATAATTATTCCTCCACCTGACAGCGGGGACCCACTGGATGGGCCACCGTATTTCGCAAAAAAAACATTTCCCCACTGACTGCTGGGACCCACCAGCTACATCTTCGCATGCAAGGAAGTTCCTGACAGTCGGGACCCACCTGGTCGAAGCGTACGTAGCGTTGTCATTCTGCTCGCGAACGTGTACGTACATACATACTAGTGGATGTAGAGGCGCGCACGTGTCGTAGTAGAGGCGCGCACGTAGCATGTACACGTACGTACAGCGACCAGGGTGCAAGAAAGAAAATAAGGCCACGTATGTGTACATACGGGCGGGGTCTCGAACGCCTACTCGCGCATATGTACGGCTAGGACTCGTGTACATGGCTGGGTCAGAACGGAAAAACAGCGTCGTCGTCGTGTTCATGGGGAGGCAACACAATGCGTCGTGTTCATGGGGAGGCAACGGAATGCGTCGTGTTCATCGGGAGGCAATGGAACGTGTGGGAGCCAATTGGCTGGGTCGGAACGGAATGCATGGTCGTGTTCATTGGGAGGGCGGATGGATAATGCGATGGAAACGAGGCCTGGCGTACTGCAGAACGGAGGAAACAGCCTTGTGTTCGACCGGCCACGTTCGAAACGGGATCCTGTTCATCGGGATGGGTCTGGCGTACCGCACAACGGAGGAAACGGACCTCCTACGGTCGAAATGGGGGTCCTGTTGATCGGGAGGAGTGTGGCGTACCGCAAAACGGACGAAACGGACCTCCTACGGTCGAAACGGGGGTCCTATTGATCGGCAGGGGTGTGGCGTACCGCAAAACGGATGAAACGGACCTCCTACGGTCTAAACGGGGGTCCTGTTCATCGGGAGGGGTGTGGCGATCGCAAAACGGACTCCACGGATACTGTTCATTTCCACCGCCGACCTCCTCCAGCCTCCACGGGCTCCTGCTCATCCAGCCTCCACCACGCTTCTCCACCGCCACTGCTCAACCACCCCTCCACCGCTCACTGCTCATCCAGCCCTCCACACCACGGGTCCTGCTCAACCACCCTCCACGGGCACCCCTCCACCACCTACAGCCCATCCAGCCCTCCACACCACGGGTCCTGTTCAACCACCCTCCACGGGCACCCCTCCACCGCTCACTGCTCATCCAGCCCTCCACCACACCACGGGTCCCGTTCAACCACCCTCCACGGGTACCCTCCATCGTCTCTGCTCATCCAGCCTCCACACCACGGGGTCCTGTTCATCCACCCTCCACGGCACCCTCCACCGCTCATGCTCATCCCGCCTCCACACCACGGGTCCTGTTCAACCACCCCTCCACGGGCAGCCCTCCACCGCTCACTGCTCATCCTGCCTCCACACCACGGGTCCTGTTCATCCACCCTCCACGGGCAGCCCTCCACCGCCTATTGTTCATCCTGCCTCCACACCACGGGTCCTGTTCATCCACCCTCCACGGGCACCCTCCACCGCTCATCGCTCATCCAGCCCTCCATCACACCACGGGTCCTGTTCATCCGAGGCAACGCCACCGCCATCGCTTATTCTTCAAACCCCCCCCGCAACGCCATCGCTCATCCTCGAGGCAGATCGATCCGCTTCATTTAGCAGCAGATGGGCGAATCGCCGATCGGGTTCGCTAACAGCCATCGATCGATCGCTCGGGTTCGAGAACGCGAGCTCGCAGCGCAATCGCCGGGTTCATTAGAGCCCAACGCCGCGCTCGGGTTCGCGAGCCAATGCCTACACACGCACAGCGTGCGTGTACGAGAGAAACGCGCATCGCTCGGCCCCTGACCTCCCACCATAACCGGGAACTCCCCGAAATTTTCCTCGCCCTCGCTTCTACCATGGTTTTTTCCGTCATGGACGACCCAAAGAATGTCATGTAGCTGCGTCTCCGGCCCGCCTAGGACGAAAAGCCCATTTTCTGTCATGATTTTTTGTCATAGAAGTAGGAACCCACCACATCTATGATGATACTGGGTTTTGTCACAATTATCCTCATAGAAGTGTCATATGTATGATAGAAAAAAAATTCGTTCGGCCCAAAATGTCACGGATGTGTCTTTTTTGTAGTGTGGTGCCGTTTCGCCCACTTGGAGCCTCCGGTGCTGCCTCTGTTCGCCGTCATCTCCAACTCCGGCGACCTCCACTCTCTGTCGCAACCGGAGAGGTCGATTCCGATGTCGTCCGACCACCCCTAGCTAACCTACGGGTACGGCCAGGTGCACCTTCGTCGCCTCTTTTGATCCATCCCTCTAGCTTGGGCCAAGACGCCCTCCTCACCGGCATGTGCTCCGGCGGAGCCTCGTAGCACTCTGTTTCCCTCTCCCCCTCCCTCTCACCTGACCAGCGGGGCCCGCCAGTCAGCCAGTCTGGCCGCGCCCGAAGCGGTATGAGTGGTGGCGCCCGTGGGGTTTACGCCTTCGACGTCACCCCCAGTTCTGTTTATTTTTAAATCAAATTCAATATATTCCAGAACACTTCAAACAGCCAAAACTTTTTAACCATAAGTCCAAATGAATTGATTCTTTTTTGCATTGTGTTCTCTATGAAAAGATCTAGCAGCTCACAAAAATGAGATTTTTCTCTGCTGTCTAGATTTTCTGGTGAATTTCAGAAGATTCTTGATGTTTTCTTTGTGTGCTTATAATTATTTTCAGAAAGGGAAGCTTGTCTTGAGGATCACCTGGAGGATTGTGAACCTCATCTGCACTAAGGCAAGCCACAGCAACATTTTCATGATGCCATTACAATATTGTGATTTTTCAACTTGAATAAATGGTTTAATCCATGCATTTAAATCACTAGAATAAATATTTATTCTGTTGGATGCTTGTTTGAGTTGATATGCTTAGTTTACTGAAGTTTGAAACTAACTAAGTTTGGCTAAGTCATTAAAAATAATATTTGATTATGATGAAGTATTATGGTTATGGAAAAAGAATTATTTTGAGTTATTTTCTTGAATAAGAAAAATGATAATTTGCTAAGTAAAGATTCTGTTTAAAGTGAGGATTAATGATAACCAGGGATGTGTTATGAGTTATTGATATATGTGCTTAGTGTGTGATATAGTTGACCCAGTTATTTCTGTTGATATATGGTGCATATGTTAGTGTTGCATTTTGATGGCATGTCATGACACCGGTTACTTTCACTTTAAGTTGAACCTGATAATAATTCAACTCGAATATATCGTTGATCGGGTCATGGTGCCACTGAATCGAGTTTTTCCCATTGCAGCCACATTTTCCTTTATGGGAAGGCCTTTATTCGGTCCGTTGTCATGCCTTTAATCGGTGCCTCCAACGAGGGAAGGTAATGGGCGTGCGTTACCCTGGCCTGGCAAGCAGACATAACCTTGTGTGCCCATTGTTGTTATGGTACCTTGTCCCCGTTTGGGACCGTTTATGTTTTGCCACGATGGTGGCCGTTGGTGTCTTTGGTAGACACGGGGCCGCCCAGCTCTAGCCCAGTGGGCAGTGAGTCGGAGATGTCGGGAGAGTGTCATGGCAATGGAGGGGTTTCGTCAGAGCGCCATTGGTCCACCCGAATGGGAGTGCGAGGCCATGGGTTCCGTGGTGTGGGTACAGTGTGCTACCTCTGCAGAGTGTATTCAATCTATCGATAGCCGAGTCCATGGTTACAGACACGCTCGAAAGTAGGTCACACCATGGGTCAACGCTTAATTAATTCTACACACTAAGATATGAACTTTGCATTGTTGAGGAGTTGATGATTGAGAAATCATTGTGTTGATGGAGACCAAGTGGTTGGTCAATTTTTGATCTCAGAAAGATCACCGTTTGGTTACAAGGTAACCCGATGAAAGACCAAGAGGTTGGTCTGTTTGTGATCCGAGAGCAATCACCGTTTGGTAAGCAAGTCTGAGGGGCTTATATCTCGAGATCATGATCATTGCATGTCTGATATAATTTGGCATTAGTGAAGCAATTGGTTAATTATCATGATATTGCTTTTCATTATGTTTATGTTTGTTGTGAGCTTGCAAGTACATTCAATGTACTGACCTGGCATGTCATGCCAGGTTTCAGGAAAGTCTCGTTGGAAAGGAGTGCTGTCCGAGTCTAGATCGTGTCCACAGCGGTATCTCTGTGCTATGGATTTCCAATACGACGTCGTTCCGCTGCCACGTAGTTGTTATGATTGAGGCCCCTTTTATGTTCACTAAATAATTTACATATTTTTCAGTCGCACCGTGTGTGCCGCTTGGCCTCGCTACTCGTTGTAATATGAACCTTGTTCCGCTAGCATCAATAAAGAGTTGCTTTCTGTACCAAGATGTTGTGTGTTGCCAGAAGACATGATCTCCGGGCTGGCAATACAAGGTAAACCGGTTGCTCTGAGCCAGGGTGCCACAATGCTTGGTATCAGAGCCACGCTGACTGTAGGCCATGCTACACTATTGACGTGCTAACTGGACGTTAGTTAAGAGTATAAGTTGAGTGCCGGTAGTATTTGTAGCTGGATGTTGCATTGTATGCACTCATTTTATTTTTATGCTAATCTAGCAATGGCTGTGAGTGTCGATGGCTCCGGTGCCATATCCGTGCCAGTTGCAGCTGATGCCGTACACGTCACCGCATCTCCTTCGTAACGTGTGGCGTCGGGTGTACCCCCTCGATGACGATTCAGTCTATCGTGTGTACCGGGAGCGTCTAGGCGACTCGGTGTACGAGTATCACGCAATGGTTACTCTGCGCACCAGTTCAGACTCCAGCACTTACACTCGTACTCTCGGAGCGGTTTTGCTTCTACCGCTTCCCATGCTGTCCAGTTTGCTGCATTTGAGGTCCTTGTCGAGCTTCATTATAACGAGGTCCGGATGCAGAACAACCCAGGTTTCCACTACTATCCCTCTCCGCACGACAATGGTCGTGTCCATTTTCCTGTCATTGATCCAGAGTCTGATAGTGTTGCTAGCCACCTTTCTTGTTATATCACTGCTAGCTACCTTATGATCCACGAGCTGGCTCGAGATCTGACTCGTGCTCGTACTACTTTAGCCACTACTAGATATTTCACTACTCCATCATCTACGGGATTTACTCCTTATATTCCATCCAGTTCTAGTTCACCTATTTCACCGGTTACTCCTCCGACTAGCTCGGGCACCTCGACCGTGAATCCTCTCAGTGCTCCTGCTGAGTGGGTTTCCCTTCTCACAACTCTAGTAGCCCCGATGCTTCAGCCTCACCCCGCACCTGCCCCGGAGGGAGAGCCCTCGAGGAAGCTTCGTCGTGTTACCTTTAACCCGGAGGTTTCAGTTAACATCGTCAGTTCAGGATTCGAGTCCGCTTCAGGAGAGGACCCCGTAGCATCAGCAGAGCAGTAGAGCGTTCGAGTATCTGCAGTTGTCAGGATGATGTACGGATGTCGCCGTACGAGTCATGATGATCCGTTTCATGTATGATAGTGGTTGAACTTGACATGTATTTTATCTTCCATGTATGAGTCTATGTATAATTATGTTGGAACTCTATTTTTATTCGCCATTTTTTTCCTCATTATTTCGCTTTCTCTCGAGTTTTGTTGCTGGCTTCTCCCCATTTTATTTTTGGATGTTTCTCATCTCGGTTGCGTTGTCTTGGTAAAAATCCACCATAGTATGACGCGGGGAGGCAGCAGTAGCGACGCTTGTGAGGATGTTCATGTTCATTGTTCCGCACGACAGGCAGGGCACTCCCCCGAGCCGTACGTTCCACCACCGCCTCCACCACCAAATCCGCCCTCCACTGAGCTAATTCTACGTATGTTTGAGGAAAGGAGGAATAATGATCTGATTGAAATATTAAGGAGCATACAAGCTGTGGTTGGGTAGGATGGAAATCAGAACGGTCATCACTCCAAGCTGTCAGATTTTCAGAGAACCAAGCTTCCCAGTTTCAGTCAGGTTATTGATCCCTTGGATGCAGACGATTGGTTGCGAACCATTGAAAGGAAGCTTGAGATTGCTCATACTGAAGAAGATGACAAAGTCCCGTTTGCAACTCATTATCTTGAAGGCGTTGCCGCCATATGGTGGGAAAATGCAAAAGCCATGTGGCCTGCTGATGAAGAAATCACCTGGGCAAAATTCAAGGACCAGTTCCAGAAATATCATATTCCTACTGGAATTATGAAGGTTAAGCAGCGTGAATTTCTCGCGCTCCTCCAAGGAAGTCGATCAGGGTGAATATTTGCAAAAGTTCAATCATTTGGCCCACACTCTCTTTATGATGTGGCCACCGAAGAAAGAAAGATTGACAGGTTTCTTGGGGGATTAAACCCGCATCTCCGATGCACCCTCAGTATGTTTGATTTCCCAGATTTCCAAAATCTGGTAAACAAGGCTTTCATTGCTGAAAGGGAGCACAAGCTCATACAGGACAATAGGCTGCTAATAACGATCACAAGCGCAAGTTCGAGCCAAGGAAGGAAGTGTAGCCAGTGCAAAAGGCTCGTACCCGGCAGCATACTCAGGTGGAGTACAAAGCCCAATTGGCAGCAGAATGTTAACAAAACCACCACACAAGTCAAGAATGTCGTGACCAACCCGGTGCGAGAAGAGTGCCAGCGCAACAATTCTTGTTTCATTTGTGGGCAAACCAGACATTATGCCGACAGTGTCCCAAGAATGACAAGACTAATGCTCCATTCAGGGCACAAGTCAACTTTATGGGGTCATAATCTATCCCGCAAACCATCAGTGGGCATGTCAATCACCTCTCCGCAGACGAAGCCCAAGAGAACCCCGAAGTCGTCATTGGTATGTAATCTGTTAATAGCATATCTGCCGTAATTTAATTTGACTCTAGGGCTTCCCACTCTTTATTTCATGGAGTTTTGTTACCCAAAACAAATTTCCCTGTTCGCTTTTGGTCAAGAATATGCTGGTACAATCCCCGGGATCTTTGCTCGGAAGCAATCTGGTGTGTCGTAATCTAGAAATTAATATCAACGGAGCCCGTTTTCCAACTTCCTTGATGGTCATTGAGTCTGTAAAGTTGGACATTATTTTGGGGATGAATTGGTTTACTAAATATCAAGTATGCATAAATTGCGCGACCCGAGAAGTCACTTTGACAAGTCAGGAGGGGCAGACTAAAAAATTCTATACCCGCAGGAGCATACACAAGAAAGAAATGGTCTTCACCACTGTGGCTGGTGAGTTAGAATTAATTCCTGTGGTCAGTGAGTTCCCTGATGTATTTCCGGAAGAAATACCAGGCATGCGCCAGATTGAAAGCTTGAGTTTGCAATAGATCTTGTGCCCGGAACCGCACCGTTATACAAGAAGTATTACCGGATGCCTTCATCAGAATTGGTGGAGCTAAAGAATTAGCTTGATGAGATGCTCTAGAAAGGATACATCCGTCCCAGCTCTTCACCATGGGGATCACCTGCTATATTCGTGGATAAGAAAGATGCTAGTCTCCATATGTGTGTGAATTACCGTCAGCTGAATGATGTCACCATCAAAAATAAATATCCCCTTACCAGGATCGATGACTTGTTTGATCACCTCAGTGGGGCAAAGGAATTCTCCAAAATTGATTTAAGGACAGGATACCACCAACTCAAGATTAAAAAGGAAGATATTCCTAAGACCGCATTCACTACCCGGTACGGTCTTTATGAATATACAGTTATTTCCTTTGGCCTGACCAATGCCCTACTTTCTTCATGCATATGATGAATAAAGTATTCATGGACTTCCTCGATAAATTCGTGGTGATCATCATCGATGACATACTCATATACACAAAATGTGAAGAAGAGCACAAAGAACACCTCAGAGCTATGCTACAACGACTCCGCGACCATCAGCTGTACGCAAAATTCAGTAAATGCGAGTTTTCGCTCAAGCGAGTTGGATTTCTTGGGCATGTGCTATCCGCAGAAGGTATAGCCGTAGACCCGAGCGAAGTAAAGGACGTGCTTGATTGGTTGGCACCCACCACCGTTTCCCAAATCCGGAGTTTCCTTGGATTAGCGGGGTACTACCGTCGTTTCATTGAAGGGTTTTCCAAGATTGCCAAACCTATGACGGAGTTGCTCAAGAAAGACAAAAAGTTTGAATGGACAGATGACTGTGCAAAAAGTTTCAATGAGCTGAAAATCCGGCTGACAAGAACACCTGTGTTGACTCTTCCAAACATCTACCGCAGCTTTGATGTGTACTATGGCGCTTCCAGACAGGGTCTTGGATGCGTACTTATGCAAGATGTCAAGGTGGTAGCATATGCATCGTGACAGCTACGACCCCACGAGAGAAATTATCCTACTCATGATCTGGAATTAGCCGCGGTGGTTCATGCTCTAAAATTTTGGAGGCAGTACCTCACTGGGAAGAGGTGCCAAATTTTTACAGACCACAAAAGTCTCAAGTATATATTTACTCAGCCAGATTTAAATCTGCGCCAACGCAGATCGCTTGAGTTAGTCAAGGACTATGATCTTGGAATAAATTACCGCCCGGGTAAGGCCAACGTGGTTGCCGACACACTCAGCCGAAAGCCTGTCAGCCTGAATGCCATAATGGAACCTTTGCCTCCTGAACCTCAAGAGGAGATTGCTCAGCTCAACCTGGTCATAAATGATGATGGTCTTGTTAATATTATGGAAGTTACTCCTACCCTTTAGGAAGAGATCCGCAAAGCCCAGCCAGATGACATCGTCCTACAGAAACGTGCCAAGAGTATGTTAGCAGGACAGACTTCAGATTTTTCTAAGGATCAACAAGGTACACTACGATTCCGTGGAAGGATTTGTGTACCTATTCGGGAGGATTTAAGGAAGAAAATCCTGTTGGAAGCACACGAATCTTCGTATTCCATTCACCCTGGAGGTACTAAAATGTATGAAGACCTTCGACAAATATTCTGGTGGGATGGGATGAAGAAAGACATTGCCTATTTTGTGGCCTGTTGCGACATATGCAACAAGGTGAAGGCCGAACATCAGAAGCCAGCCAGACTCCTCCAGCCGTTGCTAGTTTCACAATGGAAATGGGATGATGTCTGCATGGATTTTTTCACAGGGCTACCAAAGACTCAGCGAGGCAATGACGCAATCTGGGTCATAGTGGACACCTTAACCAAGGTTGCTCACTTTATCCCCATCAGAACCACATACCGAGCCGATCAACTCGCACAACTATATGTATCCAGAATAGTCAGTCTGCATGGAGTACCTCGAATAATCACTTCTGATTGGGGGTCACTTTTTACCTCTGCTTTCTGGTCACGTCTCCACCAAGCTTTGGGGACAGCACTAAAATATAGTACCGCTTATCATCCTCAGACCGATGGATAGACTGAGCGGGTAAACCAAATACTCGAAGATATGCTACGAGCCTGTGCCCTAGCCCAAGGACCTAAGTGGGAAGACTGTCTGCCGTATGCCGAGTTCTCATACAACAAAAGCTTCCAGACCAGTCTAAAGATGTGACCTTATGAGGCTTTGTATGGCAGTAAGTGCCACACTCCTTTAAATTGGTCTCAAACTGGAGATAGCCGTATTTTCGAAACGGATCTCATGATGGAAGCTAAGAAGCAAGTCAAGGAAATCTGAGACAGATTGCAATTGGCTAAATCTCGACAGAAGAGATATTATGATGCAAAGCACCAACAGATCAGTTTTGAACCCGGAGAACACGTATACCTCCGAGTCACTCCGATGAAAGGAGTAAAGAGGTTCTAGACTCGTGGAAAATTAGCACGCAGGTTTATTGGTACATTCCCCATTATATCCAGAGTGGGTACTGTTCATATCAGTTGGAACTGCCTCCAGAATTATCAGAAGTGCACAATGTGTTCCAAGTCTCACAGTTGAAGCGATGCATATCGCCGCCTGAGAAAAAGACTGCTATGACAGAAATAGAGTTGGCTAAGGATTTAACATATGAAGAGAGACCATTCAGAATTTTGGATCAGATGGAAAGGGTCACTCATAGTAAAGCAAGGAGGTTTTACAAAATTCAGTGGGAGCATCACACAGAGGCAGAAGCGACTTGGGAACGAGAAGAATTTCTAAAGGCACATTATCCAGATTGGTTTTCCCGAGCAACCGAATCTCGAGGACGAGATTCATCCTAAGTGGGGGAGGTTTGTGACAGCCTGGTTTTTGCCCTCTTCTCTTTGTCTGATTATCAGTTGGTTTGAATTTGAATTTGGAATTTTTGAATCACTTCAAATGGACATAACCACTTCGGTACCACCTTGACTTTCACCCAAGTGACTCATTTCTCTCTCTAGCCATCATTTCTTCTCTGATCCAACTCAAAATAATATTATAAATATTTTTCTTAAATGAAAAATATTCATTTTCCTTCCAAAACCCTAGCTAGCACTACTAGAAAAAAAGGATGTTAGTGGCACACCTATTTTGGCTATTAATGGCGCAATATAGGTGCACCACTATTACCACGTCACTACTAATAAATAGTAATGGCGCACGCTTGGTGCGCCACTGTTAATCTACATAACAGTGGCGCACCACCTGGTGCGCCGTTACTATCCCAGACACTAATGGCGCAGCTAAAGTGCGCCATTACTAGGCCCAGAAGTGCGCCACTTCTGTTACTCCATGGGGCCATGTGTACCTTGTGCTCTGGGTTACTAATGGCGCACTTTTAGATAATGCGCCACTGGTGTGTTTATTTCTGTGCGCCACTAAAGTGCAATATGGTGGGCCACTACTATGAATATTTAGGATTTTTTTTCTTTTCTGATATTTGCACAGGTTACAAAATACATTAAAGCACAGAATATAAAAAACACAACATATAAACAGCAGATTTATCGAATACAATAGAAGATTAGTCTCCAAATAAAATTCATCATATTAGTCTCCGAATTCAAAATACCGAAGAAAGTTAGAACATTACAAATCTCAAGACCGCGAGTAGCGAGTTTGTCTTCACATTACAAGTCGATATCTAAACTACCATCACATAGAAGAGGGTTGCGATCACGATGAGCATCATCGCGATGAAACTGATGTTCATCCGGTTCCTCCTCCGCTCCCTCCTCTCTCCCGCTAGATAGCGCACGTATCTAGCTTCCGTCTCCGCCCTAGTGGTGTACCCTTTGTAACTGTTATCGCTGAAATGCTGAACCTGTCTCCGACACTCCTCCCAGTCGTGGTAGACTCCGGGAACCTCACCCTTGTACAGGACATACGACGACATCTCTATGCACTAGACAAACAAAACATTAGTAGCAATTCACAGATAATATATAAGCAATATATAAGTATGCAACAAAAGGATCGGAGGAGAAAAGCAACACATTAATAGCACGATTCATGCTCCTACTAATAAATAGCATCGATTACATATAAGTAGAACGATTGTCCAAACTAAAGAGACATACAAGTTCACTAAAGTTTAATTATAACATGAGCTAATCGATATTTCAGAACTACATAGCATCAATACTTTCGACTCGACTCAGGGACCGGAGCGTGGATGAAGCCGCCGTCTTTCATGATGGTCATGAATGTGCGGTCGTTTTCAGCCTGCATTTGTAGCGTTGTTTCTATTTCACTGTTGGACGGTTGATATTTGAGGTAGAACTGCCCCGAGGTACGAAGGACATCTTGATAGATGATTTCCGTAAACTCTGACTGGATGCGAAAGAATTCTTGTCTGATGTCCTCGTCCTAGATTGCCGACAAGCGTGCGACCCAATCTTTGAGATTCTTTGGTAGCATAAGGTGATTATGGTCCCATACGATCACCCGCATGTGATGGAGGGCATAGTAGGCATCCTTCTCACTGCTAAGCGGCTTCTTGATGCAGGGGAACGTCGTTACGTGGGTGAACACATGCTTGTCGTACCTACAAATTGGCCTCCTGAAGGTGCCTCCAGATTTGGCGTAGCCGGGGAGAACATCATCAAGAACTTTCTTGATATTTGTGTAGTCTTTCTTCGACTGACGATCTGAGTCAAAATACGTGGCCTTGGAATATCTCGGGTTTAAGAGGATGAGCGTGCAATGTGTGCCACTGCACAAAACACGGAATGTTAAAAAAAGAATGATCGAAATCTAAGAAATCATATGTTACGGGGCGGTGAGGGGATGACTTACTCGGAATAGTAAGGAACGAGGAAGTTATCCTTATCTGGGTTCACCAGAATGACGCTTTTCAGGAATGAACTCCTGACTTGCCGGTCCCCAGCGTTGCCCAAGGTCTTGGCACGCATTTAGAAGGGGTCGACTATAACGATGTCCGGGGTCTTGTCTCTAATGATCCGCATCTCATACTGAGCGAAAATAGCCGAATGAAGGTGTAGTGCAGCGGATGAAGGTTAAACATAGCGAAGATGTCATCAAACAGCAGGATGATCCTACGCCCGATGGTGCTATCGACAAAGCCCTTGTGCCCTGGCACCTTGGCCACGAAAACCGGGTATGCCACATCATTCTCGGAAAGACGCCGCTTCACCATAGAAAGAACACTGTCATGCAGACTCCGCATAGCACCGGTTGCAGCATTGAGCAGATTAGTCGGTAGCATCGGCCTACCCGCCACATGCACCCTCCTCGAGATATCCTTAGGTGTTGGTGGCCCGTCCTGAGCACGGATCGTACTCGGTGCCGGCTGGCTCGCACCCTTGTTATTTTTTCTTTTTCGTCCCTTCTGCTTCTTCTGCTGTAATGGGACCGAGTTCTGCTCAGAGACCACCTTCTTGAGTGTGTTGGGGCTGATAATATTTCGCACCTCGGCTATTTGAGTCTCGGTGAATGCGGCAGCTGGAGGCGTCTCCTGAGAACTGAATGCCAGACGACGCCTGTTGCAATTGGGTTTCTCCATGGTACCAGCTAGATCGCGATCGTATTTTGCAGGGTTGGGTTCTTGAGAAGGAGGCCCCAAGAATTCGTCACCGTACCCATGTTCATCGAAGTACTTATCGACATTGGAATATGTACCATCGTCGTTGTCCGGATCCTGTGCCATATGCATGTCCGGATCAGCTGACGGCGGTAGCGTTGCGGCGGTCTTGCCATGGCTTGGCGCCGGCACGACTGGTGGTGTTGTCTGTGCGGTGGTGTCCCCCGCCCCCAAATGAATCTGGATCTTCGGCCAAAGCATGGACCAGTTTAAGCAGGCGCTGAGGGTCATCGCATCATCTTCGTCGGGCCCAGGGGGTCGAAATGGAGTTAACAAGTCATCGCAGCCCCGCAGCACCCGAACTAGTTGAACCCTATACACGGTGGGTGGCATCGGATTACCGTGGAACACGCGGTTGCCCGGTTCAACGATTTTGGCCTTGGTGACATCGATCAACTCGCCGTCCATGAAGGACAGGAGAGTGCATGGAACGTTGGCGGCGCCCTGCGAAAACATGTAGGGCGTCAGGGATGCCCAGTCAAAGGCAAGGAGATGAAGTCATCGTCCGAGGCTTAGTTACCGTGATGGCGTCGAGCTCGGCCAATGTCGGGGCATCTCCAACAGTGGGCGTGCAAGTGATGGAGGGGCCGCTTGCTGCCGAGGTGTTGGCCGGCGTATACTTCCCACACCCGGGTGCATTAAGCTCCAATGCTAGCGCCGACGCCGGAGACACCAATGCCTCCTCCGCCGGAGACACCAATGCCGGCGCGTTGTGCGAGTTGCTGCCCGTGAAGCTGGGAATCGGGGGCGGCTCCTGTTGGCCGCCCACAATCCATGCCTGCAGCCCCTCAAGCAAGAAAGGCATAATGGCGGTGATCGTCGCTCCCAGTTGGTCTCGCACTTGCTCCTCGACTATCTCCGGAATCCGTGCCACTTGTGCCTTGAGTTCTTTAACCTCATGCTCCTGGCTTTCCGAGCTGGTCTTTCTCTCCTTTCGCCCAGCCTTATAGTATTTCGACCATTTCGTGGACAAGCCTTTGCCGGCCACACGACCAGCTGGCGACGGCTTACTGAACGTATCCTTGTGTTTCATTATGTTCAACACCCTATTTAAAGTGGTGTCCCAAGGGGCAGACGGGGACCTCTGAGACCCCGTGCTACTGCTTTCAGTTTCCTGCAGAAGGAACGCGAACCATTTAGAAATTTGGCTTCATTAATTAGAATGCAACCATATGGAGCTAATTACGCGGGGGTGTATTCCTTACCAGAACACGCTCAAGGTCCTTCACCTTCGGATCCGTGGTAAGCTCCTTTCTTACCGGGTCCACCTTGTACCGGGCCCTAACATAGTTCCTGGTCTACTTTTCATGGTATTTATTGAAGAGGGGCGGTAGGCCTTGCTCGGCACGCTCCGCGTCCTCCTTGTCCCATATAGGTTCCGACACTTTGTAACCGTCGGGACCGAGTTTGTGGACCCCTAAGTTCAAGTCCTGCATATCTTTCCCCCACTGACTTGATTCCGCGGATGCATTGCTCTTGCACTTGGTCTTGAACTCCAGTTGTCAGCTTCGCTGATCAAAGGATTTGTCTCCTTAATCTTCTCATAACTATGACCACTTAGAATCCTTCTCTTCACCGCGGCTCTCCAAGTAGCCAGGGACATGCTCATCTTCGTGAGGGCGGCACTGTTCACTTTATTCCCTGAGAGGCGTGTGTTTGCGAAGTCACCGGGGAACTTGTATCATTCGTGCAGCTTCGTGAAGAGGAGGTTGCGCAAATTCCCTCGGTCATGATGCCTTAGGTTCTCGGTGTTGATCGAGATGGTGCTCCGGAGAATGCACCCGAGTTGTCTCGCGTACCCACTGACTAATTCTTTGGGCGCCGTTGGATGCCCACTGGAGGACACTTCACTAAATTCCTCCTTGATGGTGCCGAGCACGTTCGAGAGCCGGTCCTTCCATTGCCTCTTCGGTTGGCTGCCATCTGTGCATTCGCTGCCATCATCAGTGGTGGCATCCCTGGGGACACCATCAGTGGTGTCATTCCCGACGCCACTAGGGGTTGTGTAGTCGAGATCGGTGTCTTCCGCGGCGTCCTCATAGCGGTGAGGTTCTTCCTCCATTTCCTGGGACAGCTCCCAGAATGGCTTGCCCGAACCGCCGGCCTCCTCGTTGTCGGCCATGTTCGCTCTAAATAGGAAAAAAGGCTACTAGAGTTATTGGATGAGATCAGGGTAGTATCTATTCTTCTCAGATTTAGAGGAACATTTCCGTTTCGGTTGAGAATCGGGCACCTTCTAGGTCAAGAAAATTGGGCATGACCTTTGCTAATTTTCTTGACCTAGGAGTGCCCCATTCTCATCCGAAACGGAAATTACTCAACATTTCAAGAGAAAGGGGTCATTTCACGTCAGAAGCTGCCAGCATTCGAATCAGAAGCTGCCAGCATTTGAATCATTCCATAAGATAATTTTATCAAGCATCCACATCTACTCGAATCAATAGAGCAAACGAATCATTTCATCTAGCTCATGCCAGGCAATCAACAAAACCAAATATGTACAGGAAAGGCTCATCATGTTCACCCACCTCTATAACATTTAGGCCTATCTTCTGTAGTATGCTGCCTCACTGCCACTATTTTTAAATATATAGATACCTTAGAAACCAGAAACGAAAAAGAGAGGGAGGAGCACAAGCAAGGCTCACCGTTCCAGTTGCAGTTCAATCGGACGAACTCGCTGCTGGTGTGATAAAAGTTGGGTGGGCCGTCGCTGGTCGGTGTCCCTTTCTGCTCCTACGGACCTGCGTGAGGGAGAAAACATCATCATCAGACGGGGAGAAGAGCTGATCCAAATGCAATCAACCGAGCTTAATATGGACATGCATAACACCATACACGAAAGGTTCATCAACATCAGTCAATTAAGATATTGCACCATAAGCTTCATCCAGCACATGCCAGGCAACCGAGCAAATATGTACAAGCAAGGGGTCATGTTTACCCATAGTTATTAGGCCTTGCCTCACTGCTACTATTTTGTAATTAGTACACCTCATACACTAATGCTCCCAGCTGTGCTAACCACTTAACCAACAAAGACTCGACTGTTGTCATATATCAATGTCTTCCAGAATTTGTGGATAAACACAATGTATTAATATTCTTCAGCTGAGCAATTTATTTAAGTTCCCAAGTCAATTATAAACATGTTGTGTGAACCGGAGGAAAGTAGATGCTCTAAAATTACAGCCAAACAAAATGAAGGATACAGATTGTGTGCTCATAAGGAAAATAGCAGTACTACCGTCATTAATAAGTGGAACATAGCAGAGAAATACAAAATATGTCATGACCAAACTGTAGTAACAACCAGCAGTCATATTCAACATTTAATTAAAGTATAAGAGATTATATGACACCAGTAATGAAACAATACTAAGCATGATTGATAATTGCCCATAATCAGGAGTTACAGTTCACACCTAAATAAACTTCAAAACTATAAAACGGTATAAACAAGCTGTCAAGTGACCCCTGTATGTACATGTCACATAAAGCAGTACCATACTGACTAAAAAAGTAGCATGCCTCATGACGGTAGTACTGAGCACAATCAGTAAAGCCTTAGACTAGTAATTCATGCCTTTTATCCTAACAGTGTTACAAAACTGATAACAATAGCACAATTAACAGTACAAGAAAACCAGCCACTATATCCATAGTGCCAACTGAAAGTGCGTTATATCGACTAGAGGGGGGGTGAATAGGCGATTTTTATGAATTTTACAAATTCTTCACTGAGGAATTTGCCGGTGAGGAAATTCCTTAGCGAAGAAATACATGCAGCGGAATAAGTACTCAGAAGTAAGCATAGCAGATTACATGCATAGTCATCATGATGAAATGAAGACAATCACAGAGTACAGAAAGCGTAATCACAGGATAACACAAGATGAAGACAAACAGACTGAAGAAATTGAACTGAGGAAATTGAGAAAGTCTTGATCAAAGTCTTCAAACACAGATATGACAAACACTCAACACAAGAATGAAGAAATGGAAAGGTTGAGGAAATAGAACCACAAGGTTGGTGAAGACAATGATTTGGTAGACCAGTTCCAACTGCTGTCTCGGTTATACGTCTGGTTGGAGCGGCTGAGTATTTAAACTCGAGGACACGCAGTCCGGACACCCGATCATCGAGCACGCAGCTCAGACACCAAGTCCTCACCGTATTCTCCTTGAACTAAGGTCACGCAGACCTCGTCCAATCACTGTGGTAAGTCTTCATGCGACTTCCAAACCTTCACATACTTGGTCACTCGGCGATCCACAATTCCTCTTGGATGCTCTAGACCGTGACGCCTAACCGTCTGGAAGAAGCACAGTCTTCAAAGGTAAAAAGCGTCGGATCCACGCGGGATCAATTTCTTCAGTGATGCTCAATCACTTTGGGTTTGTTGGGGTTTGGTTTTTGGGTTTTTCCTCACTTTGGGTTTTTCCTCACTTGATGATTTTCGCTCAAAGTCCTCAAAGGATGGGTTGCTCTCAAATGACAAGTGTCAAGTTCTCTCGGAGCAGCCAACCAACTAGTGGTTGTAGGGGGCGGCTATTTATAGCCTAGGGAGCAGCCCGACATGATAAGACATAAATGCCCTTAAATGATATGACCGTTAGGTGGAGATATTTTGGAGACAGCTGGCGCGCAGCACAGCAACGGTCGAAAATTTGAACATCAAATTCCTCAGGGCTATCATGTTCCTCACTGTGTAGGCAATTCGCACTGGCGAATTCCTAACTCCTCGCCGAAACAAATTCTCGGTGACTGTAAGAGCTTCGTCTCATCCTTTCAAGAAATTGACTGAACTGTATGAGATTTCCACAGGCTTCACTCGAAGGGATTGGTAGGTGAGGATTTTGAGTTGAGCATCAAATGGAAATTTCTCCTTAGTATTTCCTCGACCCCCTTTAACAGTACGGTGTTTCCTATGACTCAAGAAAGAGAAAATGAAACTACGAAAACAAAAGTCTTCATGCTTCATATTCCTCAGCGATTACCAAGTCTTGAGAATCACACCAATTTCTTCACTTTCAAATTCTTGAAAAGTCTTCGAATATCAAATTCTTGATTGAAGAAATTCATTTTAAGGGGTCGACTTTCTCTGTAAATATCAAACTCCTCATAGACTTATAGACCTGTGTACACTCACAAACGCATCAGTTACTTAACCTATAAGTCTTCAATACACCAAAATCACTAAGGGGCACTAGATGCACTTACAATCTCCCCCTTTTTGGTGATTGATGACAATACAGGTTAAGTTTTCAACGGGGATAAATATATGAAGTGTAAACACCGATAATGAGGATTTTGATTGCAAGATATAGAAGAACTCCCCGAAGATGTGCATAGTGAGGAATTTGCTTTTGAGGCAATGCACATTTGAAGAATTGAATCATGGAGATCTCCCCTATATCTTGTAATTCATACACGATTTAACATATAATATGAGGAATTTGAAATGCATGATGAAATATGGTGCTTGATGATATGCACGAGCATGCAAAATAATGTATAGAGTATCGAGCCCAATGCGTATGAGGAATTTGAAACTCTTCATAAGTATCGATCCCAAATCGATTTGAAGATTTTCACCGAGCTCATGAGGATCGAGCATAACAAGGATCAATGCATATCAACACTATCGTAATCGAGCATAGAGCAAAAGCATAATGCATCAAAAGTATCAAAGCACCATCGGGTTTAAGATTACAACTCGATCCAATAAAAGGTTTGGAAGAGCGAGAGTTGTAACTTAATAAAATATTGTATATAGACAAAAGCGAGACCCGCTTGAAGACTAACTCAAATTTCTCCCCTTTGTCATCGAATGACCAAAAGGATCGGCCGAGGACTAACGTTCTTGAAGAATTTCAAGTTGAAGACGGAGCGCCAACATTATCGGGTTGTTCGTTGAAGTAGGACCAGCAGCGTTGTCTTCCAAATCTTCATTTTCATCGATGTCGCGAGATGAAGAATAGGAGCTGGCCACTAAGGAAGGAACTTTGACTTTCTTGAATTTCTTCGGAGGAGGTGCAGACCAGTCAAATTCTTCCTTGAGACCCATTGATTGCAGTTCTTCTTCATTGTAGACATGTGAAAGAACAGCCCAGGAGCGTTTGAAGGTTTCATGAAGATAGTAGTGGTTTTTCTTCACTGCATTGTGAGTTGAGGTCATGTTGTAAAGAATAGTACCAAACTGACGTTTGACCCACTTGTGATTGCGATCAACCTTCTGATGAAGACTGATGAAACGCCCTCGATGCGGCTATATCTCCCACGTGTCGAAGCACGACTTAGAGGCATAACCGCATTGAAAGCAATGTCGCAAGTGAGGTAATCTTCACACAACCCATGTAATACATAAGGAAAAAAGATACATAGTTGGCTTACAATCGCCACTTCACACAATACATGAGTAAAACAATACATCATACAGATACAATCAAGGTCCGACTACGGAACCAAAATAAAAGAAGACTACCCCAAATGCTACAGATCCCCGATCGTCCCAACTGAGCTCCACTCTTGATCAACTGAAACGAAACAACACAATGAACAAGATCTTCATCGAGCTCCTCCTTGAGCTCGGGCATCACCGCACGGTTTCATCGGCACCGCAAACTGGTTTTGAAGTATCTGTGAGTCACGGGACTCAGCAATCTCACACCCGCGAGATCAAGACTATTTAAGCTTAAAGGTAGGGCAAGGTAGTGAGGTGGAGCTGCAGCAAGCGACTAGCATATATGGTGGCTAACATACGCAAATGAGAGCGAGAAGAGAAGGCAAAAGCACGGTCGTACAACTATGATCAAGAAGTGATCCTGAAACTACTTACGTCAAGCATAACTCCAACATCGTGTTCACTTCCGGACTCCGCGAGAAGAGACCATCACGGTTACACACGCGTTGGTGTATTTTAATTAAGATCAACTTCGGGTTTTCTACAACCGACATTAACAAATTCCCATCTGCCACATAACCGCAGGCACGGCTTTGAAAGTTCAAACCCTGCAGGGTGTCCCAACAGCCCATGATAAGCTCTCGCGATCAACGAAGGATATTCCTTCTCCCGGAAAGACCCGATCAGTCTCGGAATCCGGCTACAAGACATTTCGACAGCAATAAAACAAGACCAGCAAAGCCGCCCGGATGTGCCGACAAATCCTGATAGGAGTCGCACGTACCTCGGTCTCAGGGCACACCGGATGAGCCAGACGTCGGGTTGGCATAAACCCTGGTTGCCCAGGGGGCGCCGGACATCGCTCGGTTTGGACCAGCACTCAAAGGAGAACTGGCCCGGGGGGCTAAAATAAAGATGACCCTCGGGCTCCGGAAACCCAAGGGAAAAAGGGCATAGGTGAGGCAAATGGTAAAACCAATGTTGGGCCTTGCTGGAAAAGTCTTATTCAAAGCGAACTGTCAAGGGGGTCCCATAAATCACCCGACCGCGTTAGGGACGCAAAATCCGGGAACATAATACCGATATGACGGAAACTAGGGCGGCAAGAGTGGAACAAAACACCAGGCATAAGGCCGAGCCTTCCACCCTTTACCAAGTGTATAGATGCATTAATTAAATAAGATATATTGTGATATCCCAACAAGTAAACATGTTCCAACAAGGAACAACATCTCCATGTTCCAACAAGGAACAAACTTCATCTTCACCTGCAACTAACAACGCTATAAGAGGGGCTGAGCAAAGCGATAACATAGCCAAACAACGGTTTGCTAGGAAAGGATGGTTAGAGGTTGGACATGGCAATATGGGAAGGCATGATAAGCAAGTGGTAGGCATCGTAGCATAGGCATAGCAAAAGAGCGAGCAACTAGCAAGCAAAGATAGAAGTGATTTCGAGGGTATGGTCATCTTGCCTGAAATCCCGCAAGGAAGAAGAACGAGTCCATGAAGAAGACAAACGGACGAAGTCGAATGAATCCTCACAACTCCGGAACGGAACCGAAGCTAACGAGAGAAGCAAACCGGAAAGAAGCAAACAACATAGTAAACAACCAAGCACAAACATGGCATGATGCACAAGCGAGTATGATGCATGTCCGGTTTAAATGAGGCATGGCATGGCAATATGCACAAACAACACTACAAGTTAAGTGGAGCTCAATATGCAACGGGTTGCATATTGACAAAACACCACAACAATTATTTTGTTCTCTCCCGATTAGGTACTCAACAATATTAAATGTTGTTAAACATGGCAAGAGGTGAAGCAAAATGAAACTACCTATCTAGGCAAGTTTAAATGAGGCCGGAAACAACGAACAACAATTCCGGAAAAATCCCCATATGCAAATTATGGATTCGGTACAGATCTGACCTAAAGCATATTTTAGAGTTGTTAAACATGCAAAGTAATGCTACCATGTTAAACTAGGCATTTTTCCACCCCATTTACATATATAATTTATTTAAAACCGAGCTACGGTTATTTAGTTATGAAATAAATCATTTTAGCATGGCATATTAGCATATTAATGCAAACAACAATTTTAAACATTTTAATTGTTGTTATCATGATGCGGATGACAAGTGCAAGTTTATGCAATTTTATGAAAACGTTGACATGGGCATGATATGAAGCATTATGTCACCGTGGTGGAAGAAAGGGTGCCACGACAGCGAATCCGAAAATGATGCCACGGCAACATATCGGTTCCGATAACTCGATTGAGATATCGGTACAAAGGAAAGCGTGTGAGCGAGTCATGCAAGATGGTGGGGTGATCCCGGATTCCGGGTTCCCACGGAACGGTGGCAAGGCAAAAGAGGGGCATCGCAAGGATGATTCGATCACGGTCGGTCATCACGGGGTTATACCTCCGAAGCGAGAAATCGGGACGGGTCGAGTTTCAGAAAGGGAAGTAGACGTTCACGGTCGTCGAGGAAGTAGGGAAGTAGTCGTTCTCGCGATGATCGCCGAGGGAAGTAGTGGTACACGGCGACGGTAGAGGAAGTCGTTGTTCACGTTCGATGGTAGTGGTACATCTCGTCATCGGAAGTAGTTGTTCAAGTCCCGTGGATGTTCGGGGTCCACGGGGTCTTCGAGGGTCGACGGTAGTGGATCACGTTCGTTTTCGAAGATGTTCGGATCGACGGTAGCGGTACTTGAAGAATCCCGAAACGGACTTGGCGTCTTCGCGCGTAGGGGTACTTGTCGGATTCGTGTAGTTGAACTTGACGAAAACGGGTCTCCCAAAGACGTCGTGGTACTTGGTGCATCCACCGTAGTCGAACTTGACGGAATCGAGCGTCCTCGTTGACTGGTACTTGGCGAAAATCCGAAGCTGGCCCCGGCGTGAAGCGAGGAGGCGCGAGGAGAGGACCGGAGGCCAGCGGGACGCCGGATCCATCCGGGAACGGGGCGGGACGAGCTGGGCGGCCCGGACTCGCCGGCCGGAGGGGCGAACGGGATCGAGGGCACGGCGGCCGGACTTGGCGCAGGGGGGCGCGAGGCCGAAGAGGAGCTGCACCATGGCGACGAGGAGGAGGTCGGGCGCAGGGGCGACGAGGGTGCATGGAGCTTCTGCTGGCGGCGAGGGAGAGAGCGAGGGAGATGGGGTCGAGGGGAAGGAGTGCGGCGCTGGACGGGGCAGGAGGAGCATCCGGGCGCAGTGCCATGGGGAGGCGACGACGCGGACGGAGGCGAAGGTCGCCGCGCAGACGCATGGAGGCAGGCGCGGGCAGCAGCGACGGGTCATGGGAGAAGGAGATGGGGGCAGGCGGCGGGCGCGAGAAGAAGGGGCGCCATGGAGGAGAAGAGAAGGGCGGAGGAGACCGGCTCGGGCGGCGAACTCACCCGGACGGCGGCATGCGGGAGAAGGAAGGGCGAGGAGGTGAGGAGAGGGAGAGATGGGGATCGGGGAATCGGGAGCGATGGGGAGGACGATGGGATCGGGCAGGGAGCGGCGCTTGGAGGAGGACGAGGGGAGATGGGGTCCGGGCACCTAGGGTTAGAGGGGGCCGGCTGGGCCATGGGCCTCAAGGGATTTGGTGGGCCGGCCTGGGTGGAGGAGAAAGGCCAGGGGCCGGCTGGGCCTAGCTCCTCTCTCTCTAAAAAAAAAGAAAAGAGAAAAGAAAGAAACGAAGATTAAGAAAGAAAAGAAAGAGAGGTTAGAGGAAGAAGTTGGACATGGGGATAATTTTCCCGGACTCACAAAAATATGAGGAATTTAACAAAAATGGCCCGAGGATTTTTGGTGGAACTCCGGAAAATGACAAAAAGATTTATGGGTAGAGTTGGACGCCAAGAATTGAGATAACGAAGGCATTGGGATTTATTATGCAAGTGGGTTATGATGATTCCAAAACGAGGAATATTTTATATAGCTCCCTAATATTGGGAGGATATGTTATAAAGAGAAGTCACCATGTGAATCCCTCGATTTAAATGGATCGAGAAATCCATACAATTTATTTAGAAGAGTTGCAAAAATTAATGATATGATGGCATGATGACATGATGCAATGCAAGAGATGACATGATGCAATGCAAAAACAAAACAAACCACACGACAAAACTCGGAAACCCTGGAAGGCAACTGAAGCTCCGGTCTTGGGGCGTCACAACACTCCACCACTACGAGAGGATCTCGTCCCGAGATCTAGGATGGCACCGGAGAAAAACGGGAGAGGAAGAGGTAAAACAAAGTTGCTTCTCCGACAAACGAGTGAAACCAAAGAACCTTGAGAGGTTGAACAAAATGAAAGAAAGAAAATAATGAAGATGAAGAAAGTTGAAACACTCTGTTAGAAACGAGGAACAAGGGATACGACGAGAACCAAGAGGTTTAGTGATAAGATAGATACTGAAACCACTCTGGTTAAATCGGTAAGCAAGGAAAAGGACATGGTCTTGACAAAAGAAGATGATGGGTCGAAGAGAGCAACATCACAATGCCTTCGGAACGAAAGAATAGAAGATAGATCTTTGGGATAACAGAATGAAGAAGAAAAATGTCAACTTCTGCCACAAAAGAGCTTGGAAAGCATCCTTGCAACGAAGAATTGAACGGAGTTGTTGGAAAACCAACAACGATAAGGATAAGCTTGTAGTGGACTTATGAAAACATCTCAAAATTATGAGGTGATCTTCTACCACCAACGGAAACAAACGATTGGATTTATATCAACAAGGAGACGAGAAACTTATTTCACCGAGAGGACAAATGAAGAACTTGGGTCCTTTATAAGCACCATAAATAGCAACAATCCTTAGGGAAAGCTTTAGGTGAAATATAGCCCAAGACAACTCCAATGAAGAGATTGATGGATTTAAAATACCTCATTCTTGACAACATGTGAAACATGAAACACGAACTCAAATTGTCGAGAATGACATAACACCACCTCAAATGATAAGGTAGAACGAATTTCACTTCGGAATGCAAGAAGAAGAATACTTGAACTCCTCAAAACAAAACATGTGTTGAACAACATGCTTATTTTAGAGTATAGCTTGAAGGATCATAACTCCGAGAGAAATCTTGATGAACAATTGAAGAATGAAAAGAATCCTTGAGGAAGCACCATGTAGAGCCTCCATGAAGAACTCCGGTAAATAAGAGGATGATAGAAAGAAAGAGAAGTTGACAACACAAGGTGAAGCCTTGCAGTGATAAGATGAAGCTTTGAAATGATATAGCCGAGAAAACTTGGAACTCCGGAAAGAAAGATGAACAAATGAAATCACGAATTTTGACGATCCTCCGAAATAAGGAATTTAATTTACTCGATGAAACAAGAATAAGAATTACATTATGCTCATCCTTCACCAATTAAATTGATGTCAAGCAATGGATTTGGCATACTACTTATTCTCGTAGAAAGGATTAAGATAGATATGGCGCAAACTTGGGTAGGTCTTCAACGAACCACCGGTAGGATTGAAACAACGAATAAATTGATATGATAAAGAAGGAGGTGAAATCTTGAACGAACCACCATAATAATTGAGAATGAACGTAGCAAAGGCACAATTCACCGGGAAGAATTAGAAAATGAACCAAGATACTTGAGAGAATTTAGATACATGTGAACGGAGAAATCATGAACTGATTAGAGGATATTTCGACGATGCACCGGTGAGATTTGGAAAACCAGAGTTGAACGCTTGAATGAATAATTCTGAGATGATGGGCTCCGAAGAATCAAACTGACAAGACTCCTGAAATGCTCCGGGTGGGTTAAAAGAATTCTCACAATGAAAAACAATTATGAGAATGGCACGAAGCTAGAACCATGAATCTTGAAGAGAATGAAGCAAGATTTAAGAGAAACTCTTCTTCGGTCTTCAAAATTCGAGAATGACGACGAGAACATCACCATGAATTATTGAGGCACTCCGGAATGAAAATTAGAAAGGTTGAACCAACGATGAAAGAATTTGAAAGATCTTGGAGAAAGACATATGACTGATGATAATTCATCCTTACATCAAACTTTGCAAAGAATTTGGGAATAGCTCCAAGAAAATAAAAGAGTCAGGTAAGATCCTGGGAAAAGACCTGTGGGTTAGGGCCCACTCAAAAGAACCACCGTTGAACAATTGTTTGAAAAGAGGGATTGCACCGGTAGAATTAAATGGCTTGAATGAGATAACATCCTCAAAAGAACTTGAGTGAATTGAGAATGGAAACTAGAATCTTCTGAGATATCTTCAACACTCCGGAACAAATGAATAACAGGAAGTGAAAAAAATATGAGGTGCACCGGCATGAGAAAACATTTGAAACGAGGAAGGGAATTATGATCAACACCGAAAACTTGAACTAAACCCACCGGAGAAGAAAATTAAAATGGAACAAAGATAAGGTAAAAGCTTCCTTAGCGTCTTCATGAGAAATCACCGGATAAAACATTAAAGGAAAAGAATGAAGAAACTTCACTCAATAAAAATGGATACTTGATTAAGAAATCTGAGTCCTTGAAGAAAAAAGGGAGGGAGGGCGGGAAATCAAAACAACTTGGGTCGGATGAAACGAACACCGTTGAGAAAAAGCTTAGAATTGATCTTGCGAATGTTGGAATGATCGGATCCACTTGAAGAGAAGCACGACGGTTGGAAAAGAATTAACATGACAAGCTCAGTGATCAAGAAAGATTAGTATTCACATAGCAATATGAGAACACCATTTAGGAAGGTATGGAATCAACACTTGACATTGAAGCAACTTGAATACCACAAAACGGAACAAAAACAAAGGATTGGCTTCAAGAATAAGCCGGAACAAATACATATGATAGAGATTTACCCAATCCCATATCATGCATCTGTCGGAAAGATATTCTAGGAGCTACTTGAATTCCCACCTATAAACTCCCGAAACTTTCTGGTTATGCAATCTGGTGTTGGGGATCAGGGACACAAAATATATCACCCAAACTAACAATACCTAGATCCATTTGTATCCATCCGTCAACACATAACCAAGAAACCTTCGAAATCGTGTACCTCGACCTTGAAAAACATCCGTTATACAAGTCATGGCAATACTCCCTTTTCGCCACAATCTTGGGCTATCGGGGTTATCTCACCAACAACGCACAAAAGAGATTTCGATGTCGGCAAAACTCGGTATTCCAGAACTGCAACGATAAAATTGTGGCGACAACACCTCGGAGCTCAACTCCCGGACACCGCCACAACCCCTAAATGTCGGGAGGCACCAAGAACAATGTTCTCGTCACAAAACCATCGAACGATTCCAAGATACCCACGTGATCCTAAAAAATTTAGTGAAATTTGAGGAGAGAAGAGTCAAAACTCTCGTCGGGATACCTCACCAGAGCGACGAAGGGACCGAGGAGTAAAAAAATCCTACTCTCCGATATATATAATCCTAAGACTCAAAACATTTTCCGTTCTAGACTCAACAACGCCATGACAAACAATCAAGTAGGGGCTCCTAAGTCGGGAAGGCTCGATTACCAACTTGAACGCCCTCGATGCGGCTATATCTCCCACGTGTCGAAGCACGACTTAGAGGCATAACCGCATTGAAAGCAATGTCGCAAGTGAGGTAATCTTCACACAACCCATGTAATACATAAGGAAAAAGATACATAGTTGGCTTACAATCGCCACTTCACACAATACATGAGTAAAACAATACATCATACAGATACAATCAAGGTCCGACTACGGAACCAAAATAAAAGAAGACTACCCCAAATGCTACACAGATCCCGATCGTCCCAACTGGCTCCACTCTTGATCAACTGAAGCGAAACAACACAATGAACAAGATCTTCATCGAGCTCCTCCTTGAGCTCGGGCATCACCGCACGGTTTCATCGGCACCGCAAACTGGTTTTGGAAGTATCTGTGAGTCACGGGACTCAGCAATCTCACACCCGCGAGATCAAGACTATTTAAGCTTAAAGGTAGGGCAAGGTAGTGAGGTGGAGCTGCAGCAGCGACTAGCATATATGGTGGCTAACATACGCAAATGAGAGCGAGAAGAGAAGGCAAAAGCACGGTCGAACAACTATGATCAAGAAGTGATCCTGAAACTACTTACGTCAAGCATAACTCCAACACCGTGTTCACTTCCCGGACTCCGCGAGAAGAGACCATCACGTTACACACGCGTTGGTGTATTTTAATTAAGATTAACTTCGGTTTTCTACAACGGACATTAACAAATTCCCATCTGCCACATAACCGCGGGCACGGCTTTGAAAGTTCAAACCCTGCAGGGTGTCCCAACAGCCCATGATAAGCTCTCGCGATCAACGAAGGATATTCCTTCTCCTCGGAAGACCCGATCAGTCTCGGAATCCGGCTACAAGACATTTCGACAGCAATAAAACAAGACCAGCAAAGCCCCGGATGTGCCGACAAATCCTGATAGGAGTCGCACGTACCTCGGTCTCGAGGCACACCGGATGAGCAGGACGTCGGGTTGGCATAAACCCTGGTTGCCCAGGGGCGCGGACATCGCTTCGGTTTGGACCAGCACTCAAAGGAGAACTGGCCCGGGGCTAAAATAAAGATGACCCTCGGGCTCCGGAAACCCAAGGGAAAAGGGCATAGGTGAGGCAAATGGTAAAACCAATGTTGGGCCTTCTTTGGAAAAGTCTTATTCAAAGCGAACTGTCAAGGGGTCCCATAAATCACCCGACCGCGTTAGGGACGCAAAAATCCGGGAACATAATACCGATATGACGGAAACTAGGCGGCAAGAGTGGAACAAAACACCAGGCATAAGGCCGAGCCTTCCACCCTTTACCAAGTGTATAGATGCATTAATTAAATAAGATATATTGTGATATCCCAACAAGTAAACATGTTCCAACAAGGAACAACATCTCCATGTTCCAACAAGGAACAAACTTCATCTTCACCTGCAACTAACAACGCTATAAGAGGGGCTGAGCAAAGCGATAACATAGCCAAACAACGGTTTGCTAGGAAAGGATGGTTAGAGGTTGGACATGGCAATATGGGAAGGCATGATAAGCAAGTGGTAGGCATCGTAGCATAGGCATAGCAAAAGAGCAAGCAACTAGCAAGCAAAGATAGAAGTGATTTCGAGGGTATGGTCATCTTGCCTGAAATCCATAAGGAAGAAGAACGAGTCCATGAAGAAGACAAACGGACGAAGTCGAATGAATCCTCACAACTCCGGAACGGAACCGAAGCTAACGAGAGAAGCAAACCGGAAAGAAGCAAACAACATAGTAAACAACCAAGCACAAACATGGCATGATGCACAAGCAAGTATGATGCATGTCCGTTTAAATGAGGCATGGCATGGCAATATGCACAAACAACACTACAAGTTAAGTGGAGCTCAATATGCAACGGGTTGCATATTGACAAAACACCACAACAATTATTTAGTTCTCTCCCGATTAGGTACTCAACAATATTAAATGTTGTTAAACATGGCAAGAGGTGAAGCAAAATGAAACTACCTATCTAGGCAAGTTTAAATGAGGCCGGAAACAACGAACAACAATTCCGGAAAAATCCCCATATGCAAATTATGGATTCGGTACAGATCTGACCTAAAGCATATTTTAGAGTTGTTAAACATGCAAAGTAATGCTACCATGTTAAACTAGGCATTTTTCCACCCCATTTACATATATAATTTATTTAAAACCGAGCTACGGTTATTTAGTTATGAAATAAATCATTTTAGCATGGCATATTAGCATATTAATGCAAACAACAATTTTAAACATTTTAATTGTTGTTATCATGATGCGGATGACAAGTGCAAGTTTATGCAATTTTATGAAAACGTTGACATGGGCATGATATGAAGCATTATGTCACCGTGGTGGAAGAAAGGGGTGCCACGGCAACGAATCCGAAAATGATGCCACGGCAACATATCGGTTCCGATAACTCGATTGAGATATCGGTACAAAGGAAAGCGTGTGAGCGAGTCATGCAAGATGGTGGGGTGATCCCGGATTCCGGGTTCCCACGGAACGGTGGCAAGGCAAAAGAGGGGCATCGCAAGGATGATTCGATCACGGTCGGTCATCACGGGGTTATACCTCCGAAGCGAGAAATCGGGACGGGTCGAGTTTCGTAAAGGGAAGTAGACGTTCACGGGTCGTCGAGGGAAGTAGGGGAAGTAGTCGTTCTCGCGATGATCGCCGAGGGAAGTAGTGGTACACGGCGACGGTAGAGGAAGTCGTTGTTCACGTTCGATGGTAGTGGTACATCTCGTCATCGGAAGTAGTTGTTCAAGTCCCGTGGATGTTCGGGGTCCACGGGGTCTTCGAGGGTCGACGGTAGTGGATCACGTTCGTTTCGAAGATGTTGGATCGACGGTGGCGGTACTTGAAGAATCCCGAACGGACTTGGCGTCTTGGCGTAAAGGGTACTTGTCCGATTCGTGTAGTTGAACTTGACGAAAACGGGTCTCCCAAAGACGTCGTGGTACTTGGTGCATCCACCTGTAGTCGAACTTGACGGAATCCGAACATCCTCGTTGACCTGGTACTTGGCGAAAATCCCGAAGCTGGCCCTGACGTGAAGCAGGGAGGCGCGAGGAGAGGACCGGGAGGCCGCAGGGACGCCGGATCCATCCGGGAACGGGGCGGGACGAGCTGGGCGGCCCGGACTCGCCGGCCGGAGGGGCGAACGGGATCGAGGGCACGGCGGCCGGACTTGGCGCAGGGGCGCGAGGTCAAGAGGAGCTGCACCATGGCGGCGAGGAGGAGGTCGGGCGCAGGGGCGGCGAGTGCATGGAGCTCTGCTGGCGGCGAGGGAGAGAGCGAGGAGATGGGGTCGAGGGGAAGGAGTCGGCGCTGGGCGGGGCAGGAGGAGCATCCGGCCTTGATGCCATGGGGAGGCGACAGCGGACGGAGGCGAAAGGTCGCCAGGCAGACGATGGAGGCAGGCGCGGCAGCATGGCGACGGGCATGGGAGAAGGAGATGGGGGCAGGCGGCGAGGCGCCGAGAAGGGGGCCCCATGGAGGAGAAGAGAAGGGCGGAGGAGACCGGCTCGGGCGGCGAACTCACCCGGACGGCGGCATGCGGGAGAAGGAAGGGCGAGGAGGTGAGGAGAGGGAGAGATGGGGATCGGGGAATCGGGAGCGATGGGGAGGACGATGGGATCGGGCAGGGAGCGGCGCTTGGAGGAGGACGAGGGGAGATGGGGTCCTGGCGCCTAGGGTTAGAGGGGGCCGGCTGGGCCATGGGCCTCAAGGGATTTGGTGGGCCGGCCTGGGTGGAGGAGAAAGGCCAGGGGCCGGCTGGGCCTAGCTCCTCTCTCTCTAAAAAAAAGAAAAGAGAAAAGAAAGAAACGAAGATTAAGAAAGAAAAGAAAGAGAGGTTAGAGGAAGAAGTTGGACATGGGGATAATTTTCCCGGACTCACAAAAATATGAGGAATTTAACAAAAATGGCCGAGGATTTTGGTGGAACTCAGGAAAATGACAAAAAGATTTATGGGTAGAGTTGGGCCAAGAATTGAGATAACGAAGGCATTGGGATTTATTATGCAAGTGGGTTATGATGATTCCAAAACGAGGAATATTTTATATAGCTCCCTAATATTGGGAGGATATGTTATAAAGAGAAGTCACCATGTGAATCCCTCGATTTAAATGGATCGAGAAATCCATACAATTTATTTAGAAGAGTTGCAAAAATTAATGATATGATGGCATGATGACATGATGCAATGCAAGAGATGACATGATGCAATGCAAAAACAAAACAAACCACACGACAAAACTCGGAAACCCTGGAAGGCAACTGAAGCTCCGGTCTTGGGGCGTCACAACTGAGGAGTAACTCACGATTAGTCATCACCCTGGGTGCAGTTCCTTGAGGATTTTGCTTAACTGAGGTATTTGCTGCTGAGTCATGGGTGGCAGAGTCATCATTGGTGGAGTAGGATGCTGCTTTGCGAAACTGTCCATCCAATGGACGAATGCCTTCATCTATCACAGCAGTAGCCTTTCCCTTGTCATCAGCTGAGGCAATTTGCCGTTTGAGGACTTCAATCGAGGCAGGTAGCTGCAGTGGTTCAAAGTGTCAGCCTTTGTAATTCATGAAGATCTTGACTGATGAATCTCATAATCCAAGGCGCATAAGGCTTCAGCTCAAAAGGTGACATGGCAATGTTAGCGAGTCCTCATGAAGAAATCATGGAAATTGACGGAGCGCCATGGATGATGTTGAAAAGCATATTCTTCATGATGCCAACGACCTCTTCATCATTCGAAGTCGTGGCCCTTGATAGGACTCATAGTCTTCGACAAAATTCGATAGACTGTTCGAGGCACATATAACAATTCCTTGACGAGGAATTTGGTCCTTGGAGCTTGCCTTGGTTTCAAAGGCTTCATCGGCACTTGCATATAGTGATTTGAAAGTTCCTTTTCTTCATAGATCGACGTGCACCGTCAAGCTGGAGGATCTGAGTGGAAGGGCACGAAGCAATTCACTTCTTTGGTGCCTTGTAGTGGGTGTTTTCGGTCATCAATCTAAGACCCATGAAGTCACATCTTGACATCTCCGGTGATGTGCGTGGGTTGCATAGAACTGAAGAATTAGCTCTTCATTCCAATCACATATATCGATGCAAAAGTTGAGAAGACCTGCATCGTGAAGAACACTTAGAACGGGCTCAAAGCACAGGCAGCGACTCCATATCCACATGAGGAATATGAGCATGATCGAAGATTTTGTCCTTGTTGAAAAGCACCGAGGAATAGAAGTTGGCTTGACCGGCAGTCGAGCGCCTCTTCCTAATCCGAGCAGAGTCATAAGGATTATATTCGATGAAGAACACATGCTCAACAAAGAAATCCTTAGCCTTGAACTTTTGTTTGGTCGAGAACGGATTCTTCTGTTTTGGCGGAGGGTGTCGATGAGTTGCATCACCACCTCTGGAGCAGTGAAGTCTGAGTTCTTGACTTGAGGAATTTCTTGATCCTCAACTTGCGATCGAGGATTTTCAGCAGCAGCAGCAGTTTCATCAAGACTAGTGGCTGGAATTTCTTCATGCACAGGACTCGTGGGTTGATTTTCTTGAGTCGATCTGGACAATCTGTGCGGGGAGTGAGGAACTTGTTGAAGCGGGGTGAAGAGCGGAGTATTGGGATGTTGATTTTCCCAAAATCATCATTGATTCTTGAGTGGTGCATCAATATCCACATCTTCATTTTCAATTTCCTCGGCACCATCTTGAGGAATTTCATGGTCCGATGAGGAATGACTGGGGTTGAAGGACAACTTCCACTTCAATTTCCTCATCAATTTTCTCGACGGAGCGGAGATTGATGTTCTTCATCGAGATCCGGTTGGCACTTCATATTCTTCTCCAAAAGGAACCACTTCCTTTGAAGGTATGGAGGAAATTGGAATAGCATCAATCGGGTTCTCAATCGAGCTGGTCATTGGCTTCATTTTCTTCGCAGTCAAGAATCTGGCGCAGTGATGCTTTTCTCTTCTTCACAGCAGCTCTTTCCATGAGCCTTGGTTTTCTTCACATCCGCGCAGATGGAAGAATAGGAGTTGGAGTTGGTGCAGGAGCAGCCGAGAATTTGGGGCAGTTTCTTGAGAGCAACCGATGCAGTTCCCCTATCTTGAGCAGTTTCTTGAGCGCACCACTAGTGGGTGCCTGGCGATTTCTTCGATGGCTGGAATTTCTTCATCAGCCCAGAATCAGCATTTTCTTCAGCAGGCTGAGCTTCAGCGTTCTTGGCATTTTCTTCACAAGGCTGAGCGGATGCTTCACTGAGGATTTCATGTTGCAGGTGCAGCAACACTTGTGAGATTCTTCGTCGATTGATGAATCTGGTCTTGACAACTTGCCAATCAGCATAGTGCGTGTCAAAGTTCTTGCTGAGGTTCTGAATTTCAGTTTGAGCTTGAAGAAGTTCCTCAGGTGTCATCTTGACAACATTTTTCTTCAAGAACCTCTCCTTCTTGTATTGAGCCTTCTTGATTTCCTTCGCCTTCTCGAACTTCCATTTTTCTTCAGCAATGAAGTGAGTCAACATATGACTTTGACCAGGTGTCAAATGAAGATCAGGCAAAGGGGTATTGGGATCGTTGTGCCAAAGGTCGATGAAATCGAGGACTTTCTTGGGTCCAAAAGCGTTGTGGCACAGCTGTTCCCTTGGCTCTTGCGGCTCTAGCTTGCGGTCTCGATGATTTCTTCAAGTTCTTCATCGGATGCCTCATCATCGATGGCACGTGGGCGACAAGTTGTTTCTTCCTTGGGTGGGCGAGGACCACGTCCACTGTAGCTTTGTCTTCAGCGTCGGGCGGATGAAGAATTGAAAGCAGGTGAGGAATTTGCGAGAGGTGCTGAGGCAATTGAAAACCAGCAGTCCTTTGACAAGTTGCTAGATGCACTGGGCTCAAGGTTTGGGCGAGCAGGTGAGGACTTTGATGGTACACTAGCGGTGTGAGGAATTTCTTCTTGAGAATTTGCCTTGAGGGAGCTGTTGAGGAACTTGGCGTGAGGGCACAGATGAAGCACTTGGCTTATTTGCAGACTTCTTTTGCATCGATTTCCTCGGCTTGGCGAGACCTCGATGTGAGCAGCAGCGGCAGAATCCTCATTGAATTTCTTCACCGCTTCCTTGGCTTGCTTAGCCAACTTTGCTTGCGTTTAGCCCATTCATCGTGAAAGTCCTCACGCGTTTGGCGCTAGTGGGATCAGCTATTTGGCCTGGTGCCAAAGGAGCTCTTGGGCATGGAGGATTTAACGCGAATTTCTTCATGTACTTAGGTGTAACATAGCGGTATTCCTTCCATTCCCGTGCCCATATCCGTTCAATCTTCTGAATACGCACCTTGCGTTGATTTTTGCTTTCCTCATCTGGTGTGCAATAGTCAGCATATATTTCCTCAGGGATTTCGAATGCTGTCATGACCTCAGGTTTCTTTCCTCCTTCTGCGGCTTCTTACCATCTGCCATTTTCTTGGTGAGGAAATTGAACAATTGAATTCTCTCAAGAAGTGTGCAGTTTTTCTTCGAGGAATGCTGCAAATGAGTTAAGTTGATGAGAACCTAGGGATTCTGCAGCGACATTTGTACTGTGAGCAGAGTATAGGTGCGAGGAATTTGAAGAGGTCATATGCGTTCTCAGAGGGTTTTTCAAAAGGAACAGGTTTGAGGATTTTGACCAGATGAGCCTTGAAGAATTTCAATAAGCGTTCTTTATCTTAGGTTCCAGAGTTGTATAGATCGAAGATCCACACAATTGAGGAATCTTGAAGAAAATCATAGCTTAGAGAAATGAGTCAAGAGATTTGAGGTGTTCATATGTGTGAAGAATTTGAAGAATAAACACCTTTTGAAGAATTTGAAGAAAATTTGAGAATCAAAGCGAGTAAATAAAAGTAACTTTTAATTTACCCGAAGTGAAGAACACGACGAACTGAGATGAACAGTTTAGAAGTTAAATCTGTTCAGATCTTCTCCGCCCTAACTTGGCGAGAGGAAATCAGCTACGGCGACGGCGGAGTGAAGAAATTCCACAGTCGGTAGCGATACGTCGGCGAAGAGGTCAAGGCGGTGAAGCTTTTCCTCACCGGCTGACGATGGAGTAAGCGGCGGCGCTAGGGTTTTGAGGAGCTCGGCGGGAGAGAGATCGGCGGAGTAAAAGAGTGAGGAAGGAGAGAGAGGTATTTATAGCCACGGTGAAAAGCGGCTCGTCCAAGATTTAGGACGAGCGTGCCTGACCGCTTCCTTTCTCACGACGTGTGTCACCCACGTCTTGTGTAGTGGAGATCGTGTCGATCGTGGGTGAATAAAGTAATGCATCGTGGGATGCGGAGCGGTTTAATGATAAAAGCGAAAGTTTGGATAAGTTTCGTTTAAAGTTCCGTTCGCAATTTCTTCAGCTATTAAGGACACAAAGAAGAATTTGAGCGAGTTTCAAAGTAGAACGCACATGAAGAATTTGTGAATGGATTGGGTTGAGTATAGCATAGAGGGGAAGGGTCGATCACATTCACTTAGCGAAAAGCGACTTGAAGAAATAGCCATAAGTGAATCTTGAGAGGACATAAATCCATATATATATATATAGCCAATGAAGAAAGACGACGGAAACAGTGAAGATTTTGCAAAGTTGAAGAATTTGAAAACTGAAGAATTTCAAAAACTGAGGAAAAACTCAAATTGAAGATTTTCAACTTTGGTGGTGGCGTGACCCACCAGATAAGAATGATGATTTCAGACACAGCGTACAATTGTCGTGGGGTTACGAGAATCAAATTCTTCATTAATTTCTTCACACTTAGAGTGTTATTCTTCATGGATTGAAGAAAAACGTTTCTTCATGTGTTGCACATCTAAGTCATCAATTTTGCATAAGTGTTAGGATGTGTGCCTTTTCAGAGAACGTTCGAAGATTCTAAGATATTTAGCTCACACCGCAACTTGCTAAATCTCTTCTCATCCAAGGGCTTAGTGAAGATATCAGCTAGCTGTTCTTCAGTCTTCACATGCTCGATGGAGATGTTGCCCTTCAACACATGATCACGAAGAAAATGATGATGAATTTGAATATGCTTTGTCTTCGAGTGCTGAACTGGGTTGTGAGCAATCTTGATGGCACTCTCATTGTCACAGTAGAGAGGCACATTCTTCACGTTGATGCCATAGTCCTTGAGGTTTGCTTCATCCATAGTAATTGAGCACAACACGAGCCAGCAGCAATGTATTCAGCTTGCGATGGACGGTGATCGCAGATTCTGTTTCTTCGAGGACCAACGGACCAAAGATCGTCAGAAAATGACAAGTACCGAAGTTGACTTGCGGTCCACGATCACCAGCATAGTCGAGTCGAGAATATCCAATGAGATCAAAAGTAGAGCCCTTGGGATACCATAATCCTAGTGTTGGTGTGTGAGCTAGATATCGAAGAATATGCTTCACAGCCTTATGGTGTGATTCCTTTGGTGTAGCTTGAAATCGGGCACACATGCAAACACTAAGCATTATATCTGGCCTAGATGCACATAAGTACAATAAAGAACCAATCATGGAGCGGTATACCTTGTGATCGAAGTCAATACCATTTTCATCGATTGCATAGATGGCCATTTGTGGGCATAGGAATTTTAGCGCCTTTGCAATCTTGCATGCGAATTTCTTGAGGACATCTTTGAGGTATTTCTCTGAGATATGAATATGCCATTGTGTTGTTGATGAATTTGAAGACCTAAGAAGAATTTCAACTCTCCCATCATAGACATTTGATATTCTTCACTCATCATATAGGCAAATTCATCACTATAACGTTGGTCGATACAGCCAAAGATAATATCATCAACATATATTTGGCACACAAACAATTCACCATCATATGATTTAGTAAAGAGAGTAGGGTCGAGTGAACGGGTGTGAAGCCATTCTTCACGAAGAATTCCTTCAATGTATCATACCACGCCGAGGGGCTTGCTTGAGGCCATAGAGGGCCTTATTTAGTCTGAAGACTTTGTCGATTCTTTGGATCTTCAAAACACAGGGGTTGAGCAACATATACTTCTTCCTCAAGCTTACCATTGAGGAATGCACTTTTCACATCCATTTGATATAAAGTGATATTGTGATGGTTAGCATAGGCGAGTAATATCGAATAGACTCAAGTCTAGCAACAGTGCAAAAGTTTCATCGAAATCAATTCCTTCAACCTGCGTGTAGCCTTGAGCTACTAGTCGTGCCTTATTCCTCACCACAAGACCATTTTCATCTTGCTTGTTGCGGTAGATCCACTTTGTGCCAATGATATTATGCTTGCGAGGATCTGGACGTTTGACCAGTTCCCACACGTTGTTGAGCTCGAATGATGTAATTCTTCTTGCATGGCCTGAATCCACTCCGCTCGAAATGCTTCATCTACCTTAGTGGGCTCTGTGATAGAGACAAAAGCATAGTGCCCACAAAAGTTAGATAAATGTGAAGCTTTTGGCGTGTGAGAGGACTGGCGCTTCAATGTCATCGATGATCTTGTCAACTTGCACTTCTTTTTGCAGCGAGGATGAGCTGGTTGTCTTGAGGAATTTGATCATTTTCCTCGGCACCATTTTCTTGACATTATCTTGAGTGCATCAGCTCGGCGTTCTTCACGTCTGAGAATGAATTCTTCAGCAGTTTCTTGATGGGAATGACATCCTCGGTTGCCTTGAACCTGATGGAAACCTCAGGTGCTGGTTAAATCTAACACGAAGGTAGGTGCTCTCTTTGCGAGCCATTAGTTTCATCGAACCGCACATCTCAAGGTCAACAATCTTGTGAAGTCACGATGTTGAAGACTCTGTAGGTGTCGAGTCCTTTCCGTAACCAAGCATAAAACCTTCATGTGCTTTCGGTGCAAATTTAGAGTTGGTGGTGAGGATCTCTAATCCAGCATTTAGCACGAAGACTTTGAAATAACTTACATTGGGTTTCTTGTGTGTGAGGAGTTCATAGGCAGTCTTCTTGAAGAATTTGTGAAGATATACTCTGTTGATGATGTGGCACGCAGTGTCAGTTGCTTCAATCCAGAAGCGACTGGGCGTTTTGTATTCATCAAGCATAGTGCGAGCCATTTCAACCAGAGTTCTGTTCTTGCGCTCCACGACGCCATTTTGTTGAGGAGTATAGGGAGCGAGATAACTCATGAGTAATACCAAGTTCATCAAGATAGTCATCAAGACCGGAATTCTTGAACTCAGTTCCATTGTCACTCCTGATGTGCTTGATCTTCACACCAAAGTTGGTTGAAGCCCTCGAGGAAAATCGTTTGAAGATTTCCTGCACTTGATTTTTGTAAGTAACAATGTGTACCCAAGTGTAACGAGAGTAATCATCAACAATAACAAAGCCATATAGTGATGCTTCATTAACGACAGCTGAGTAATGATTGGGACCAAAGAGGTCCATGTGAAGCAATTCGAAGGGACGAGTAGTGGTCATGATAGTCTTCCTTTGGATGCTTGGCCTTGGTCATTTTTCCAGCTTCACAGGCTCCGCATAGGTGATCCTTGAGGAATTTGACATTCTCAATGCCAATGACATGCTTCTTCTTCCATGGCGTGTGCAAATTCCTCATGCCTGCGTGACCAAGTCGTCGATGCCATAGCCAGCCTTACAAGCTTTTGCAAGTAGACACACAGCGGTTGTGGACCTGTTGAGAAATCAACAATATACAAGTCTCCTCTCCTAAAGCCTTGAAGACTTTGGAATTGTCGACTTCCATAATCACAACACAACGATACTTGCCAAAGATAACTACCATATCAAGATCACAAAGCATTGAGACTGACATGAGGTTATATCCTAAAGACTCAACAAGCATGACTTTGTCCATGTGCATGTCCTTAGAGATAGCAACCTTACCAAGTCCCAATACGACTTTTGCCTTTGTCGGAAAGATGATATGCTTCAGATGTGGCGGTGATAAGGGAGCATCCATCAATAGATTCTTGTCACCAAATATGTGATTTGTACATCCACTATCGAGAACCCACTCGGTGGCTTTGGGTTGATCATCCTGCAGATGAATTAGTACAACTTACGATCTCATATACTTCATCAGTGAAGAATATGGTATCAAGTTCATCAGATGAATTTCATCAGTCAGTATCAATTAGATAAGCAGTATGAGGACGTGTGAAATGAAAGTTCATGTCATCATGATTAGCCTGCGTCCTTTCAGGCAATTTGTCAGGCCCCCAGCAAATTCTTCAGACATTAAGGCACGTCTGGAGACCTGACCTGCAGAAGAGATTAGTTCTTTTTCTTCACCACCCACATCTGAAGGGGTGGCAAAGAGTTCATCATTCTGCGAGCACCATATGAGAATGGTGGCATAGAGGTCAATCCATTTCGTTTCACATAAGAAGGGTTAGGGTAAGCATATGAATAAGCAGAGAAATTCTTCGAAGACTTATGAACATATTGGTTTGAAGAATAATGCACATATTCATAGCCCTTAGCTCTACCCTGCGAAACAGAGTTGTTAGCACGATGATAATCATATGAGGACTTTGATCCTTTTGAGGAATTTGATCCATGTGAGGAATTTTGTCCGAATGAGGACTTGGATCCATATGAAGAATTTTGTCCATATGAAGAATTTGATCTGGGGTTCCTTTTCTTCACGGGTGGTGTCATGAGGACATTCACCTGAAGACTTTCAAGACATTTCTTGGGAACCCAGATTTTCTTCATAGGGGACCGTTCTGCAGATTAGTGCCAACATATCTAGCAAATACTTCACCATTCTGATTTTTGAACAGTTTATAGTTTGAGTCAAATGACTCATCATCGAATGAGGAAATTCACATGTAAAACCAGATAAGGTAGATGGATCAATCTGGAGGTCCCTTTGCAGCAACCCATGAGGTTTTGGGATCTTGCTCGGGCTTCGATCGTTCCATCGACATTGAGTTTCCTCTCAAAGGCAATACCCTCTTTCCTAGGGTTTCTGTTGAGGATCTGCTTTTAAGCACATCACAAAGAGTCGATGCCCTTTGAGGCTTTTGTACATGTCTGTCATGTACAATTCCTTCAACCCTGCATCGTCGGTGATACTAGCAATGTCCTCGGATGAGGAATTAGTGATAGCGAGAGGCAGGTGAAGAATTTATAACAGTTGAAGCATTTGAACATTCGGTGAAGAATTAGCGATTCACGTTCAATGCACTTTAAGCATGGAGGAACAAATTCTTCTTGAGAAGCGCTGATTTGTTGAGCAAGTAATGAATCGCGCTCCTTCGAAGATCTTCATAACTCGCTCTTAGCTTCTCAAGATCTTGCTTTCTTTGAAGAAATTCATAAGAAAGTTTCTCATGATCGAGATAAGAGAGTGTTATGATGACCTTGAAGGTTGTCAAATCTAGGCTGAACTCTCTGAAGATTTTCAATCGGGGCTTGAGTCGATCCATTTCTTCACCTAACATATCATCACTCTTATCTAGCATGTTTTGAACCTTTTCAAAAGCCCTTTGTTGTTTTATAGCAATCTTAGCAAGTTTAGAGTAGCTGGGCTTGAGATCCTCATCGATTCATTTTCACTAGATTCGGAGGAGGTGTAATTGAGTACCTTGGCACCTTTTGCCATGAAGCAATAGGTGGGGCGTAGTCATCATTTTCCTCATCGGGCTTGTCGGTGAGTCAGTTTCTTGATGTTGAAGATGGACTTGCTAACATGAGCGTAGCAAGAGCCGGACTAGCCACACAGATTCGGATTCTTGAGACTCCTCCTCTTCCTCATTTTCCTCGATTCAGCTTGAGTCCATTTCCTTGCCAATGAATGCCCGAGCCTTTTGGAGCTGCTCTTCTTGTGAGAAGAAGGCTTTGAGGATTTTGATGATGAAGATTTGGATGATTTCTTCTTCTTCTTCACGTCATCAGAACTGTAATCCTTGTGTTTCTTCTTTCTTAATTCCTTTTCCCACTGAGGACAATCTTGGATATAGTGACCAGGTTTCTTGCATTTATGGCAAAGTCTTCGCTTATAGTCACTAGATGAGGAATCACTGCTTCTTGAGGATTTTCCAAAAGCGACCACGTCTAGTGAATTTCTGGAATTTCTTCACGGCGATGCTAGCTCTGGCCAAATTCTTGGGATCTCCAAGGCTACTACCAGATTCTTCACTCTCGATTCAGATTCAGCCTTGGCCTTGAGGCACGTGTTCTTCCATAGCCGAACCATAGAGATCTCTCTTTTGAGCAAGTGGAACTTCGTGAGTATTTAGCCTTTCGAGGATATCAGCAAGATCAAGAGACTTGTAGTCAGCTCGTTCTTGTATCATCAGTGCCAGAGTGTCAAATGAGGAATCAAGCAATCTTAGCAATTTCTTCACCACCTCATGGTCGGTGATGTCAGTGGCACCCAGTGCTTGAAGCTCATTTGAGATGTCAGTGAGGCGATCGAAGGTTTGTTGAACATTTTCGTTGTCGAGTCTTTTGAAGCGGTTGAAGAGATTCGAAGAACATCAACTCGAGAGTCACGCTGAGTTGAAACACCTTCATTTACTTTGGACAGCCTGTCCCGGATGAGTTTGGCAGATTCCAAAGCACTCACTCTTCCATATTGACCTTTGCTCGGATGGCCACATATGATATTCTTAAGCTTGAGAATCGAGTTGCTTGAATCTCTTCACATCAGCATCATTCGAGAGAGGTGTGGTGAGGAAACACCTTTTGTCACAACATACCGTAGATCGTTGTCAATTGCTTCAAGATGCATTCGCATTTTGTTCTTCGATGAGGGGTAGTCCGTCCCATCGAAGGTAGGACACCTGCTGAGACCTTGATCATACCTGCGGTCGACATAACTAAAACTCCGGTGGTTAAACCAAAATCACATAGAACAAGGGAGTACCTTGCTCGATACCAATTGAAAGTCGCTATATCGACTAGAGGGGGTGAATAGGCGATTTTATGAATTTACAAATTCTTCATCGAGGAATTTGCCGGTGAGAAATTCCTTAGCGAAGAAATACATGCAGCGGAATAAGTACTCGAAAGTAAGCATAGCAGATTACATGCATAGTCATCATGATGAAATGAAGACAATCACAGAGTACGAAAGCGTAATCACGAGGATAACACAAGATGAAGACAAACAGTGAAGAAATTGAACGAGGAAATTGAGAAAGTCTTGATCAAAGTCTTCAAACACAGATATGACAAACACTCAACACGATAATGAAGAAATGGAAAGGTTGAGGAAATAGAACCAGTCAGGTTGGTGAAGACAATGATTTGGTAGACCAGTTCAAGCTGCTGTCTCGGTTATGCGTCTGGTTGGAGCGGCCGAGTATTTAAACTCGAGGACCGCAGATCCGGACACCCGATCCGAAAGCACGCAGCTCGGGACACCAAGTCCTCACCGTATTCTCCTTGAACTAAGGTCACAGACCTCGTCCAATCACTCGTGGTAAGTCTTGAGCGACTTCCAAACCTTCACATACTTGGTCACTCGGCGATCCACAATTCCTCTTGGATGCTCTAGACCGTGGCGCCTAACCGTCTGGAAGAAGCACAGTCTTCAAAGGTAAAAGCGTCGGATCCACGCGGGATCAATTTCTTGATGATGCTCAATCACTTTGGGTTTGTTGGGGTTTGGTTTTGGGTTTTCCTCACTTTGGGTTTTTCCTCACTTGATGATTTTCGCTCAAAGTCCTCAGAGGATGGGTTGCTCTCAAATGACAAGTGTCAAGTTCTCTCGGAGCAGCCAACCAACTAGTGGTTGTAGGGGCTATTTATAGCCTAGGGAGCAGCCCGACATGATAAGACATAAATGCCCTTAAATGATATGACCGTTAGGTGGAGATATTTTGGAGACAGCTGGCGCGCAGCACAGCAACGGTCGAAAATTTGAACATCAAATTCCTCGGGGCTATCATGTTCCTCCTTTGTGTAGGCAATTCAGATGGCGAATTCCTAACTCCTCGATCGAACAAATTCCTCGGTGACGGAAGAGCTTCGTCTCACATCCTTTGAAGAAATTGATGAATCTGTATGAGATTTCCAAAGGCTTCACTCGAAGGATTGGTAGGTGAGGATTTTGAGTTGAGCATCAAATGGAAATTTCTCCTTAGTATTTCCTCGACCCCTTTAACATGACGGTGTTTCCTATGACTCAAGAAAGAGAAAATGAAACTACGAAAACAAAAGTCTTCACGCTTCATATTCCTCAGCGATTACCAAGTCTTGAGAATCACACCAATTTCTTCACTTTCAAATTCTTCGAAAGTCTTGAATATCAAATTCTTGATTGAAGAAATTCATTTTAGGGTCGACTTTCTCTGTAAATATCAAACTCCTCATAGACTTATAGACCTGTGTACACTCACAAACGCATTAGTTACTTAACCTATAAGTCTTCAATACACCAAAATCCCTAAGGGGCACTAGATGCACTTACACCAACAACAGTAGAAACAACCTAGAACAACTTGAACTACATACTTAGGATGTCAATAACATAGTGGCATTATCCAAGTTCTTACACAAACCAGAACACCAAATCAGATACATAAGCAGGAGCATGACCACAGGAGCAACTAAAGGGATAGCAGCAATTACTGGCAACATTAGAATAACCTTTAGTTGTTCCTAAAACAATCACCAGTAGCAACAGAGCCGCAACAATGGCCAGGACAGTAGAAGTAGTAGTAGGCCAGAGAGGAGAAGTGAAACAAAAGAACACGTTTGCCCTTACCTTGTTCAACGACAGCAGTTGGGGCAGCCGAGCAGCCTGCGGTGGCTGGTGCGACCCAGTGGAGCGAGCGTGGAGATCACGGGTTGCGCCCGGAGGCGGAGGGTGGAGGGTCAGCGCCGCGCCTCGCTTCCATGCTCGCCCGGCCCGGTGTTGAAGCAAATTCCGCCCGCCGCCTTGCCTGTCGCCTCGCACGGTGGAGCTCGAGCGGAGAGGCGCCATGGGTTTCTAGGGTTTCGAGGGCTAGGAAGAACAGAGGGTCAGCGTCTCAGGAGCGGCGAAGGCGAGGGAGGGGGTGGGTGGGGGCGGCGGAGCCCGGGAGCGAGGTCGCCGGTGGGTGGGGGCGGCAGCGAGGGGCGAGATGCAGATCGATTGGGCAGAAGGACGACCGGCTGGGTCGTCTTGGATATTTTAGTGGGGGGAGGGTTAGCAATGGTGCACCTTTTAGGGGTGCGCCCTAAAAATTGGTATATCAATGGCGCACCTTCTAGGGGTGCGCCATAAACACCGTGATAGCAATGGCGCACCTTCTCCTGGTGCGCCATTACTAACTTTTTTTTATTTTTTTTATTTTTAGTTGCATGTAATAATTTTTTAGAAAATGAACATAAATTTTAAAATGTTACGATATAAGTAGTTATTACTAATTTTCAAATACTAGCATTGCAAAACATTTGTGAATTGGTAAAACATTTATGAATATGAAAAAATATCATCAAATTTGAGAAAATATTCATGAATTCAAAAAGTGCCCATGAAATTTAAAAATATTCATGAGTTCAAAAAATATTAACAAATTCAATACTTTTTGCGAGTTAGAAAAATGTTTGCAAATTTAAGCAGGAAAAGGAACACTGAAAAATAAAATACCAGAATAAACATAAATAAAAACAATTAAAATACTAGAAGAAAGCACAAAGAAGCCCAAGGTGCCTCTAAATGATGATTTGCAACAGAACAAGAGGGAGAAGAACAAAAATTCCAAATCCAATAAGAAGGTGGTCGATACTTCAACTTGGTGATGGAGAAGTTACAAAAGGAAGGTAAGTACAGGCAACATTAATCCCCACGTCGTGATTCGATCTTAGATATCTTTTCAGAATCTTCTTTCCCTTATTTTTCGCAAATGGAGTTCTTCTCTTGAACGGACGTCCTTTAGGTAGGGTGGTCCTGCTTCTTCTTGTGGTGTATGGTACTTCATCGTCGTCGTCATCTTCCATCTTCGGGTCGCCGTACTTGTCGTAGTCTTGCTCATTGGCGACTCCATCCATTCCGATGATGTTCCTTTTGCCACTCCTCATGACAACACGACCGGGCTTTGACAGGTCGGTAATGAAGAAGCATTGGTCCACTTGGGAAGCCAGTACCCATGGCTCATTTTTCGCGGTGACGTTCGCGCCCGTGGTCTTGGATTTAGCTTTGGGTATAACCATGGTGGTGAAATACCGGTCTTCTTTTAGAACGCTCTTGGCCCATCTGACACGGAACATCGGGAGCTTCTCTCCAGCGTAGCTCAGCTCCCAGATCTCCTCGATCCGTCCGTAGTATCTGTCCTTGTCGTTACCGGTGTAGGATTCCATCGTTACCCCGGAGTTCTGATAATCTCTCTTCATGTCCTTTTCCTCGGTGTAGAATGTGTAGTCGTTGATATCATACGCCTCATAGATCATCAGGTTGTGCTCGGTGCCTTGTGACAAGGCGAATATGAATTTTTCTTCCATGGAAGAATCCTCATGTAAAGGGTACGATAGAAGCTTGTCCTTGAACCAACGCGTGAAACATGAGTTGTGCTCTTTCATTATATCTCCGTCCGTCCTCTGTTGGCCTAGGTCATTGTACGTCTTCTCAATAAAGGTTTTGTGCTCTACCACCCAAGGATCGACCACGTCTATGTGTTGTAGCGCGACTAGGTTTGCTCTTTCGAAGTCGGCGAGTTGACCCTTGAAGTCGACATGCATTTCGCGGCGACCCTCGCGGTGACCCCATCCACGTCCATGATCCCACGGATTGCAACTGGAAGTATCTGCGTCATCAGCACGTGACAGTTGTGAGACTTCATCCCGCTGAACTTCTACTTCGCTGAGTCTAGGTATCTGCTTATCTTCCCCGTGTAACTGTAAGGAAGTTTTACTCCTATGAGGGAGGTGAAAAACTGCTCGATCTCCTCCTGACTTAGAGTGAAGCACGCGGGAGGGCAGTCATATTCGATCTTCTTGGCCTTTTTTCCTTTGCGACGACTTTCCCTGTCCTTCGCCTCATCATCATCATCATCATCATTAGGGCATTTTGCGTGAAGATCCTCCCTGATGCCCATTGATTGCAAGTCTGCCCTTCCTTTCGGCCCATCTTTGGTCCTCTCTGGCATGTTGAGCAGGGTACCAAGCAGACTCTCGCACACATTCTTCGTGATATGCATGACATCAAGGCTGTGAGGCACACGGAGGATCTTCCAGTACGGCAAGTCCCAGAAAACAGACCTCGTTTTCCATACCTTCAGCAGCGGCTCTGGCGCCTTTCACTTCTTTCCCGGCGGTGAGCACTCTTTCCAATTTTTCAACAGCTCGTCTATTTCCTCGCTGCTCCTCGTACGTGGGGGTCTTCGGGGTTCGGTTTCACCATCAAACAGATCCTTGCTTTTTCTCCATGCGTCATCACCACCTTCGATGTCCCATGAACACGGTTTTTGAAGACCCGGGATCTCTATCTAGCTAGCGATAGGTTGTGTCATCCATGCACCTGACGTATGCACAAAATCCGTGGACCACCTGCCCCGTGACATATCCGTAACCGAGATAGTCGTGCACCGTCATGAGCAGTGCGTCTCTCATAGGGAAATAATTTTTCACTGCGGCGTCGCACGTATTGGCCGGCGTTTTCCACGGTGTGTCTAGCTCCTCTTTCAGCAGCCCTAGATACAGATTGATGTTGTTCCCTGGTTGTTTCGGCCCTTCAATTAGCATACTCATGTGAATGTACTTCCTCTTCATGCACATCCAGGGGGGAAGGTTGTACATCCACACCAACACAGGCCAGGTGCTATGTGTGCTTCTCTAGATGCCAAACGGATTGACTCCATCGGTGCTCGTGCCCAGCACGATGTTCCTTGGATCGTCCCCAAATTCCGGGTGTTCGAAGTTCAACGCTTGCCACTGGCTCGCATCCTTAGGGTGAATCAGCATCTTGTCTTTTTTATTTATCTCCGGATCATTTCCGTCATCTTCTCGCTTCTTCTCCTCCCTATCCGCATGCCAACGCAGGAGCTTTGCTAGCTTAGGGTCCGCAAAATACCGCTGCTGACGAGGAGTGATCGGAAAGTACCACACCACTTTTCGAGGAGATTTCTTCCTCTTCTTGTATCGAGTGACGCCGCACACCGGACATATGGTAGACTCCGCGTGCTCGTCCCGATAAATGATGCAATCGTTCCTGCACACATGGTATTTCACGTGCGGTAAATCTAGAGGACACACGATTTTCTTCGCCTCCTCGAAACTGGTTGGGCACTTGTTCCCCTTGGGAAGACATTCGTGCCAGAATGATATGTTCTCGTCGAAGCATGCATCAGTCATTTTGTGTTTTACCTTCATCTCCAGAGACATGAGCGTTATTTTCGGGCGGGTATCCTCGGTCCTGCATCCTTCATACAATGGAGTAACTGCGTCTATGTCCAGTTGATCCAGCTTGGCTTTCTCTTGGGCGGCAGCTCTTGCGTTACCCGTCTGCTTGAGAAGCAGCTCTTGAATATGAGCGTCCCGCACCCAGCCCATCGATGGTCCATCATCGTCTGCTCCGGCATCTTCATCTTCATGATCATGCCCTTCGTCTTGATCTTCCTCATCATCATGTCTGGCATCTTCTACATGATGACTGTGTCCTGCATCTACTTCGTCATCATGTCCTGGAGATTCTTCGTCTTCTCGCCCGCCCTCGCCGCTATTGTCTTTCTGCCCTTCCTTATATCTTGCCCGGCCCCCATGGACGACTTCATAATCATCTTCATCACCTTGCCACCGATAGCCATCACTACAAGAAAAAGACACATCCGTGACATTTTGGGCCGAACGAATTTTTTTCTGTCATACATATGACACTTCTATGACGATAATTGTGACAAAACCCGATATCATCATAGATGTGGTGGGCTCCTACTTCTATGACAAAAAATCATGACAGAAAATGGGCTATTCGTCTTGGGCGGGACGGAGACGCAGCTGCATGATATTCTTTGGGCCGTCCATGACGGAAAAAACCGTGGTAGAAGCGAGGCGAGGAAAATTTCGGGAGTTCGGTTACGGTGGGAGGTCGGGGCGAAGCGATCGCTGCTTTCTCGTACACGTGCTGCTGCGTGTGTGCGAGCATTGGCTCTAATCGAACCCGAAGCGAGGCGTTGGGCTCTAATCGAACCCGGCGATTGCTGCGCAGGCTACGCGTTCTTCGAACCCGGCGATCGATCGATGGCTGTTAATGAAACCGATCGAGTGATTCGCCGCCATGCTGCTAATCTGAAACCTATCGATGGGATGAAGAGTGGCGTTGCGGGGAGGGGGGTTGGATGAACAGTGAGCGGTGGCGTTGCCTCTGGATGAACAGGACCCGTGGTGTGGTGGAGCGCTGGATGAGCAGTGAAGCGGTGGAGGGGTGCCCGTGGAGGGGTGGATGAATAGGACCCCCTGGTGTGGAGGGCTGGATGAACAATAGACGGTGGAGGGGTGCCCGTGGAGGGGTGGTTGAACAGGACCCCATAGTGTGGAGGGCTGGATGAGCAGTGAGCGGTGGAGGGTGGTTGAGCAAGAGGCGGTGGAGTGGCGCGGTGGAGGCTGGATGAACAGGAGCCCGTGGAGGCTGGATGAACAGGAGCCCGTGGAGGCTGGTGGAGGTCGACAGTGGAGACGAACAGTATCCCGTGGAGTCCCGTTTTGCGGTTCGCCACACCCCTCCCGATGAACAGGACCCCCGTTTCGACCGTAGCGCTCCAACACAAGTCCGTTTCCTCTGTTTTGCGGTACGCCACACCCCTCCCGATCAATAGGACCCCCGTTTCGACCGTAGGAAGTCCGTTTCCTCCGTTTTGCGGTACGCCACACCCCTCCTGATCAACAGGACCCCCGTTTCAACCGTGGCCGGTCGAACACAAGGCCGTTTCCTCCATTCCGCGGTACGCCAGGCCTCGTTTCCGTCGCCTGTTCCGTCCAAGCCCTCCCGATGAACACGACCACGCATTTCGTTGCCTCCCCATGAACACGACGACGACGCTGTTTCTCCGTTCCGACCCAGCCATGTACACGAGCTCTCGCCGTACGTATGCGTGAGTAGGCGTTCGAGACCCCGCCCGTATGTACACATACATGGTCGTATTTTCTTTCTTGCACCCTGGCCGCTGTACGTATGTGTACATGCTATGTGTGCGCCTCTACTACGACACGTGCGCGCCTCTACATCGACCAGTATATATGTACGTACACGTTCGCGACCAGAATGACAATGCTACGTACGCTTCGACTAGGTGGGTCCCGACTGTCAGGCACTTCCTTGAGTGCGAAGATGTAGCTGGTGGGTCCCAGCAGTCAGGGGGAGGTATACGGTGGCCCATCCGGTGGGACCCCGCTGTCAGGTGGAGGAATAATTATTTTGCACGTAATAAGGAGGCACTTCCTTACTGCGGCCGTGGACCCAGCTGTCAGCCTCTCCACGTACAGTCCACGTCCGATGGAAGCCGTTCCTTGACCACGTTGACCACGCCGCGCCGAGAGCCCCAGGGCGGTGGACGATGACGAGGCCTAGGAAGGGGACGACGCGGAGCCGGGGAAGATGCGACAGTGGATGCCCACGCGTAGAGGAGTACGAGGGCACTGGTTCACTGCGGTGTGAGGCTGCCGTCGCCGCAGAGTAACAGGGGGTGTGGGTGAGTAGAGGGATGGCATGTCCAGCGGTGGGAGTAGTAGGGGCGGTGAGGCCTCCGCCGCATCGCAGCCGACCACGGGAGGCAGGAGCACGAGGCACGACTGGCGCTGGTTTGGGCGGCTGGAGCAAGAAGACCAGAGGTTGAAAAAGCACTACGGCCGTTGGATGGACATCGTACGGTCACTGGAGCTAGAATCGTGCATATTGACTAAGTTGACAAAGCCCTCCGTCCCCATCAACTTAGTAGGCCCACAAGTCAACCTGCCACTATACTGGGTCCCAGCTAACACGGGGAGTATTCATTTTTTTGTGCGTAATAAGGAGGCACTTCCTTGCATGCGAAGATATAGCTGGTGGGTCCGAGCTGTCAGCGGCGGTAACGTTTTTTTCGCGAAATACAAAGGCCCTTTCGGTGGGTCCCTGATGTCAGGTGGAGGAATCATTATTTTGCGCATAATAAGGAGGCATTTCCTTGCGTGCGGCCATGGACCCAGCTGTCGGCCTCTCCACGTACAGTCCACTTCAGATGCATTTCGGTCGGTGACCACGTTGACCAGGCCGCACCGAGAGCACCAGGGCGGTGGACGACCGCGAGGCCTAGGAAGGGAACGACATGGAGGTAGGGAAGACTCGACAGTTATTTCCCATGCGGTGGGGAGTACGACTGTACGAGGGTTTACTGGTTCGTCTGCCGTCGCCGGAGAATAACAACAGGTGTGGGTGAGTAGAGGATGGCTAGGCCAACGATGGGAGTGCGGTGGGGCGGTGAGGCTCGCGCGCGCAGCACAGCCGGCGCTGGGAGGAGGGAGCGAGCAGTCCCTTGGCGCTTGTTTGAGCGGCCGGAGCAGGAAGAGTAGAGATTGAAGAAGCACGACGGCCGTTGGATGGACATCCAACAGTCACTGCTTTTGCGTCAACCTTTTTTTTAGGAAAGCCTCAAATCTGTGGAACACATCATACAGCCCATCTGCCATTATTTCTAATAATTTTCCGCCCATTTGCTAATTCTTAAGGTTTTTTTGGAGCCCATATTCTTTTTGTTAGCATTACAGCCCAAATTGTGGCCACGGTTAAAAAATTATACGAAAATTTGCATGTTTTGGTGCGGTCCGAACTGTTTTTAATCCTGAAATTTCGACTCACATTCAAACTGATTTTAAAAATAAATGTATTTCAATATAAAATCCAACAAATTCTCCACGCATAAAAATTAATGTAATTTAAAATCTTGAAATAAAAAAAGATATTTGAAACTAATTGCCGGTTTGATGTGTTTTAAAAATGTACATCCCATTTCTCATTACTGATGGGCCATTTTCTCGGCCAGCCGAATGAAAGCTCTCCTCGTCTTGAAAGATTTGCAGCCCAAGAGGCCCGACAAAGCGACTTACTTGGCAAATCACAAAAAACTGGGCTATGGCCATGGACCCGGTATGTCACCTCTCCACGTCTGATACTCTTGATGGAAGTCGTTCCTTGACCACGTTGACCACGCCGCTGGAGAGCACCACGGCGGTGGACGACGGCGAGGCCTAGGAAGGGGCGACGCGAACGGGAAGACGCGGCGGTGGAAGCCCGCAGAGAGGAGTCTGAGGTTCACTGGTTCGCTGCGGTGTGAGGCTGCCCGTCGTCGCGAGGCCTGGCCAGCCGTGGGAATAGTAGGGCGGTGAGGCCTCCGGCAAAGACAGCCGCCACGGGATGCGTGGAGCATGCGGCACGACCGGCGCTGCTTTGGGCGGCTGGAGCAAGAAGACCAGAGGTTGAAGAAGCACTACGAACGTTGGATGGACATCGTAGGGTCACTGGAGCTAGAATCGTTCATATTGACTAAGTTGACAAAGCCCTCCGTCCCCGTCAACTTTGTTGGCCCACAAGTCATCCTCCCACTATGGTGGGTCCCAGCTAGCAGGGGGTATTCATTTTTTTGTGCGTAATAAGGAGGCACATCCTTGCGTGCGAAGATATAGCTGGTGGGTCCGACATGTCAGCGGGGGGAACGTTTTTTTCGCGAAATACACAGGCCCTTCTGGTGGGTCCCAGCTGTCAGGTGGAGGAATCATTATTTTGCGCGTACAGTCCACGGCTGATGGATGTCGTTCGTTGACCAAGTTGACCAGGCCGCACCGAGAGCACCATGTCGGTGGACAACGGCGAGGCCTAGGAAGGGAACAACAGGGAGCCGGGGAAGACTCGGCAATGGTTGCCCACGCGGTGGGGAGTACGAGGGTTTACTGGTCCGGCTGCCGTCGCCGGAAAATAACAGGAGGTGTGGGTGAGTAGAGGAATGGCCTGGCCAGCAATGAAGTAGGGTGGGGTGGTGCGGCCTGTGCAGCAGCACAGCTGGCCACGGGAGGCGGGAGCAGGCTGTCGGTGTAATGAGAACCAGGGTCCCACTAACCTCTGAAGATGGACCATGACAGTACTCGGCAACGCCCGACAATCATTTTGCCGGCAAGCACTACTACCACACAGGGGGTGTCTCTCCCGCGGCATGGATCAACACTCGAGCAAACCAACCAGAAGATTCCCCAGAATGGCCTCCCCTGCCGTATAGGTGAGTCTGGCAGGGTCGAGACCACACTCGGGAACGAGTCCAAGCTACTTCAGCAGGGTCTCTAGGGCCGCCAAGCCATACCCCGGCAAGCTTTGGATCGGCGAGCAAGTTCCTTGCCGCCCGCCAAGCCAGACCCCGGCAAGCCTAGGATCGGCAAGCAAATTCTTTACCGCCAGCCAAGTATTGACCCGGAAAGCAAAGTTCCTTGCCGGTGCTCTATATCAATAATAGGCACGTCTCTAGATAGATAAGGACTGCCTGGCCACGTATTCATCCACCACTCTAGAACTAGCTCTATTGGAGTCTTCCCAAGCACGTGTCAAGATGGCATGGCTAGATGTTGAAGCGGTGGTGACTAGGCGGGCTACTTTCCTGGTGGCCGATTAGAAGCCATGCACCCAAGTGGTGCATTTAATTCACTGCCAGTGATAAGGATGATCACACTGTAGTAACTTTACACCTGTTGTATGCACTATACGCCACTGTTGGAGACCCCTTGGACATATAAAAGGAGGCCCAAGGCATAGCAGAGGAGGGAAGGAGGGAGATTCGGCTTTTTGGAGCTCCTCACGCCCCATAGCTAGTTCAAGAACACAGATATACAATCCACCAAAGCAGGAGTAGGGTTTTACGCATCCTCGCGGCCCGAACCTAGATAAACGAACCGTGTGCTATCTGTTTCATCCGCTCTTCTCACGATCCCGCTAACCGCAATAGGGATTCTTGTGATCCCATAGGTGTCGTTCCCACCGACACAGGCAGTCCAACCGGAGCTGGTCTGGGCGGCTGGAGCAAGAAGATCAGATATTGAAGAAGCAGCACGGCCGTTGGATTAACATCCAATGGTCACTGCTGCTAGAATCGTTTGTGGACTAAGTTGACAAAGCCAAAGTACACGTCAACCTAGTAGACCCACAAGTCAGCCTCCAAATCTGTCCCAAACAGCATACAGCCCAAAATTTCTAGCCAGATTCAAATTAATTTTAAATCTAAATATACCTTAATTTAAATTCAATGAAATTTTACCCGCACAAAAACAATGAAATTTAAAATATCAAAATCCGAAAGAAAATAGTATTTTGGAACTAATTGTCTGTTTGCTGTACTTTTTCATTTTACGGCCCATTTCTTATTACTTATAGCCCATTTCTTATTACTTATAGCCCATTTTCTGGGCAAAATGCATCCCCCTCCTCGTCTGGGCAAAAATACGGCCCATTTTTTTTTTGCAGAATAACCAACATAGGCCTACGCTGCTGGGTCCCTACTGTCATCCTCACCATGTACATTCATCTCCTTATTCCTCTCGGTTGTTGACCATGTTGACAACACCTGAGGGCGGCGCCGCGGCGAGCGAACCAAGGCGGAGGACAATGGTGAGGCCTCGGACGGGAACGAACAAGAGCCGGGGCCGATCACAGCCAGCCGTGGGAGGCGGGAGCAGGCGGTCCCGCCAGCGCTGGTTTGGCTTTGGCGGCTCGAGGAAGAAGAGACTGAAGAAACGCGACAGACGTTGAATGTCAATCCAATGGTCAAGGTTGGCACAATCGTTTGTTGACTAAGAGGATACCAAGTAGCGTACTTTTTTATATATAGGAAGAAAACTGCGAGCAAAATGCGTTCGTGTGCCGTCCTCCTCACAGGGAACGTTCGCCACATAAGTGACTAGCACCCTTGGTTTTCAACCGAGAGGTCTTGGGTTCGAGTCCCAGGAACTCTCAATTTTGTCCTCCTTCCCTCCTCGCAAAAAAAGGGAAAGAAAATCAAAGACTTGGGAAGGTGTACAAAACAAGCTAGTGTACCAGTAAAGAGATGTTGCCGAGTTTTAGAAAAAAGAAAGACGTGCTCCTGTAGCTGGTTCGAATCCAAACCTAGACTATGACTATATATGGTGCTATGCTACTCTGCAAGTAATGAAACTGACATATCCAACGTACTCTTCTCCTCTTCTCTACATACTCTGCCTAGCATCAGAAGCTCTTGCCGCAGCAACCATGTCCGCTGGCTGCTCGTCCACCTGCTCTTCAGCAGGCAACAACCAGATATGCGCCAAGTCACAACCCGTACCATCGCCTGTGGGTCTCATCACACCCTTGCCGGCACGCGCACCGCAGCCGATTGCTCATCGCAACTTGCTGCCGTTGGTGTGGTGCCACTGCTATAAATCATGCAGAGTCATCCGTCGCGTCTCAACCACAATCCGCAACCCTAGCCGAGTCTTCTACAAATGCTCGAATCTTGAGGTAATAATATGTTTAAGTGTTGTTCTGCTGCTTTCAGTTGCTGATTTTTTTAATAGTTTGGTTGATGATCTACCAATTTGATTCATGCAGAAAAGGGAAGATTCGTGTGATTTGTATTTCTAGGAAGTTGCTGATGTGGGGGAATGCAACTACGCTGATTATTTCGTTAGCCGAGGAATCCCAATACCAGCAGGTTGGGGTGTTGGACAAGTAACTGAAGGAACGGCAAAAGAGGAAGATGCAGAGCAGAAGGTTAAAGATGCAGTTCCCCTGATCATGGCCAAGCAACATCTGCTGAACGGCCTTGACAGCAATGAGGAGATGAAAGAGCTTGTGAAGATAATGGGCAAAATCGATGTGCTCTATAGGATGATTGTCTCTTTATTTGCAGTGTATGTAATACTCGTGATGTATTCAGTGGCTACGACATGAGCACTTTGCTGAAACTAGTAATGAATGAAACCTGTGTAGCAGGCTGGGCGTAGTGTTTTGAACATCTAATGATTTCTATTAACGGAAATTAGGGGGTATCCCCTTTTGCTCATATAAAAAAATAAATAGCAGAGGCCCTGTCGGGTCAGCTTTGTTCTCATTCGAAGACGCCGAGCAAATTGTAGTCCAACAGCAAAGTATATCATCAAATTCAAGTTTCACAGCCAAATATGAGTACAACTAAACAACAATGTCATCATGTTTAGTTGTCATACCATCACCAAACACAAATCAGCATACATAACAAGTGATGTTCTCACAGCAAAATACTAAACAACATGTTCATCAGGTTTCAGTTGTCATATCAAACACAATTTCACATAGTAGATAAAAAAATGTCTTCTGACAGGCAAATACGACAAAAGCAATGTAATCATCATCGGCAGCAGCAGCGTCAACATCTTCGCCATGTGCATCAGTCTGAATCGTAATTCCCCACAGTGTCATCTTCTTCTTCGTCCTCAACGTGCTCGAACGTTGGCTTCTTCTTGATCAACTCTTGTATGTCCACAAAGACGACGGCAATCTTTTCGCGGCGTCATTGGCGTGATGGTTCTCAAAGATATTAGGAACATCCGTGTTATCTTGTACATCGGGAGCGATGTAAGCATCATCTTGTTGTGCAACTTCATTAAGCGAATTCCTCTGCTCAAACCTTTGCAATACTCTCCGATCATTGCTACGTGCAAATGTGTCTTCCAAGAAAAATATCTGTGTTGCTTGATTTGCCAAAATAAAAGGCTCGTTGGTGCCGGTATGCCGCCTTGACATTGATGGATTTGAAATAATCATCAGCTCTGGGTTTTGCGATCCTCGGAAAACAGGTTATACCAACGACAAAGACAATGAAACCACACACCGATGATCCTCGAAATCGAGATATACCGCAACTGAACAATGTGTGTTATGTTAGCATACATTTCAGTTGTCTCTTTGTCATACGTATCCGTGCTCATGATGGCACTATTTTGTGTCTTCCTGCCTTCGTCTCGTGCAAGGGTGTTGTAGCGCACATCTCCAACAACGCAAGATTCATAATGTCTTACCCAAGTATCAGGACCCATTGCTAGTGAGTAAAGGGCATCATCAACTGCCTGCCCATCCTCCGCATCTTCTTAACCTATGGTTAGAAAATAGACAAGCTGGTCATCTTATGTACTCAATATATTAAAAAACTAACGATGCACTTCAAAAGCTTACATGGTTCTTGAACCATTTCGAAAATCCTGCCTTAACCAGTTTGTCAATGTTTCTTGGATTTTGCGGCAGTAACTCCTCTTTGTAGATGCTGCACAACATAGTGATCGTGTCAAACATCTAAATATATAAGAATGTGCTGCAAGTTTAGTAGATTACGATGTATAAGCTGCGATCTTGCACTTACTTGATATAAGGTAGTATCTCGGGACAGTTATTCAACACATACCAAACCATTTTGTCCAAATCTTTAGGTTTGTCCTCTTGTCGACTCTTCCACGTAACTCTCGAGCAGAATAATCGAAAACATTGAGCCGGGATTGTCTTCACCCACCTCTTTGCTAAGCTGATCAATTGTTTCAATGTATTTTGAGCAGAATGTCAACGCTTCTGTAGCAATGTAGGCCTCTGCAATGGAACCCTCGGGTCTAGCTCTGTTCCTAACATAGCCCTTGAAAGTGCCTAGCCTCCTTTCAATAGGGTACATCCAGCCATACTGTACTGGACCTCTAAGTAGTGCCTCATCAGGTAGATGAACAGCCAAATGCACCATCACATCAAAGAAGGCTGGAGGATATATCTTCTCAAGGTCGCATAGGATAGTTGGTATCTTGTCTCTAAGGCGCTCCAAAGCATCTATCCTGATATTCCTCTTGCAGTTCCACTCAAGAATTGTCCCAACTCTGCAATCGCTCAGTATAAGTCGTATGCCCAATCCTCTAAGGATAACAGGTAAAACCCTTTGAAGTAGGACATGGCAGTCATGAGTTTTCAACCCTTGTACCTTGTTTCCATCTGCACTGACTCTCCTTTAAGGGTTGGAAGCAAATCCATGTGGGAATCTCACACGTGACAAGACCTCGCAGAATTCTTTTCTTTTTACCTTGTCCAAGACGTACACAGCTGGTGCCATATCCCGTGGTTTACCTTCATCTTGCACCTGCAAATCCTTTCTGATACCCAGGTGTGTCAAATAAATCCTAGATTTTAAGGTATCTTTCGTCTTGCCTTCAATATTAAGAAGTGTGCTGATAATGCTGTTACATATATTTTTCTCGATATGCATCACATCAAAATTATGCCGTAGATCCAAATCTTTCCAATACTCCAAGTCCCACAAAGTGGACCTGCGGGTAAACAATAATCTCTCTTCTGCCCTGCCACGCTTCCTTTTCCCACTACCATTATCAGGATGGTTTCCTGGTGTAATATGCCTTACCTTCTCTAATTCCACTTGCAACTCATCGGCGGTGAGCCTCTTTGGCGCATCACGGTTTTCATGCTTTGCATTGAACACATGTCTTCGGTATTTTCTAGGAAACGGCCTTGGCAAGGAAACGGCGGTGTCAAATGTAACAGATCTTGCTAAGTATTGCGTATGACAGCGGATTCCTGTCACAGCGAACACATGCATTGTAACCATGTGTCGTTCGCCCTGACATAGTGCCCAAAGCAGGATAATCATGGATGCACCAAATTATAACAACACGCAGAAAGAAATCAGCTGGTGGGCTGCTATATAGGTCTTGAGTGAGAACACCCTTCCATAGCTGTTGAAGTTCCTCCACAAGAGGCTCCATGAACAAATCAAAATCCTTTCCAGGACTTTTTGGACCTGGGATGAGCAAGGCCATCATGTAGTTTGATTCTTTGGTGCAGACATTTGGAGGCATGTTGTAAGGGATAACAAGCACTGGCCACGTGCTATATGTGGCGCTCTGTGGCCAATGGGTTAAATCCATCGAAGCTAAGCCAAGTCTAATGTTTCTTGGGTCAGCAGCAAACTCTTTGTGTTTATCATTGAAGCTTTTCCACTCACTACCATGAGATGGATGGCTCATTACATTCTGATCTCTGTACTCCTGGTTCCTAGAATGCCACAGTACATCCTCTCTTGTTTCAGCATCATGAAACAACCTCTGCAATCTTGGTGTAATTGGAAAATTTCTCGAAACATTATGAGGAATCCTCTTCACAAATCGCCATCTTTCCATCTTGATGATTTGCATTTCGGCATTCACTTAAGTTGGCATAATCCTTCCGGAACAGAACACAATTATTCTTACAAACATGGATCATATCATATCCAATTCCAACAGCACGAAGGAAATTCTTCATTTCTATCAGTAGGTGTGTGGCAGCTCGAGCGATCTGGGAAAGATTCGCGGAAAGCAGCCAACATCGTGTCAAATGATTTGTTGGTCATCCGCTCAGATGTCTTCACCTGAAGAAAGGTGACCATAGATGAGAATACTGACAGCTTATTTCTTGGGGTGACAGCAACGTTGCATTGTTCCAACATGCGGGCCCACTGTTTTTCTTCTGCAGGTGAAAGTTCACGGAATGCACGAGCATTTCATAGCATTGTTTCAATGTTGGTCAAACTCACTGGCTCCGCCACCACCACCTCCTCCTCCTCTTCCACACGAGCATCGGCGATCAAGATGGTGATCTGCTGCTTCCACGTAGTCAATAACATTGGCGTTCACAGCTTCACCATGATGAACCCACCTAGTATATGTGACCGACATCCCATACAAGTGTAGATGATTTTGCACAGTTGATGGGGTCTTGTAACTGAATTCATACAACTGCTACACGGCAGAGAGACATCTGATTTCAGACCACCGTACTCAGCTCGATAAAGTTCATGAAGTTTTCAACCCCTCGACATATGCAGCGGAGAATCTTTGAGCAGAAGTTATCCAAGTCCTGTCCATCATTAGACATACAAATTAGTTCTTCTACTAGATATTACAGGAAAAACATATATGCTTTTTTATGATGTCCAGAAAAAAATACCTAGGTCGATGTCTAAAGCTATGGAAAGATATTTGGACGAGCAGATCTAAGTAACGAAATATATGTAAAGCTAATTCAGCAAACATATTTGAGTGCCAAATTATGGCAGGCTGTTTCAGCAGTCAATGAGGCCGAGCACACAGCCATCAAACTATCGAAGGCCATCGCAGCAACAAAGATCGAGTATAATACGGTGTAGAGCTATTTCACCTAACAAATTGGCTACTAGACCATGGCAATCTACGTCACAATAAATATATGGCAGGATATTTTAGCAACAAATCGGCTTTGGCATGCCATCTCAGCTAAGCAGATTGAGTGCAGAACAGGGCAAGTAAGCTTCTTAAGCAGAGCATATTGACAGTAAACTACTTCGGCAAACAGTAAGATTAACAACGTCTATCAGCTAACATTTAGTGCTACACCGACATGAACGGGGCCTCAGTCTAGAATGCGCGTACCATGGGAGAAGCTAACCGCCATGTGTCTCCACACGAACGTCGCCAGCGGTGGCAGCGCTAACCGCCGTGCGCCTCCACAAGAATGTAGCCATAGGTGGCGGCGCGGCTAGAGGACGGTAGTCCACGAGAGCGTACTGTGGGAGAGAGAGTATCGCCGAACCGCGGCACCGACGTATCGGCGCAGCAGGGAGGGCGGCTTTGGCAGAGCGAATGGAGTGGAGGGGGATAGGGGGAGGGGGTTTTGGGGAATATTATTGGCTAGTTGGCCGAAGGGCGGTTGAATTGGATTTGGGGGGAATTTTAGGGTGTGGGGGGGGGGGGAGGATTTTCGCGCGGTGGGCGGGGGGAGTTTGGCGCATGGTCGGTTTCTCCAAGTGCAGTCCCACGTGTCAGTGAAGAGGCAAGCCGAAGCGCGTTCCGTTTGCAGGACCGAACGTGTGTGGGGTGCAATGCGACCACGACAGGAGTGCTATGAGTGTACCGCATTTTTTCCTTTTAAACTAGGTGCTTCGCCCCCTCAAAAACAAAATATGTTGCTTCGCGTGATCCATCTATACTACTACTAGTAATCCGGTAATCCCGACTTAAACGGCGCGGCCGGGTCTTTTCCCGCACGATATGCTGGGTGGTTGGCTTAGTTGCGTTTTTTAGGACGAGTAATGCTACACCTACGTAATCCCAGTTACGTAATTAACGTAATGTGAAACGTGTGAGCTGTTGATTGTAGATTGGGGGGAGGGAGGGGCCCACCACCATGAAAATTAGGGGAGGAGAGAGAGAGGCAATTTATGTTAACCCTTTCGTAGGTTCCCGTAGATGTAGAAAGATGTGTCCGATCCTGCAATATAGGCCGTCCGATCTATATCTAACGGATAGGAAGGTAACTATGACAATTTACCCGCACTCCTCTCCACATTGGCAGATAAGGCTTTCCCTCGTTCATCCTTTTCTCCCACAAGATCTTGATCTTCTGTGCAACGCACGGGCATCTTGCTAGTACTCCTACAATATGTATATTATTGTGAAAGTTCATATGCACCGGCTGAGATTAAAGCAAACACGACAGATTTTCATTACATTTCGAACTTTTATATGACAAAAAAATAAAAGAAACCCGACCCTAAACCTATTCTACAGCGGCGACCGACGTCCTCCATCTGTGATCTCCATGTACGGGGGCGGGGTTCAAGACCCGTGAAGTGAAGGTGCGATCTCCGGCGAGGAAAAGTAGAACACGGGAGACGGACCAGCCAGTTGGCACACCATGCCCTCCCGCCTCCCATGCCCTACTCATCCTCGGAGGAGTCATCAACCTCAGCGGTGCCGTACGTTGGACGGCGACAAGTAGGATGCGTGGCTGACGGTGCTCCCGTCGTTGGCCGCCAGCGTGGCCACCGCTTGTGCGGCGACTTCAGCGAGGGCGGCGACCTCGAGCTCCATCCCCGGAGACAAGCTCTCCCGCAAAGTGTCCGCGCTTGCGGTCATGCCGGATGTGGTTCCAGGTAGGAGGACGATGCGCTATGGTGTGGAGGTTAGCTGGGCGTTGCCGCTTTAAGTAGCGTATTCCTGTGAGGCCAAGCGTCCGGGTGTGTCATTAAGTCGCCGGAGTTGTTCCTCGGGCACCGAGCCTCTTAATGATGACATACGAACGGACGGAACGAATGCGGGCAGCTGGCGCCGGCTGGGAACCCACCACGCGACGGCGCCAGGGTAGTCAGCTGCGGTCGTGAAAACGTTGGAGATGCCCTTTGCTCACATGCGATCCCCGCATGTCATTTAAAAAGCAAGACGACCCGGCATGGTCTCAGGTCCAGAGGATGCAGTTGGCCGCGCTACACCACTCCAAGGACGCATCGCGGCGCCCCCTGCATCCTCGACGAGCGGGGTGTTGGGGTGTGTTTGGATTGTGGTCAAAGTGCACCTTGCCAAAATTTTGGTCATGACCAAAAGATTGGTCTTTGTTTGGATGGTTGCCATTTTTTGGCATGCCAATGAACTCTAGCCAACTCTAGTTCGGTTTTTCTTTCCAATGTCGGCCAAATCATGGGCAACCAATACCTCAACTAAAATTTTGGTCATGACCCAAATATTGGTCTTTGTTTGGATGGTTGCCATTTCTTTGGCATGCCAATGAACTCCAGCCAACTCAAGTTCATTTTTCTTGGCAATGTCGGCCAAATCATGGGCAACCAATACCTCAACCAAAATTTTGGCTACCCAATGCTTTGATGGGGCAACCTTGGGCACAAACCAAACATACCGTTGGTCGTGCCACAGCACTAACGCCACCCTCGGCAAACTGAAACCGACCGTGTCTAGCGACGATATGAGCGTGTCGCTCACCGTGGTCGCCGTGTCGAGGCGGTGCTGGAGCTGCGCCCGTTGTTGGCTAACGACCCACATGAGCGGTTGTCGGTGGCGAGGAGGTCGTGGGCCAGCTCCTCCATTGGACTAGTCTGCGCTACGTCATCCCGATGGGTGTGCCCCACATGTCTGTTCCCTGTTTTCCTGGCCATATTCGAGCGTCAGTGCTCCGCGTTGCACATTAGGCCTTTCAGTATGTAGGCCAAGCGAGACAACTTATTGTTTATTTGAGCCGTTCAAGTATAATCATGTGGCGTTTGCTTATTTCTCATTCCTCTCCAACCCTCTTCTCCATCGATCATGTCGCCCTCCAGTCGAGTCCAACCTCCTGCATGCCTCATTTGAACATTCCGCCGAGTATCATTCGCATGTACCCACCCTAGTCCTCTTTCAATAGATCTTGGACCCGAGATGAAATCGAGAGGAGCGAATGGGGCACGTGATACCTAAGGCGGATTCAAAATTTTGAACCGGTGATCATAGCATCCGCAAATCATATATAAAGGGTATTCAATGTTCGTTTCGTTTTTGAACGTACAATATACTCCCTCCTATCCTTTCTAGTTTACATATAAGTTTTATGTGTAGTAAAAGTATCTCTACTTTGATAAAAAAAGGTATCAACATTCAACAATGCCCAATCAATATTGTTAGATTTGTACGTACTCAAGGATTTGTACTCGAGATGGTTTCCAATTTGACTATTGACAAGATTAATAGTACATGAGATGTATAATGTGAAAATTATATCATTGGAAACTCCTTTCACATACGAATTTGACCGTATGCTTTGTGTAAGTTGCATGTCATATATTATTACTCTAACATTTGGTCAAAGTTAGCCTCGAAAAACGCATTAGATCCTGTATGTTTTGTGTAAGTTGCATGTCATATATTATTACTCTAACATTTGTGTAAGTTGCGTGTCATATATTATTACTCTAACATTTGGTCAAAGTAGCATAGTGGAAGTGGATCCTCTGACGTAGGTATCCCTGCCTTGCCCTCCCTTTCGGTCACTTACTGGCGGACCCCATGTTTGCTAGGCCCCGCATGTTAGTTACTCAATGGGTTCGGCCACGTCAGGGGATCCTCATCCGTAGTATACTCCCTCTGTTTTTATTTACTCCGCATAAAACGGAGGGAGTGGTGGTATAATAAATGGCGATGCGGGGAGGGGAGGGACATCGGTTTGCTCTCAACTGCGGTCCCTGGCGGCAAAAAAAGACGGCGCGTTCCATTCGGTGGCGACGTGGAGGTCCAGCATGCGGGCTACAACGCGAACGCGACAAGAGCGATGTCAGTCAAAACCGATTGACCGGTCATCAACGGAACCACTATTCACACGGAACCTTTCGTTGCTCGGCCTCGCCAGCCACGCCCTAAAACCACACCAAATCTCAGCCCATTCCCCACCTTTGATCCCTAGCCCGCATCAAGCGTCCCTAGTTCGCCGAAAGCCATGGTGCGCCGCAAGATCACTTACTACAAGATGTTGACGTCGGGCGCCGCGCAGAAATCACGGTGGCGGTCGGCGCCTCAGACCTCCGTTCCCAAGCTCGCTTTGCGGCGTGCCAATCCCCGAGTTCTCTGGAGCCAAGCTACGAGGAGGAGGAAGCCGATCCAATGTTCATGGCAGAGGTCGCGGCGCAGAAGGCCCCCGATGGGTATGAGACAATGGACGTCGAATTCGTGCCGGTGTCCGAGTCCCGCATGGTGCAGGCGGACCAGTGGTTCAACATGGCGATACTAAAGGAGGACCAGGAGGCAGAGGCTCAACTCAACGCGGAGCGCGCGCATGCTGCTGCCATCGAGGCTCTCCTGTAGGCGGAACCGGATGTCGTGGATGTGAACCAGATGGCGGAGGCTCAACTTGAGGCGGAGCGCGCGGATGCCGCTGCCATCAAGGCCCTCCTGCAGGCGGAACCGGACGTCCTGGACTTGAACCGGGCGGCAGAGGCTCGACTCGATGCAGAGCGCGTGGATACCGCTCTCATCGACGCCCTCCTGCAGGCGGAACGAACGTCCTAGACTTGAACCGGGCGGCGGAGGCTCGACTCGACGCGGAGCGCCCGGATGTCGCTGCCATCGAGGCCCTCCTGTAGGCGGAACCGGACGTCCTCAACTTGAACCGGGCTGTGCTCTCGTCCGTGCAGCGCGCCCGCACGCTCCGCTTGAATGAGTAGCTGGAGGCCGAGGACAACCACGGTGCGGAGACACACGTCGGCAGCGACGGCTGGTTCGCGCTGGTAGCCAAAGACGACGAGGTCGTCTCTTTCCGCGAGCAGTGATAGTTTTTCTTTATGTTGTTGTTTTCATGGATCTTTTGCTGTGTAAAAGCATATAAATGTTATGCAAGTCGCCTGACTTGGGTCAGTCTACCATTTCAGGCGGTTGGATGAATATCCTACGTCTCCTAACCCTTCTTTCCTTCTTCCTCACCTCTTCTTCTTCCCCAACAGACCACCACACGGGCCGTACGGATACTCCCCAACATGCGGTTGGATAGACATACTCTATGAATGAAAATTATGTGTCAGCGATAGGATGTATGAGTTTGGCGTGTTCACATGCGACAGCACGTGTCAGTGAGGGTGCGTTCCCTTGGTTGGGTTTGCGTCGTGCAGGAGCGACTGTGTGAGGGTGTGGTGCGACCGCGGCGTGCAAGAGCGACCGTGTGAGGGTGCGGTGCGACCCCGATAGCCGTGCGCAAGTGTACCTCCTTATCATTTCGAAAACTTTAGGCAAGCTTGGCAAAAATGTGTGGCGAAGTTTGGCAATGCAAGGCCTAGACCCAGACAGGATAAGTACGTACGTACTAGGAGTACTAGTGTTAAAAATGAAAGGCTGGGTTTTCCTTCGCTGGATTTACTCGATACAAATCCTTGTTTCACATGTCAATTAATGCGTATTTTCTTCTCCAAAGACCAAAGAGCTAACCATCTCACTCCTCATCGCTTGATTAATGCAGCGCCATGCAAACCAACCTTCTCACGTCCGCATGCATGCAGGGGATAGTAATGTCCTTGGTTGCTAACCCCATTAATTTTGCCTCGATTAGTGTTAGTGGCCCTTTCCAAATTGTAATTTTGATATACTGGCCTTGTGTACAAAAAATGGAGGTAGTAACTATATTTGACTTCCTTCCCCATTGCGGTGACGTCGACGATATTTTTTTTGGTGGTTTGGCGAAGTGCGTTCGACGGAGAACACCATTGAGGGAGACCACGGTAAGTCCAAGTGCCTCCTGCAAGCCAAGACAACCGCCTTATTTGCATCCAGGAAGTCCTTTACTAGTACTACTAGGAGTAACTAATGCGGTGAGATGGCTTCTCGAAGAAGACAATGGAGAAGCGGAGTCAGCGAAGAGTGAAATGATGGTTGCTTCGTCCGTGCTTTTGTGATTTGTGATAGAAGGGACAGGAGAGTAGACTCTGTGCTCTATACTGTACTACATGCGTCCAAGCATGGGAGAAAGAGGAGAGATGTTGCATTTTTCTATTCCTTCAATCAATCAATCAGGGAGCTTCGGTTCCATCTTTTTGGCTTTGGCAACACCGTCCACAATGGTTCCCACGATGCCAAAAGCTATTTTCACATTTGGCTACACATTGTGGATGCCCTTAACCGTACCACTTGGTTTTGCTCCTGTGTGCTATCTATACAAATCTCAATTATATTGATCTAAAAAATTATAGAATCGAGATTAGTAAAAAGGAGGTGATTTTGTGGCGCGGATGGCGGGGGAGGTTTCTTATTTGAGCAATGCTACATCCACGTAATGGTTTACATAAAGTTACGAACTGATGTGATGTGGGACTATTTGATTGGATTAAAGGAGAGGATTAGGCCCACCCCACCTGAAAATCAAGGGGGGGGGGCATATATAGATTAGATGGAAAGTATATGTAGTAGCTACATAGCCCTTTGTAAGTCTAGGATTATGCTTCTTATTTTCGGAGGACGTTGTCCTGGCGGTTTGCTAACATGCGGTCCCATGTGTCAGTGCTTTACCAAGCCGATCCGCGTCCCACATGAGGCAGAACAACAGCAGAATCAACACGTGGTTAAGTTGAAGAAGATGAGGGAGAAGAGGATTCAGCAACGAGTGAAATGATGGTTGCTTCGTCCCTCCAACTTTACTACGGTAAAGGTGCAGCTTTGTGATTTGACGCCTCATTGCTCATTACTACACCGGCGCCATGTCTGGGGTGCTTCACCCCTGCTGCTCTGCAATGTATTCCGGTATGGCACGTGGACCCGGTAGCTTGATGTCCCACATGTCGGCGAAAGGGACTAGAATATTTATGAAAGCGAGCGCTCCACTCTTACGACGGAGGAGTAGACGACACGACGGCCCAGTGAACTGTCACTTGTAATGTATAGTACTAGTATAGTTTTACTGTTTCGCACGATCCATCGATACAAACCCGATTAAACAGGAAAGGGCGGGATTTTTCCCATGTGATGATAATCTTGGCCATACATTTCAAAGGCAATTTTAATGTATGCAAACTGAATAATTATAAGTAACAATATGATATCTAGTAAAACTAAAACACATATGATTTATTGTGTTAGAGTGTAGTAGTAGTGTTGTATTGCATACTTGTTAGATGTAACATGCGAGCGTGTAGAGATGTAGTTTTGGAGGGCCTACAGAGAGAAAAGCGTAATCGGTCACCGAACTTCAGAATAAGCTGATTACGGTCACTATATCGTTTTGCGGTGATTATCGGTCACTTGCTCACAGCTCAGCATCGGATTGCACTCGCTTGACCGGCCAAATAGTCTGCGTGGCGCCATGTTGACTAGTTAAATTGACCATGTTCCTTGTTGGTCCCACGTGTCGATTCGCATAGGCAAAAGGTCGATAAACACAAATTTACGCAGCGCGACAAGGCTCCAACCCGTCGCTGGAATCACCTGGTTGTGTATGTATGCTGCGGTGGCCTGATGTGTGCGCATGCGTGTAGGTTGAGCACTTGGCGTGAGAGTGTGTTTTTGTCGTGTGGTGTACTGGTGTGTGCATGCATGTGTGCGTGTGTGCGTGTGAGTGTTGTGTGCGTGCGTGTGAGTGTTGCGTGCGTTCGTGGCTGCGTGTGTACGTGTGAGTGTTGCGTGCGTGCGTGGGTGCATGTGTTTGTGTGAGTGTTGCGTGGATGCAGTTCGTGTGCATGCGCGCGTGTGTGTATAATCACCACACCAGCTCCTGTGTGTTAAAATAGACGGCTCAGCATACCAATACAAGGCCACCTTGTCTGCTGTGCCCGCGGTAATGACTTCGAACCACCGTCCAAATATTTTTTTTGTCGTTTGTTTTCATTCTTACTAGCAAGATGCCCGTGCGTTGCACGTAACATCAAGATGCATTTGTATGACTTGTTTATCTTGTGAGAGAAAAGCATGAACGAGGGAAGGCCTTATTTGCAAATGTGGAGAGGTGTGCGGGTACCTTTTTGCAAAATTGCCATAGTTTCTTTCCTATCCGTCAGATATAAATCGGACGTCCTATATTGCAGGATGGCAGGCACACCATCATCACCAACTCTGTTTTTTATAAGATTGTATTTTATGTATTTTATAAGAGTGTAGATGTAGAGTAGATACAAGTCGACAGGTGGGCACGATGGTAGTGAGATAATGTGATGCAACACTAGAGGTGCCACGTGGAGCGTTTAACTGGTCAACTAGTCATGTCACGAGCAATTACAAAGTTGTACGGTGAGCCCGTGACTGCATAATAACCACTAAACATAAATGGTGACTGTAATGAGTGGATTCTGAAGTCCAATGTACGTATCGTGCTTTCGCTTCAAATACAATGATCGTCATTGCATATATCGCGAGAGAAAGATGAAACATGCGTGAATTTTCTGGGGGCTGACTTTTAGAGGACTTGAAGATAGTTTTGTGTGCATACGCGAAAGGGACGTACAGGGGGGTACGCGATGGAGAGAGAGATGCTCTTCGTTTCTCTTTATTATGACTAACTTTGTATATAGTATAAAAATATACAAATTCACAGTGCGGAATAAATATCATTGTGGGCACCATGCAATGCAAATTAGCGTTCGTACTCCTCCATATAACTTTGTAATGTTGTATATATGTAGAAACTCTAAAATATTTTTTTGGCCACACTTTATTCAAAAGGAATGTTGTATGCGAAATAAACATGAAGAGAGGGCTTTTAGATCAATGGGGTACGTGATGTAACATGTGTGAATGTGTAGTTGATGCATTTGGCGGGGCCTAGAGAGGTATGTGTGTGTATTACGTATTCGAGAGAGGCATGGATAGAGGGGCCGACGGGGCGTGGGAGAGATAGCACGAGAAATGAGAGTGGTCTTGAGAGAGAGAGAGACGAATATGACGTCACGACAAGAGATTCCATTCCCTTGAGTGTGTATACGCAAGGGGGGAGGGAATAGAGGCACCAGGAGAAATTTGTTGTGTGTGTGGTGTTTGTGTTGGTATCTATGGGTGTGAGAAGATAATGAGACGTGGGGGCAGAGGGTGTGTCACCGCGTGAGGTCCGGTGGGTCGAGGTGAGGCCCTTCGTTCTTTTCCGTCCTGCGCCACATTGGTCGGCCCGTGACACATTTAGGAAGACCCATGGATGACTAGTCGTACAAGACAAAGATAGCAGAATTGTGAAGGACTCTATGTCCACTGACAAAGCCGGCTAGGATTTGTAACCCTAGGTTCTCGGACTAAGGTAACCCCTTTATCTCTGATATTACTATTCATCCAACCTAACATTAAGGGGCATCCTACAGAATGCTCTGCTAGAATCATACTCATCGATTAGGAAGAGAGGTGTGAGACAATGCGTGAGAGACAGGCGTAAAGATAATGTGCGTACATGAGACATGTAGGCAGGTCCATGTATATAGAAAGGGTCGATGAGGATTGTGCGTGTGTATGTTTGCGAGAGGAAGAGTGCTTGTGATAAAGGTTAGTGAAAACAGTTGTAAATGGTTACGAGAGGGAGGGAGGGTTATATCTAGAGCATCTGTGCGAGAAAGACACCTCGGGAGAGAGTGTGTGAGCATGTGTGAGAGACCACCGATGGAGAGTGAAACTACACGTAAAAGACTGCTCTACACATTGATTAAAGATATAAATTTTATCCAAAGATTAGGATGGGATCATGATATTTGCAATTCACGTAAGGAGCGGTCATTGATCCATCAGACATCTAGATTCTATCGAATTTGAGCATGTGTATGTTATTATTCGACACAATTGATCCAAATAGTTAGTATTTTGAACTCCAGACAATGCATCGCTTTAGCAATCGAATATAAACGTGAGTATAGTTCAGTTGTGTGTGTAAAGCACATTATACATACGAAAGTTACACAATGGACATTATAAATAGCTACTACCTATGAACTAGCATACATTTGAATTCAACTTAAGGTGGTTTTAAAAAATCAAATTCAACATGAAGTCCATTCAATTATTTGAATTTGATATCATGGCATTTGTAAACCATACCTAATTATGGGGGCACCAATCTTTGCTCTGATTTTGTACATAATAGCATATGTAGTCGTGTACAAAATAGATTCAAATTTAGCTCCTCCATTCCAAAATAATCCTAGTTATAGGATTTTCAAGTGTAAAAATTTCAAAAAGAAGCGGATAATTTAATGAGGTTTTCAAACATACAAGGTCAAATATAACGTTGTATATTTAGGTCAATCCTCATAGTTCAAGAGTACTCTAAACGTGAATGCTTGTGTTTCAAAATTTCGAACGAAGCGCCAAAAGAGCCTCTACTCGCCCGAAACCGCGTGAGACCAATGTTTGGTAGTACAAGGAAATTACTTTTCTAATAACTCCGACCCGTGAGACCTACCGGCCCGACGTCCAAAGGTCTAAACCAGGGTAGGTTTGTAGCTTCATCTAGATGCCACACAACCGCATCCGGAAAACATTCATACACAATGGTCGCCTAAGCACAGATGCGCACGGCCGAAATCGCTCCCGCTCACTATTTGGGACACCTGGGATTACCATCCTACCCCCGACCCGTAGTAGGTCCGGAATTTAAGAGGGGGGCAAAGTTTCTACTTTCCCCAAATTTCAAACAAGCGCGTCCCATCTTCTGTTCAAAAAAGCCAAAAACAAGCGCATCCCAGACCGAAACATGGTTCCCCCCACCCGTCTGATTCCCCATTCGTACTCCATGGGTGCCAAAACTACCTCTCCACCAGCCGCGAAACCCCGGCGTCCTCCGTCCGCCACCCCATCCCTCCCATCAACCGCCGCTCTCCTCCATCACGCCAGAGCCGATGCCCCGACGTCGTCGTCCACCGCAACCACAACCGCAACGCCCTCCATGGCTAGTAGTTGAAGCCGAGGTCGAGCCGTCCATACCCGAGCCAGTTCAACCACGCCGTCCTGCGCCTCACCGCTGCCGTTCCAACTACACCACCCTCCACCGCACCAGAGCTGTTCCTGCTACGCCGTCCTTCGCCGCCTCGGATCTACTTCCCCTCCACCGACATACGGCCACGGAAACACAGTCAACAATTTGGCCATGGGTTCGTCCAAGCCTGCACCCTCCAAAACATCGACTTCCCCGGTAAAAAGAAGAAAATCGGCGCGACTTGTGGAGGTGACCACACCGGCAACCGAAAAAGGTACTCCTCTTCCCTTATTCGTGCAAATCTTACGTCTCTGCTTGCACGGTATTCATCCCACAGAAGACACTAGTTGACCGCTTCTTCTTGATACTAGATATTCCTAGTAACTCGCGATGCACAAGGTTTCTCCTCATATACTATTTCACCTTAGCTATAGGTCCGTCGCCCCCCTGAATTTCAATTTCTGGCCAGTTGATTCCCAATTAACAGAAGCATTCCCCGGCGTAACATGCGCTAGTACCCCTATTACGCCGGGGAAGCAGCGCCTCAGTGTTTATCTTAGTGGCGTGTGCGGCCTAGAGCTACTGGCGCCCGATCTGGAGGTCGGCCGGGATTAAAAGGATGGCCTGGGGGCGCTGCCAAGCACGGCGGTGGTGTGAGGTCAATGGGAGGGCGGGGCGGCGGAGGCAGGGGTCTGGGCCGGTGGTCGCTGGCAGTTCGAGAAAGATCGTCAACAGTGACTGGCGGGAGGTAGACGAAGGCCATCTGCCCGTTCCTTATAGATCGGACGGTTCATGAAAAAAATCGGCTGACCTATTTATTTTCAGTCGACTGTTATCTTAGATATGACCACATGTGGTGGTGTGCTGGAGGAGTACCTGCATTTCCTGTGCTCATGTATTACAAAATCATGCGGAGTAGAATCTAATTTTGTTTGCCATGCAATGTTGTAGAGCTATCATATGTCTCCTGTCATTTATTTTTCAGCCACCTGCTATCTGCTACTTTTACAGTGCACTAGTTCTGCACACACTTCACCCTTACTCTCACTGTTGTGTTTTTATGCAAGGGTATTTCAGACTCTGCTGCCATGAGAGAAGCCAAAAAGAAAAGAGATAAGTCGCTCTAGGTTGGTGTGCGGCTAGGCAAGACACGTTTCAACGCTTTAAAGGGTGCAGTGTCAGCAGATGGAGACGGGGAATGTAGCTCTGGAGTTGATGACTTCGCTCGCAATGAACCACCATCCCAGGTGCTTGCTTTAACTTTGCGGTGTCATATGTGGTTGCATGTTACATATGGTGTCTATGGTGTCTAGCTTGTATTCGAAAGGCCGAAGTCGATAAGATAAGGAAAGATTTTTTTTTTACATGAACAACCATCCCGTGAGCACCAGAAGACAAATAGCTAGTCAGGGCACTGGCCGAGCCAGTGACAAGCCCAGCAAAGATAGGCATCACCTAGAAGCCAAATAAAAAGCTGCGGTGGTGGCGAAGCAGCCCGCCTCCCACCAGGCTCTCAGGTCCTAGATGATCTTGCTCACCACTCCAGCCGGATGTCTAGCTTGTATTGCTTCCAATTTGGTTAAATTGCATCTGCTTAGCTTACACATTATATCTTTGAATATGACATGCCTTTCTGTTTTTGGTACATACTAGTACATCTGTGTCTTAACCATGTTCTTACATCAAACTAATGTTCTTCACTACAAAAAAATACACTTCCGTGATGATATGTGTTTGTCACAGTAGGTCACTTTTTTGTCATGCATGTACATCCATGACAAATTTATGACAGAATCAAGATAGCCATACCGTCTTTGTCGTGAAGTGTTCCATGACATTACCAAAATTATCATCACGGAAGTGTCCACTTCCATGAAGATAAATCGCGCGTGACAGAAGTGCTTTCGTCAAGGGTGACCGACACGTGGCATCCACTGTAACGGAACACCGTTAAGATGTCGGGTCGGGTTTTGGATCCGATAACCGGTTAACAGCCCTGACTAATGCGAAATTCCCACATGTAAAATTCTTATTGGTCGGACGAAACACGTGTCAGCTCGTCAGTGGGTCAGATAGGCGCCTATGATACGTCGACACATTGCATGGCCCAACAGAGGCCCATTCCTATGTAAAGGCCGGCCCGTTTGACTTGGTCAAAAGCTGGCGGGCCGGCCCATGGAAAGCCTGTTAACGGCCTGTTCGAATATAGCCCATTTATAGCCCGCTAACCCAAGGCCCGTTACGCCCTATCCGAATTAGGCCCAGTAGCGTCATCTGGGCCATCCAATATGATTCCAGCCCGTTTTCACTTCTGGCCCATGACGCCTTTCGGCCCATATGAGGCCCTATGTAACTCTTGGCCTACTAACGGCCCGTGGTGAAACTGGCACGTAATGAACAGTGTATCACTTTACACCCATTAACGACCCGTGGTGAAATTGGCACGTGATGAACAGTGTATCACTTTATACCCATTAACGGCCCGTTATTCCGTTGGGCCGTTTCCAGCCCATGTTATATTTCGGCCTTCTCAGAGCCCGTTTATTCTTGGGCTCATTTCGAGCATTCGTTTACTTACGACCCGTTACTGCCATTTTCTGCTTGTGGGCCAAATTCAGCCCATAGTTACAGTCGGCCCGTTTGTGGTCCATTAATACGTTGGGCCGTTTTCATTGCGTCATCAAATACGACCTATTAATGATGGCCCATTATGGTCGGCCCATGAACGGACGATTCCAACTCTAGCCCGTTTACAGCCATAATGTGGCCTGTTATTGGCCCATGTTTGGCCATCGATCATACTGCCCGTATAAGGCCCATTGTTGATACGGCCCATAGAAGGCCCATTGTTTCTACGGCCTGTAGAAGGCCCATTGTTTCTACGGCCCGTAGAAGGCCCACTGTTTCTACGGCCCGTAGGAGGCTTAGTGTCACTATAGTAAATATTAGCCCATGGTTATTGTGGCCTAGTTTTAAAAAATAGGTTAATGCAGCCACTAGCAAACCGCGGAAAAAGAACTGCAATGACTAGAAGCAAACAAATAAACAAGACAACAAGGAAATAAATAAGCAAGCAACTTACGCTAGGCTATCACGGCTATCACACATATTACATCCACTGGGCATCAAATTTCACCACCAGTGCAAATAAATGCGCCGACAAAAGAATATACAAAACTGAGAGCACTTCAGAAGGCACTAGGCCTGGCCAGGTCGGGCCCCCCCAAACAGCTGAAGAAGCTGAGTAGACCTCAGTTGTGTCAACGATAGATGCATCGACACTAGATTTAAGGCATGATGGTGCGCACGACAGTCCTCTGACATCTTCATTGCATCTTTGACTTCAAGTTAGAGCTGAGCTGAAGCAAGCCTTTCCGCTTTAAGTTGAGACTGAAGAAGTCAAACTGATTGAGGCAGCGACTACACAGAGGTTGTCTCACACCTGCTGGTGAGTAGCTTCAACTCACTGTCTTCGTCAAGACAGGACCTTGGGGTCATCTCGCTGTCCTCAAAATGGTTTGGCTCACTATCTTCCCTAAAATTCTGCCTGGCGTAAGAGATACGAGTCTGAAAGAGAAACAAGGAGACACGTAACAGGTTTCACAATTATATAAGAAAATAAATGGATATGTTCTGCATAAGGAACATGTTTTTACAACTACAATTTGAAACTGGTGGTTGTTGCAAACATCCAATCAGATGTAAACAACAAAGCAAACAGCAGTGGAGGAAATGATGCCTATCCTAATCTATACTAGAACAAAGTTTGAAGGCTTGAGAAGGATGAACTTACATTACATGTTAACATGGGCTGGACAAAGCCCTTCTCCATGTTGATGGAAGGATAATTCAATAAATTCCCCAAAGAAAATTCTTTATAAGCGTTGCCATTATTCTACATTTTGCAAAGAGTAAATATAGATCAAATAATATTGGAAGAAACAGAGGATAATGAAGCTTAGGTGTAGACTGATGATACATAATCAAATAGCAATTAATTAAGTACAGCATCACAAGGCAAAAGGGAGAGAGGTACTGACAAGAGCAATGCAGAGCCCATTATTGTTTTGAGATCGTATGATCCTTTGAGCAAGGAGATTCATCTGAAATTAGTTTTCATACAAGAGAGAAGGTAAGGCACAAGCAGAAATTTAGGAGTTCAAATTTTAAATTGATATCATAGACAGTACCTGACGCTGGGCTCCCAGCAGTTCTAATAGGGGTTTGGCCACTAGAGTAGGGGTAAAGTGTGGTACAGTTGGGCCTGTGTTTTCTGTGGCTGCTGATCTATCTAATTTCACAGGTATCACTACCTTTTCCAAATACCTAGTTTGTACTCCTTGACGACCTACACTCGCCCTCTTCCTTTTGGACACCTATTACGAAAGAACAACATCTGACTGGAAAACCATAGTGTGACGACACATGGAATAGGTACAGAAAATGGATATGTATGGCATATACTCATATATGATGCTTAAACTAAGAAGATTGTGTAATAAAGTAGAAGTAATGCAAGAGGTCAGATGCAAAATATGTGCGACCAATACAACTTTGCAAAGTTAGAGGAAGCACCTTAATGGGTGAATAAGATAGGCCATCCTCCACCATGCCAAGTTTGATAGCCAGTGGATCGTTCCGCAATATTCCTTTCGTGCGCCCATTCTCATATTCATTTTGATAATGTTCAATATCTGACATGCATGAAAACATAAAAACAAGTGAGATTTTCTTTGTAATGCAGAAGTGATTCTAATCCAATACTACCTCCCTGTAAACCCCTTTGTGCTATCTCTGAAATTCTTTTAAAAGATGCAATGCATGCTGTAATTTGTTGTGTGCATTAATATAATGTGGCTTACTACTCAAAATATGAGAGCTCTAGAAGTGATGACACTTCGCAGATGATAGCTTCAACATATAGTAAAGAAGAACAAGTCGACCTGACCTGACAGATTCAAAATATACTAAGGGAGAACAACTCGACCTGACCGGTCGACCGCAAGACAAGAGTATCATCTTAAAGAAGAGCAGAAGAGCAAGCAGATTGAAAATATTACAAGTCTTTTAATACAATGTCGGTTGGCCACCCATGATGAACCGGCGCATGAGAGAAATACTATTCTTTCCGGTCTCTCCATATGTGGCTCACATGCATTTCAAACTAAGGTAGGAACATTTAGCTAACCAATTAAACATCTCTCATTTTTTCTAATATCAGCAATAATATCATATATGAATTTGTACAACTAAGCTTGTTTAGCTCGATGGGTGGAGCAGTGCTATTACGACCACGAACCACGTGGCTGATTGTGGTCATCATAAAATGGGGAAAACATAAGCATGATGAGTACAAAGTGTTGACCGTGGCGATGGGATGGCAGATCTGAAGCGCAAACCGCGCAAAGGGTAGTTAGAAACCGATGTTTGCTTTGAAATAACAACTAAGATTTGGTATGGACAAGAAAGTACGGTCAACAAGTGACAAAGAAATGCAATTATGCTGTCTCTCTATATGTCGCGACATGCATTTGGAAACTCAAGTAGGACCTTTAGCTAACCAATTAAATGTGTCGGTTAACTAATATCAGTATCATATCACAATCATATTTGAACAACTAAGCTTTCAAATTCTGAGTGTTGTGTTGTTTAGCTTCAAGGGTGGAGTAATGCTAGTACGACAGAAAGCACCTACACAGATCATAGTAGAGTATATAAAAGGGGAAAACCCTAAGCATCAAGAGAAAAATCAGGAAAGTGGAACTAGCTGGACCAGTGGGCGGCACACATGCTTTTCGAAATGAATATAGGAACATTAGGTGACCAATTAAACGTTGTCTATTTTAGTGATATGAGCATCATATCATATTTGTATTTCAACACGTAAGATTTGGGTTGAGGTCTTGAGGAGCAGTGCTAGCACGACACGAAGCACCTACGGTGATGGTAGTGAATATGAAGGGGGAAACCATAAGCTTTAAGAGTATAGTGCCCGTGCCATGGCGGATCTGAAGGTGCAAACCAGACAAAGCTACTTCGCAACTAATGTTTGCTTTCAACTAGCCACTACGATTTGGTACGGACAAAGAAAAGTACAGTAAACAAATTACGATCTATTTTCCGGGTGAGATCAATAACTTAAGCACATATGGAAGAGTACCAGCTCTCTTGCGACGCCATGTAGGCCTATGCTGATACGTTGAGGGTGCTGCGGGTGCGATGGCTGCCGGCGGCGGGGAAGAAGACTTTAGACGGCAGACGGCCGGGTCGAGGGATATATCCCGTTGCCGTGGACGAGGCAGTCGTAGGAGCCGCAACGGCAAGGTGGACAACGGGGCCGATGAAATGAGAGGATGCGATGAAAGGATCCTAGTCCAGCGCCGTGGATGAGAGACATCCATCTCTTGCAGTGGACGACGGGGTAGGGGTACAGGCTCCGGCAAGGTGGAGGATGGGGTGGCGGACGGAGGAGGCTGGCCGCAGTGCAGATGTTGTCGTGCCACCGACGGTGTATGAATGGGGAAATGGAGGGGAGGGGGGATCTCAAACTTTGGGACGCGCTTCTCTCAAATGGGGGAAAGTTACGAACTTATCCCCCGTTTAATATTTCAGACATCGTGTCGGTTGGGGATAGGACGGTAATCTCGGATCTCCCAAATATTTGCCGGTAACTATTTCGGGCGAGGAGAGGGTGTTTTGCTGCCCACGGTTGGCGCCCACGGTGTATGAACGGGGCTGACAGGTAGGGCGGCTGTGTCACGTCTGATGGAAGCCTACATCGATTTCGGACGAGGAGAGTTTGTTTTGCCGCCCACCGTGTATGAATGGGGAAATGGAGGAAGAGACACATGTCTTTCGGACGATCTTGAATCAAATGTGTTTTGCCGCCCATGTTTGGCGCCCACCGTGTCTGAATGGGCTCAGAAGCCGTCGTGTCATGTGGGTTGGGTGTTTAGCCGCTTCGTTCAAAACTTGGGAGAATTAGCATTCACGTTTGCCCTGGGACCTGGCAAACTAAATTCAAATCCAATTTGTATTTGATTACGAATATCCACAGATAATTATATGTTTTGTTATTTATTTCTTCAAAACCACAACAAAGATTTATTCCACCTTTATATATGATTATGATTTAGAAATGCCGTGATCTTCGAATTCAGTAGGTTGGATACATTCTGAGTCAAACAGTTATTTCATCCAATACAATATGCTCACACGAAAAACAGTTCACCTTATGTCAATCATACAAGTACTGAGGATTACCTCGCCTAAAAAATTCGGATCATTACAACACATGGACAACATAGGGGGTCTAGCAACATAATCCATTCAGAGACATGACACAACATGCAAGTAGTACAATCTAATGAAAATTTCAACTGGTATATAAAGAAGAACCGGGATTATCTTGGGCTTCAGATAGCAGAAACAGCAGGACCTCCTCCGTCTTCAAATGCAACATTCTTACTTCCTCCAATTCTTGGGTTGCTTGCACAATGTGTGCCGCTAATTCCGTAATTTACAGCCTCAAGATAAAGATTACCTCATTCATGGCAGCCACACCATCTCTTTCTGCCTCTAGTAGAGCCTCAAGCACTATAATATCTGTGCTTAGACTGCTCTCCGGCGGTGTTGCCTCTGAACTGCTACCATCTGGTAAGATGGATGGCGCACTGCTTCCATAAATAGATTCTGGGGTTGTACATTGTGTCCTAGTGTGAACGGCATCCTGAAAGGTTTCCGCTGCACGTCAGTAAGAGATAGTTATCGTATGATCCAGGCAGTAAGCTTACATGGTAAACGACGGACGAATTATTGCTGAGCATGGCAAACTATATTTAAATGATTCGAAGTAGCATCAGCCGAAAAGAAATTAAAATGGTAAGATGAAACTAGGGATGTAAGTGGCAGATAAACGAAATCTGCCACTCCCATCTAGTTAGTTTTTGCTACCTCCCTAGTTCATTTTCCTCAAAAAAACAAAAACTCTTTTGAACTATCATACCACTAGTGGACTTCAATCGGGATTAAACCGGACCCAGTTGACATCCCTAGTTGAAAGGGAGTGTACAACCGCTATATTTAAGTTTCCAAGGCATCTAAGCAGTTGAAATAATCTGAGAAAGCACTTAACAGTGTGGCCTCATATAAACTATGAAGACAGTCTTGTGATGAAGTTGAGAGGAAAAGTTAAGGACTCAAAAGATATAGGCGTACATTTCTTTTTATAGTACAGCAGCCTTCTCACGACATATTGGCCAACTTAGGTATAGCGTAAAAACAAATAGGCATTCAATCAAGCAATACAACAAAGCGCATAACTGAACTATTTGTAATTCGGTAGGATTACACGTTGAGGGCACAAGCCAAGAAAGCAGCCCACTCGCATTACATTTCACATGTACTAAAACACACTGGCTTACCATATGTTGCTGTGAAGCCTAGCTGCTGTTGCAATGTTCTTTGAAGATATCGTCAGCATCCCGTGGTTGCAAATCTAGTTGTTGTAGTTTATTCTGCACCATCTATTTAGGTAAAATTAATTTTAATCGCATGCACTGGTCCGAATTGATCATCAATGGTTCATCTAAACTAATGAAAGAAGGGTGTGTGCATACACGACAATACTCCCTCTGATTCGTTTTACTTTGCGTATAAGTTTTTCTCAGTTTTCTCGTATTAGTCTGCGCGTTGCTGATTCCTAGCGCTGGTTTCCTTTTGTGCCCCGCCCCATCCGCCTCTGCCCTAATTAATTGGCAAATTAGTCACGAAAAATTAAGACAGTTCCCTCCTTGGTATGCGGGTCAAGAGTTATGTGCATAGTAAATAGAATCGGAGGGAGTATATCTGCTTCCCTATATTTTTATGCTTGTTCGAGGTGCCAGCCCCAAAAGAACAAATATTTTTCTTGATGGGGTTGGCAGCTCCATAATTAATGGAAGCATCAAATTAGTCATGCAACTTGGGAAGATCAAGAACACACAAACAAGTAATGAACAGAGACTCGGAGCAGTGATGTAATAGCTAGCATCAGAAAATGTAGGGTAAAACGAACAAAAAGCAGCGGAACCACATGCTAGTTTGCTGATGAGTAATTAAGCATAGAGAACATTAAGCGATCGATGGAACCAACAGTGGCATCGTAACAAAACTAAAGCATATTAACTATATGTGCGCTGGTATGTAATTTAGCACATGTAACATGTTCACTTTGCTAGAAGTATGGTCCTACAAAAAGCGAATAATGCGCCTCATGAAAACTGAATGATGCCTCAAGAAATTCAAAGGTGCGCTGCTTATGCTAGAAAAGTGAACGAGGCGCCGCCGTTGGATAATAGTACCTGATTCTCGGCGGCGTATGGGTATCGTTGTCATACTTGATAACTAAGGATCGTTGATGGTGCTCGTGTTGCAGTTGAGTTTGGGCCGACTGTCGTCGTCATTGAAGCGCCTCCGGTGCTACGGTTACGGCGCCTGTCGACATACAAGAAAGCTCATCTGTGGTAAGTGAACAGTTGGACGATAAAGAGAAAAACTGAAAGGAGTACAAATCGAAATAACCTGATGAGGCTGCGGCGTCGGTAAAGCGGGGCTGGTGGAGTTGAATATGGCGTCCGTGGAGCGGGTCCGGTACAGTGGACGAAGGCTTCGGCGGGCGCGTTGTACAGTGCTTTCGGTGAGGCGGATCTGTTGCGGCGGACGAGGGCTTGTATGAAGGGTCGGCGAAGGGGCGGACGAGGGAGTCAGTGAAGGGCCTACGCTGTGGTGGACGAGGGCGCCGGTTAAGCAGATCCGGTGCAGTGGACCATGATGGCGGTCAAGGAGTTCTGGAGTGGTGGATGCCGCCGCCGCTGAAGCGGCCCGTGAAGTGGTGAGTTGGCGCTGGGGGTTCCAAGGTGCGGAAGGTAGATCTGGCGGGGTGTGAGGTCCACCGCTGCGGCGGAAGACTAGATTCAGCGGCTTGCCGTGGTTGGGGGGGGTCGGGAAGGGGAATGTCACGCCCAATATGCGACCCTATCCAAAAGGAACTCGAAGGTCCCACCAAGGATAGACCCGCATATTGGAAACGCTTTTGCAAGGTGGATATCATTACATCAACATTACATAATAGATGGGGATACATACATAAGGCACAAATGCCACAAGAGTACATCAACATCATATACAAGAGATCAACATCCGACTATGGATGAAACATAAACAGAAACTCAAACGACATCCACCACGCTAGCCCAGGCTGCCGACCGAACCTATCCCCGATCAAGAAGAAGCGAAAGAAGAACTCCAACACAAACAAACATCGCTCTCGCGCCATGAACATCGCAAACCTGTACCTGCAATCGGTGGTGTAGTAATCAGTGAGCCACGAGGACTCAAAGAATCCCATTACCATGGGTATCAAGACTAGCAAAGCTTAATGGGAAAGGAAGGGGTAAAGTGGTGAGGTTGCAGCAGCGACTAAGCATATATGGTGGCTAACATACGCAAATGAGAGCGAGGAGAGAAACAAAGGAACGGTCGTCAACTAGTAATGATCAAGAAGTGATCCTGAACTCCTACTTACGTCAGACATAACCCAGAAAACGTGTTCTCCTCTCGATCAACCCCGAAAAGAGACACTCACGGTAACGCACACGGTTGGTGTATTTTAGTTGAGATAAACTTCGGGTTTTCTACAACCGGACATTAACAAATTCCCATCTGCCACATAACCGCGGGCACGGCTTTCGAAAGTTCAAACCCTGCAGGGGTGTCCCAACTTAGCCCATGATAAGCTCTCGCGATCAACGAAGGAATAGACCTTCTCCCCGGGAAGCCCGATCAGTCTCGGAATCCCGGCTACAAGACATTTCACAGCAATAAAACAAGTCCAGCAAAGCCGCCCGATGCGCCGACAATCCCGATAGGAGCTGCACATATCTCGTTTCTCGGGGCAAAACCGGATGAGACATCCTACAAGTAAAACCAACCCTCGGGTTGCCACGGGGGGCCCCGCAGTCTACTCGGTTCGGGCCAGCACTTAGAGAAGCACCGTCCGGGGGCTAATAAAGATGACCTCGAGAGAGCGACTCCCAAGGGAAAAGTAGGTGGTGGTGAGGCAAATGGTAAAACCAATGTTGGGCCTTGCTTTGAAAAGTCTTATTCAAAGCGAACTGTCAAGGGGGTCCCATAAATCACCCGACCGCGTTAGGGGCGCAAAAATCCGGGAACATAATACCGATATGACGGAAACTAGGGCGGCAAGAGTGGAACAAAACACCAGGCATAAGGCCGAGCCTTCCACCCTTTACCAAGTATATAGATGCATTAATTAAATAAGATATATTGTGATATCCCGACAAGTAAACATGTTCCAACAAGGAACAACATCTCCATGTTCCAACAAGGAACAAACTTCATCTTCACCTGCAACTAACAACGCTATAAGAGGGCTGAGCAAAGCGGTAACATAGCCAAACAACGGTTTGCTAGGAAGGGTGCAAAAGGTTAGAGGCTGACATGGCAATTTGGGATGGCTTGATAAACAGGTAATAGGTAGCGCAGCATAGCGATAGAACGAAGCAACTAGCATAGCAATGATAGTAGTGAGATCCAGGGTAGCGGTCATCTTGCCTGAAATCCCGCAAGGAAGAAGAACGAGTCCATGAAGAAGATGAACGGATGAAGCCGAACCAAGCGTAGACGAACGAATCCTCACGATCGCAACGAAACAGGAACTAACAAGAAGAAGCACACAACATAGTAAACCCATCACACATGAACAAGACATGATGCACAAACAAGCATGATGCATGACGAAGCTAGGAGAAGCTACTCATGGCAAGAGATGATGCAAACAAGAGCAACACATTAAGGCAAGTTTAAATGAGGCCGGGAACAACATATAACAATTCCGGTAAGTCCTCATATGCAAATTTCGAAATTGGTCCAGATATGAATAACTTTATGTTCAAGTTGTTAAACAGCAATTTAAAATGCACCACGATGATCTACACGAAATTCTAGTCAAGTTACATATAAAGTACATTTAATTCGGAGCTACGGCCTAGAAGATATGAGCAAAATAAGATAAACATGGCATTGATGCAAAATGCATACAAACATCAAGCAAACACCTCAAAAAAAGGATCCAACATGATAATATTAAACTACATGCAAAATCAAGCAAGTTTCATATAGAGCACACTCAAAACGGAGCAACGGTTCAACGCATACACCCTATCCAAGTTATGACAACAATCTGCCCAAAACAGCAAGTAGGCATATTGCAAGCATCAAAACAACATGCTACAGCACCTTAACATAATAACAAAAGGCATGGACATGATATACAGGTAAAGCATTACAAAACATGAGCACCGAGCTATCTCCAGAAACAACTAGAACATGCTCAAAAACACATGGCAAGATTGCAACTAATAACAGTTTCAGACTTTGGCAGAAATAACATCAGGTTGCAATGTTTAGAGCTATGAAACAACATGTTACAGGAACTTAACAAGGCAAACAAAGGCATGGCATGAATCTAATCAAAGCATATAACAAAAGTCCTTTAGTGACCATAAGCCAAAAAGGATCAGAAAATATAGTAACACCCATGTCAATATTGAAAGTTTCGTTAACAGATTCAGCAACATGGCATGTCAAAAACTGATAACAAGTAGGCATGTTTACAAGCTCAATGCACTCACTACAGAGCCTTATATGAAAAACTAAGCATACATACATCAAGAAGACATGGCATAGAAGACATAAATGGCAAGAACAATAACATAGCATACATGGATCAACCACAACAACCTTGGCAAAATTGAATAACCTGTAAACAATCTGCCAGAAACATTTGATAGCAAAAGTAGAGCTCGATTGACTCAAGCTATGCTACTCCATAATTGCAAACAAGGGCATGGATAGATAGGGCAAGACATGCTTTACAAAACATCCTTACTGAAGTATCTCAAAATATGCATGGAACTCTTGGTAGCATCAAGTAAACATGGCATCAAAATATCAGCAAAACAGGGCTGAAATCAGCAACAACAAGACACCTAGTTTGCATGCTTGTGCTAGTCACCACATAGATCACAAAAATACATAGCAAGCACCACTGGAAATAAGACATGGCATATTACAAAACACATGTAGGACTCAAGTCCATAGGATGCACACATCAATCATGGCAAAATGACAAAGTGCAAGTTCTGATAAAATCAGAAACTAACATCACATAGCACTCTTCTAACAGCATTTCGGGCATCAAGATAAGCTCAAATGAAAAGATGCAATGAGATGAAATGATCTACTCTTCGAGGCGAACATTTTGACATATTACACGCAAAAAATGGAGCAACGATGACAGAGATATAGCATGACAAAAATGGCTAAAAATATAAGCGGAAAAAGACTTGGGGGAAAATGGACCTCGGGGAAAAAATCAATGGCGAGGACGAGCGGGACGAGGCCGGACTCCGGTGAGGTCGGCGCCGAGAAGGACGCGGATCCGCGCCGGAGATGGCCGGACGACGGCCGGAGGGTCGGGGCTCGGATCCGGCGGATCTGGCCGACCCGAGCACCGGAGGCGGGCGGCGACTGGGCGGCCGTGAGGGCGCTGGTTCGGTGAGGGCGAGCCGCGGAGGCGGCAGAGGGCGCTGGGCGGGCGGGGCGGCGGCTGGCCCGCAGCAGCCGAACGGGCGGCCCAGCGAGCCGCAAGGCGTCGGGAGCCGACGAGGGCGGTCGACGGACGGCGACGGGGCAGCGTCTCGGGCGGCGGAGGCGGGCGGGCCGGTGGCGGCGCTTCGCGGCGGCGGGCTGCGGCGACGAGGCGGCCGGGCGACGCAAGACGGGCTGCGGCGGCGGGCGATCTGCCTGGCGGGCTGATCTAGGCTCCCTCGGGCGCGGCGCGGAGGCGCTGGGACACGGGGCGGCGGCGGATTGGAGGCGGAGGCGGCTGAGGTGAGGTGGCAGCGCCCATTGGCCGGGTGAGGTGGCGGTTGACGCGCCCGGCGCCGGGCGGACGGTCCGGCGCTGAGAGAAAGAAGGGGCTAGGGTTAGGGGCGAATTCATCCGCGAATTTCGGAGAGGAAGATGTATTTATAGGTAGAGGGAGCTAGGAGAGTCCAAATGAGGTGCGGTTTTCGGCCACGCGATCGTGATCGAACGACCGAGAGCATGGAGGGGAGTTTGGTGGGTTTTGGGCCACTTTGGAAGGGGTGTTGGGCTGCAAACAAAAGAGGCTTTTGCGGTTACCCGGTTAATCGTTGGAGTACCAAACGACCTCCAAATGATCCGAAACTTGACAGGCGGTCTACCGGTGCTATACCAAGGCCGCTTGACAAACCTCGGGCCATTCCGAGAAAGTTTAATACCCGCACACGAAAAGAGGTAAAAGGGGGCGCCGGGAGACATAGGAGTGCCGGATTGCAAAACGGACAACGGGGAAAATGCTCGGATGCATGAGACGAACATGTATGCAAAATGAAATGCACATGATGACATGATAAGAAATGCAGATGATGACATGGCAAAGAGAGACACGCAAGCACATGACATGGCAAAGACGGCGAATAATCGGCGGACACACGGCGATCGAATCTGGGGCGTTACAACACTCCTCCACTAACAAGAGATCTCGTCCCGAGATCTTAGGACCGAGACGGAAGGGAAAAAGGATGAGGTAAAACAAGAACTCAAGGGAAGAAGCGAAGAATCGAGAGCACTCGAGAATAAGAGAGGAACGACGAGAATGACGAGAATCGAATGCTCACGGAAACAGATAGACTCTGAAAGCACTCGTTCTAACCGGCGTGGTTAGAATGAGAAAAGAAACGGATAAGACTGAAAAGATTTAGGCAGCACACCGGTTGAAAATGAAATGCTTAGAACATGAACTCGAGAGGATGGAATGGCACTTGACGACATAAGCCACGCAATACCTCCGGAAGAATTGAAAGATTTGAATGAAAAGAACTTAGAAGGAAGGATTGAACGAAGTTGTTGAGAAAATCAACGACGAAAGAATAAGCTTGTTGTGGACTTATGGAAAACATCTCGAAATTAATGAGGTGATAACCCGCCGCAAACGGAAATGATTGAAAAGCTGAGAAAAACGTAGGAATGCAAAACTCCACTTTCCAAGAAAATGAAGAATTCTTTGCACTTCGAGACGCGAGAAGAAAAGATACTTGAACTCCGCCAACAAAATCTTAATGAACTCTTGAAGAAATGAATTAAATCATGAAGAACCACCGTGAAGAACTCCGGTAACAAAAGGATGATGAGATAGAAATGAAGGATGAGAGGGTAAGATAAGCCTTGCGATGATTAAGATGGAGGTTCCGACGAGATGGTCGAGGAAAACTGAACTCCGGATAAGAAAAGATGGGAAACACTTGGAACTGAAATTTATTCATTACGAACAAACTCCGAAGGAAAGGATTAATCCCTGATGAAATAAGAATAAGATTTATTGTATGCTTATCCTTCATCAAATTAAATTGATGACAAGCAATGGATTTGGCCTGCAACTTATTCTTCTTGAAAAAGGATTGAGAAGGGATAGCACAGAACTTGAGAAAGTCTTCATGAACCACCGGTAGGATTGGAAGGAGCGAATGAATTAATATGATAATCAAGGAAAAAGAATCTTGAACGAACCACCGTAAGAATTCGAAATGACTGATGAAAAAGAATGAATCACCGGGAAGAATTAGAGAAGCACGGAGATACTTGAGGGAATTAAAATGCAAGAGAACAAAGAGATCGTGAACTGATTAAAGAATACTAGAACGAAGCACCGGAAGAATATTGAGACGAACGAAAGGGCACAGATATAGAATAATTGGAGAACGAATCTGAAAGCTTAGAACGAAGAAGTCTTCCGAAAAGATATCCTCCGGATGATCGAGAGAGAAAGCTACACCTGAAGTACTCCGGATGGATGAAAAGAATTGCACAACTAGAAAACAAATTGATAGGATAACAATCGAGCTAGCACCACAAATCTCCGGGAGAACGGACAAGATTCAGAGGAAAAACTCTTCCTCGATCTTCAAAGTTGAGAATGACGAGAAACACCAACAAAATAACCGAGGTACTCCGGTAGAGTAAAAAACAAAGAGGTTGAGCCAACAATGAAAATGATTTGAAATCGATCTTGGAGATGGCATCTGACTGATGAAATTCATACTTACGTCAAACTCCGAAAAGAATTGAGCATACCTACGGGGAAATTAGAAGAGTCAAGTAAGAACCTGGGAAAAGACCTGTGGGTTAGGGCCCACTAAAAAGAAAACACCGTTGGAAAAGGATGTTGAACATATAGATGAAGCACCGGAACGATTTAAATATTTGAATGAGGTGACAACCTCGAATTAATTAGAACACAGACGAATCTCTTGAGATATCTTGAACACTCCGGAAGGATAAACTGGAGAGAGACGAAAGAGCAAGGAAAAACACTTCGAGGAAAAGGATATGATCAACCTCAAGGCTTGAATTGAGTGCAACGGAAAAAGAAAGAGATGAAGAATGACGAACAAAACGAGAATTCACCGTTTGAAACAATTGACGAAAGACTGAAGAGGCTCCACACGAATGAAATTGATGGTCGGAAGAAACTCGAACTCCGGGAATAATAGGGTGGGAGGGCGGGAAAACACAGGCAACTGAAAGGGGAAATCGGCGAATATCTTGAAGAGAAAACACCGGTTGAAATCATTGAGGAAAGAAAGCAAAGACTTCGCACGAGTAGGATGGATACTCGATTACGGACTCCGGTTCCGAGAAGAAGAAGGGTGGGCGGGTGGGAAAAACAAAAGACAACTTCGGACAGGGAAACAACAACGTCGGAGGAAGAACTGAGGATTGAACCCAAAGATGAAGAGGCTCGAGTCAACTTGACGAGAAATGCACCGGACAAAAGGGATGAGAACCAACGATCGGAAAACCAACTGCGTGAACCTAAAGAAAAATTTTGAAGGGGAAGAGGAGTAATTCAAAACACCTATGTCAAGATTCCTGACCAGAGCGACGAAGGGGCTGAGGAGTAAAAAGAATTCCTACTCTCCGATATAACTAGACTCACAAAACAGTTTTCCTTCTAGACTCAACAACGGCCAAACTACACGATCAATCAAGGGGGGCTCCTAGGGTCGGTCGAGGCTCTGATACCAACTTGAACACGCCTAATATGCGACCCTATCCAAAAGGAACTCAAGGTCCCACCAAGGATAGACCCGCATATTGGAAACGCTTTTGCAAGGTGGATATCATTACATCAACATTACATAATAGATGGGGATACATACATAAGGCACAAATGCCACAAGAGTACATCAACATCATATACAAGAGATCAACATCCGACTACGGATGAAACATAAACAGAAACTCAAACGACATCCACCCTGCTAGCCCAGGCTGCCGACCTGGAACCTATCCCCTGATCGAAGAAGAAGCAGAAGAAGAACTCCAACACAAACAAACATCGCTCTCGCGTCATGAACATCGCAAACCTGTACCTGCAACTGGTGGTGTAGTAATCTGTGAGCCACGAGGACTCAGCAATCCCATTACCATGGGTATCAAGACTAGCAAAGCTTAATGGGAAAGGAAGGGGTAAAGTGGTGAGGTTGCAGCAGCGACTAAGCATATATGGTGGCTAACATACGCAAATGAGAGCGAGGAGAGAAACAAAGGAACGGTCGTCAACTAGTAATGATCTAGAAGTGATCCTGAACTCCTACTTACGCCGACATAACCCGAAACCGTGTTCTCCTCTCGATCAACCCCAAAAGAGACACTCACGATTACGCACACGGTTGGTGTATTTTAGTTGAGATCAACTTCGGTTTTCTACAACCGGACATTAACAAATTCCCATCTGCCACATAACCGCGGCACGGCTTTCGAAAGTTCAAACCCTGCAGGGGTGTCCCAACTTAGCCCATGATAAGCTCTCGCGATCAACGAAGGAATAGACCTTCTCCCCGGGAAGCCCGATCAGTCTCGGAATCCCGGCTACAAGACATTTCACAGCAATAAAACAAGTCCAGCAAAGCCGCCCGATGCGCCGACAATCCCGATAGGAGCTGCACATATCTCGTTCTTAGGGCAATACCGGATGAGACATCCTACGAGTAAAACCAAACCTCGAGTTGCCACGAGGGGGCCCCGCAGTCTACTCGGTTCGGGCCAGCACTTAGAGAAGCACTGTCCGGGGGCTAATAAAGATGACCCTCGAGAGAGCGACTCCCAAGGGAAAAGTAGGTGGTGGTGAGGCAAATGGTAAAACCAATGTTGGGCCTTGCTGGAAAAGTCTTATTCAAAGCGAACTGTCAAGGGGGTCCCATAAATCACCCGACCGCGTTAGGGACGCAAAATCCGGGAACATAATACCGATAAGACGGAAACTAGGGCGGCAAGAGTGGAACAAAACACCAGGCATAAGGCCGAGCCTTCCACCCTTTACCAAGTATATAGATGCATTAATTAAATAAGATATATTGTGATATCCCGACAAGTAAACATGTTCCAACAAGGAACAACATCTCCATGTTCCAACAAGGAACAAACTTCATCTTCACCTGCAACTAACAACGCTATAAGAGGGGCTGAGCAAAGCGGTAACATAGCCAAACAACGGTTTGCTAGGAAGGGTGCAAAAGGTTAGAGGCTGACATGGCAATTTGGGATGGCTTGATAAACAGGTAATAGGTAGCGCAAAGCATAGCGATAGAACGAAGCAACTAGCATAGCAATGATAGTAGTGAGATCCAGGGTAGCGGTCATCTTGCCTGAAATCCCGCAAGGAAGAAGAACGAGTCCATGAAGAAGATGAACGGATGAAGCCGAACCAAGCGTAGACGAACGAATCCTCACGATCGCAACGAAACAGGAACTAACAAGAAGAAGCACACAACATAGTAAACCCATCACACATGAACAAGACATGATGCACAAACAATCACGATGCATGACGAAGCTAGGAGAAGCTACTCATGGCAAGAGATGATGCAAACAAGAGCAACACATTAAGGCAAGTTTAAATGAGGCCGGGAACAACATATAACAATTCCGGTAAGTCCTCATATGCAAATTTCGAAATTGGTCCAGATCTGAATAACTTTATGTTCAAGTTGTTAAACAGCAATTTAAAATGCACCACGATGATCTACATGAAATTCTAGTCAAGTTACATATAAAGTTCATTTAATTCGGAGCTACGGCCTAGAAGATATGAGCAAAATAAGATAAACATGGCATTGATGCAAAATGCATACAAACATCAAGCAAACACCTCAAAACAAGGATCCAACATGATAATATTAAACTACATGCAAAATCAAGCAAGTTTCATATAGAGCACACTCAAAACGGAGCAACGGTTCAACGCATACACCCTATCCAAGTTATGACAACAATCTGCCCAAAACAGCAAGTAGGCATATTGCAAGCATCAAAACAACATGCTACAGCACCTTAACATAATAACAAAAGGCATGGACATGATATACAGGTAAAGCATTACAAAACATGAGCACCGAGCTATCTCCAGAAACAACTAGAACATGCTCAAAAACACATGGCAAGATTGCAACTAATAACAGTTTCAGACTTTGGCAGAAATAACATCAGGTTGCAATGTTTAGAGCTATGAAACAACATGTTACAGGAACTTAACAAGGCAAACAAAGGCATGGCATGAATCTAATCAAAGCATATAACAAAAGTCCTTTAGTGACCATAAGCCAAAAAGGATCAGAAAATATAGTAACACCCATGTCAATATTGAAAGTTTCGTTAACAGATTCAGCAACATGGCATGTCAAAAACTGATAACAAGTAGGCATGTTTACAAGCTCAATGCACTCACTACAGAGCCTTATATGAAAAACTAAGCATACATACATCAAGAAGACATGGCATAGAAGACATAAATGGCAAGAACAATAACATAGCATACATGGATCAACCACAACAACCTTGGCAAAATTGAATAACCTGTAAACAATCTGCCAGGAAACATTTGATAGCAAAATTAGAGCTCGATTGACTCAAGCTATGCTACTCCATAATTGCAAACAAGGGCATGGATAGATAGGGCAAGACATGCTTTACAAAACATCCTTACTGAAGTATCTCAAAATATGCATGGAACTCTTGGTAGCATCAAGTAAACATGGCATCAAAATATCAGCAAAACAGGGCTGAAATCAGCAACAACAAGACACCTAGTTTGCATGCTTGTGCTAGTCACCACATAGATCACAAAAATACATAGCAAGCACCAATGGAAAGAAGACATGGCATATTACAAAACACATGTAGGACTCAAGTCCATAGGATGCACACATCAATCATGGCAAAAATGACAAAAGTGCAAGTTCTGATAAAAATCAGAAACTAACATCACATAGCACTCTTCTAACAGCATTTCGGGCATCAAGATGAGCTCAAATGAAAAAGATGCAATGAGATGAAATGATCTACTCTTCGAGGCGAACATTTTGACATATTACACGCGCAAAATGGAGCAACGATGACAGAGATATAGCATGACGAAAATGGCTAAAAATATAAGCGGAAAAAGACTTAGGGGAAAATGGACCTCGGGGAAAAAATCAATGGCGAGGACGAGCGGGACGAGGCCGGACTCCGGTGAGGTCGGCGCCGGAGAAGGACGCGGATCCGGCGCTGGAGATGGCCGGGACGACGGCCGGGAGGGTCGGGGCTCCGGATCCGGCGGATCCCGGCCGGACCCGAGCACCGGAGGCGGGCGCGCTTCGGGCGGCGGTGAGGGCGCTGCCGGTGAGGGCGAGCCGCTGGAGGCAGCAGAGGGCGCTGGGCGGGCCGGGCGGCGGCGGCAGGTTCAGCTGCCGAACGGCGGAGCGAGCCGCAAGCGCTGGGAGCCGACGAGGGCGGCAGACGGACGGCGACGGGGCAGCGTCTCGGCGGCGGCGGAGGCGGGCGGGGCGGTGCGCTTCGCCCACGGCGGCGGGCTGCGGGCGACGAGGCGGCCGGGCGACGGCGACGGGCTGGCGGCGCAAGACGGCGCGGCGCGGCGGTCTGCCCGATCTGCCCGGGCGGGCTGATCTGGGTCGGGCAGCGGCGCGCGGGAGGCGCTGGGACACGTGCGGCGGCGGATTGAGGCGGAGGCGGCCGAGGTGAGGTGGCAGCGCCCCATTGGCCGGGGTGAGGTGGCGGCTGGACGCGTCCGGCGCCGGGCGGACGTGTCTGGCGCGCGGAGGAAGAAGGGGCTAGGGTTAGGGGCGAATTCATCCGCGAATTTCGGAGAGGAAGATGTATTTATAGGTAGAGGGAGCTAGGAGAGTCCAAATGAGGTGCGGTTTTCGGCCACGTGATCGTGATCGAACGACCGAGAGCATGGAGGGGAGTTTGGTGGGTTTTGGGCCACTTTGGAAGGGTGTTGGGCTGCAAACAAAAGAGGCTTTTATGGTTACCCGCTTAATCGTTGAGTACCAAACGACCTCCAAATGATCCGAAACTTGACAGCGGTCACGGTGCTATACCAAGGCCGCTTGACAAACCTCGGGCCATTCCGAGAAAGTTTAATACCCGCACATGAAAAGAGGTAAAAGGGGGCGCCGGGAGACATAGGAGTGCCGGATTGCAAAACGGACAACGGGGAAAATGCTCGGATGCATGAGACGAACATGTATGCAAAATGAAATGCACATGATGACATGATAAGAAATGCAGATGATGACATGGCAAAGAGAGACACGCAAGCACATGACATGGCAAAGACGGCGAATAAGTGGCAGACACCTGGCGCATCGAATCTGGGGCGTTACAGGGAAGGGGAGGGGAAGGGGAGGGGAAGGGGAGGGGCTCTGGGGAAGAATGTTGGGGGCAAAGAGGGGAAAACAATGGAGTTACCAAAGCAGCCCTTCTCCGTTCATGTGGCAGGGGTAAAACAGGAATATCACAGGGCTAAACTTTTGGGCACGTGATATTTCGATGTGAGCGGGAAGTTTGAAAGCTTTTGGTGCCTAAAATTATAAGTATTCTGCTCTCATATGGCCGACTATGATATCATGGCCCACAATTTGTTTGTTTTGCACGCAAAAAAATGTGCAAGTTTTGAAAATCAATGTCTCCAACTCGAAACTTAGATTGTCCATTCAATTCAAATATGGATCATTGAGCTACTACAAGCAAATACCATCATACGGTCCAATTCAAATGAAATTCCAAATGTGTTTATCCTAAATATGATGACAAAAGCAAAAATGTGTATGTGTATGAATAAAGTGGATGATTATGAAGTTTGAACATGCCCGTATGTGTATATCCCTAGGTTTGATATATGAAATTGAAATCACGAAATCCCGGCTTAAAAAATGTACCTCCGTTTAAATAAATTACAAAAGCTAATGATGGAGTCGAATTCCAAAATTCCAATCTTAGGTTTGTAATTATGGTACATCAAGGTATATCACGCATGTTCAAAAGTATCGTTATCTCATAGTACAAACTGTGAAACAAATTGACCAACCATGAGTGCACAATATCTCAATTACGCTAAAGTCCCTCAAATATAGACACCTCACTCTTTATCTGAAGTCAACCCCCCCACCACACACACACACACACACACACACAGAGAAGTCGTTCTCTCCCCCAAACACCAACACACGAGCACATTAACACCCCTCTCTCTTGTAAAGTCCGGACCCCAACATAGGTCTCTATCACTTTGTCTCTCGGGCATGCACACATCTCTTCCCTCACTCTCTAGGCCTCTCGCTATCTCTCTTACCCAAGCACACGCACTATGTAGAGTGTATATTTCCCATACACACAAAACGTCACCCCAAACGCCTATCTCGCCTAGTTATGTGGTTCTCAAGACTCACCTCACACACCACCCCCCACTTCAAACAAGCACACTTTGTCTCCTTGCACCACTCTCCTCTTTCTATCTCTCCCACATGCGTACCGGCCCCAGCTCTTTCCCTGTATGCATATATGTCGTGACTCTTTGCATAGCTCCCTAATGTATAATTGTTCTCGATTTCGCACATTGTTCTCTACACCATCTATTCTAGATCTCTCATGAAGTCCCTATCACACACACGATGACTTGCTTCCCTTGCGTCTCCGTTCATAGGCCAATTTCGGACAACATCAACATTGTCTCCCTATCTATACGCCATTTATGGACACAAACGACCCCTCTCGCCCCCTCTCTTCCTCTCACTCTCTCTCTCTCCGTCGCTAGCTCTCTCTTTCTCTCGCTCTCACACCCCTCTCCCACACACACACACTCGATGTCTCTTCCAAATAGTCTGCTCCCCCCCGCCCACACCCATGCTATCTCGCTACTACACATGTCACACCATCCCCCTTCCCTTATACTAGGTCTACATCATCAGTGGTCTCTCTACTCCACATACACTCTCTGCCTCTCACACACAAATGCGTGCACAAACACATACAGACACGCACAAACACCCATTTACCTGGATCCTCATCTCTCCTCATGTCCGCATGTGGGTCTCACACACTCACTCTCTAATTATGTATATGTGTCTCCACGTTACACAACACAAATCCCCATGTACATGTCTCTCTATATCCTCCACACACATAGACACAAAGAATCTGTTATCATTGCCTCAGTCTCTAACATATCACACACGCACTCTCTCTCTCTCTCTCTCTCTCTCTCTCTCTCTCATGCTCAACAAGGGTTTCCCGTGAATAACTTACCGCCTATTCATGAACAGTCGTGGCAGTCTGGCGAACACGAGACGTGAAAAGAATAAATCTACACGTGCTTAGACCACCTAGTATGACTACTAGGACTAGAGCAAGCCAAAAGCGCAGCCGTCACCCCTCCTTGTCGGCGACGGAAAATCTTCGTTTTACACAATGAGAAGTCATTGTGCTAAGGCCCCACATGCCGAGGCGTTGAATAGAATGTAGATGCTAGTTTACGGAAGCAAGTATCAATAATACGCTTTGTATCTCCATACTTATATTTCTTCTCTTATAAAAACCGAGTTGGTGATGATGGTACGTGTGCCATCTTGCAATATAGACGATCGATCTATATCCGATGATGGAAATTAAACTAAAAGATACCCGCACCCCTCTCCACATTTGCAGACAAGGGTTTCCCTCGTTCATCCTTATCTCCAACGAACCTCATTGTTGAGCAATTAATATAGGAGGCCTCTGGAACAAACTGGCTTGGTGGCCGCTGCCGACGTCGTCAATCCCCATGCCTCCGCTTAGTCCGACCACCAACCACCACCACACCCCACTCCTCTTCACCTTATCTCATATTTCTCGAGATATCATTAGTTTATACACATGGGATTACTCCCGCAAGGGTCAATCACAACAAGTGTTTTATAAAAAAAATGCATCTTGATGTTCCGTGCAATGCACGGATCTTGCTAGTACTCCTACACAAGACTAAGTTGGTGATGCCGGGTGTATCGCCATCCGTCATTTCGACCATTAGATCTACATCTAACGATTGTGAGGTAAGTTGTTGCCCTTTCTCACCAACATCCCACTTGTCTACCAATTTGCAGAAAAACCCATAATTAGTATCTTAAAACCAACCACATACCTCCCCAACCTCACCAAAACAGCCCAAGGAATATATTCTAATTGAAACATAATATATCTCTAGTGACATATGTATATCAAAATTAGAGTGTTTTGTACCAAGTTTGTGAATAAGTATTATTCTAATTGTGATTCGTTGCAACGGACATGAACCTTGCTTGTATTTCCAACCATGCATTTCTTTTCCTAGTATTACATAGTTTCGAGTTTTCCATCAAGATATTAGTCACTCATGGTTGATATTTACTTTCAATCATGTACACATATGCACTATGTAACTAGCCTTGATTATTGACTTCCAAAGCTTAACTTTCACTCCTACTTACAATATGTAGAGTATTTAACAAAAAACTACCACTTTCAACCAGTCCTAGGAGGAATCTATTGTACAAAAAATAGCAAAAACATACCCAAAATTTCTTAATCCACGCCAAAAACTACCTAGTACTCCTACCGATTAGGTTCGTTTTAACCCATTTATGACAGGGTTGGCCCACATGTCCGTGCTGATGAGGCAGCTTAAACCAACACATTTTGTTTGACCGTTGACACGAGGGACCCACATCTGACCTTCTATCCTGTTATTCCCCCTCAAATCATTATTTTTCCTGAACATTACTTCAAACAGTACTGATGCGTGTTCGTCGGTGGCGCCGGTTATGAGCGAGTTGGCCTTCGCTCCACCGGACGGGCCAGACGCCGAGCTGGCCTCCGCATGGGTTGGCAGGCGGGCCCGAGCGTGACTCACGAGCGAGCAAGCCGCCGCGCTGGCCTTTGCTCGAGCCAGATGGCTGGCCTTAGCGCGGCTCGCGCGAGCAAGCCGCTGCGCTGCCGTGCCAATCTAGCTAGCAAACCATGCAGACAAGCATCTGGACGGAGCTATCTTGGCTAGCTAGCGGCCGCGAGCGCCGGACGGAGCTGGCATCCGGGCTGCCGCAACATGGGCTCCGCACCACCGGTGGTTTTGACTCGCCGGGGCGGCGTAGCTGCGCCCCATGGCCGAGGATGACTAGGTGGACGGGCCGGAGGTAGGAGGTCACTCGAGGATTTTTGTTGGTAAGAGGAGTACAATGGTTGATAAGGTAGTCTTATCTTAAGTCTGCCACGTATGCAAGTGGTAGTAGTTTCTTGGCATTTTAGTGGGTTCTTGCATTATTAGAGCAAGTACAATAGAGCTGAGTCAGCGGGCTATAAGAAATAAACTACTACTACATGTTGGCTATAAGACGGGCTGTAGATGACATGGCACTGGCTTATAGCCAGCAGCTGGCTATACTATTAACCATGCTCTTAGGGGTTTCTTGTAAGGAACAATGTACGTACTACTAGCGACAAAAGGCAATTCTAGGTTGCGTTGTACTCCAACGAGTACTACTAGTGGTCGCGGGAGTGTATACCTCGTTTTGTGGGTTCGATCCCGGCCGAACCCACGGCGGCCTTTTTTTAAATAGTATACTATCTAGATACATCGCAGAAATGGATGTATCTAGAACTAAAATACATCTAGATACATCCATACCCGCGACAAGTAATTCGGAACGGAGGGAGTACTACACTTCATTGCGAGCCAATATTTTACACGTGTAGTTTGAGTTATGAAGTCAAACGGACATGCGGCCCCACAATCTGGGTGCATTGGACAGCCTAGCCACGTGAACGGGTTTTCCTTCCCAGCATCCCGTGGCTCGCGTGCTCGCCCTAGCCACACCTCGCTTGCAGCTTCCAGCTAGTAGCATATTTTAACTAGCGCCTCCCAATTAAGCCCGAGGAGCCGGAAAAGCCTGGTAGGGCATTGGGAACTGTGCAATATGGGTCTGTACGTAAAGTGCTCTACTACTACTCTGTAGCTTGTGGCGTTGCATGCATGGACTTCACTCCATTATCGGCTCTACTATAAAAGAAATTCCTCTTGACGTGTTTTTTTGAAGCGGAGGCAAAAGCTTTGCTTCATCTCATTCATAAAGAAGGAACTACTAACAAAGTTCGACGAGATCCATTACACCTCCACAAATGGAAGTGAAAAGCCTAGTCTCATTGTATCAAATAACTCAAATGTTCTGCCCCGCACTAACCATCGCTGATAAACAGGCTGCTAGTGTGTGCGTGAGAAGAGCGGCTGAGTAGGCCAGCTACGTGAGAGGAGCGGCTGAATAGAGCACCGAGAGTACCCACTAGGCCACTACGCAGGTGTACTTCCCCTGCATTGATAGTACAGCGATGGTTCTAGAGAACAGTAGTACCCTCCACTTCCAACTGTAGCTCCTTGGCCCTGAGATTCAAGAGTTCAAAACTGGTGCACTATACAAGACTAGACTGAAGTACAAGATTCTCCTTTCCGGTTTATAGGGCTCATCTCAAAATTTTAGTTTTCCCATTTTATAGGGCTCAATTTGGTTGTTTCCCATCACATGTTCAGATTCCAAGGTGCATTAAATCATTGCATGCAAGTATTAAGAGAAAATTGACCAATGAATGTAATTTATGCATGCATGCATTGCAATTAATGCATTAGTAAACATACTTTTTTGATGAAAACAAGAGCATTAATTGGGTGCTTTTTTGAGGAGTAGTTGAGAAAAGTAGTACTAGTACTGCTACAGTACAAGTACGTACTCTCTCATCACATAATGTCTGACGTTTTTGACACTAGTTGCGTGTACAAAAATGGCAAAAACATACCCAAAATTTCTTAATCCACGCCAAAAACTACTACCTAGTGCCAAAAATTCTTACTAGTGCTATTATTTACAAGATAATGCAATCCCGAACGCTCCATAATGCTAGTACTAGTACTCCATGGTACCAAAACTACTACCTAGTGCCAAAATTTCTTACTAGTGCTATTATTTAGAGTAGTAAATAATAGCCACACCCCTTCACGGAGGAACGATCTACGCTTGAAGGGACGAGGCCTCTGCGGTTACTACGCCTTATCTCCTCCTCGCCAGCCCCTCCCCAAGAGAAGGCAGTTCGTCGCTGCTCGATGGATTCGCCAGCGGTTCTCCTCCTCGTCGGGCTGGGAGACCTTGGACGACGATTCTCTGGAGAAATCGACGCCGCTCGACGCCCTCACCGCCGCAAGACTCGGTGCTTCCTGCACCAACTTTTTCAAGACGCTGCTTAAACAGGCTTGGGAAAAGGCCATGCTTGTTGGTCTTCCATGCGTCCTCGAGGAGAAGGTTCTTCTATGGGACAATTCTTCGAACAGTCCACCGCTCCTTGGCCATGGTTGCATGTTGACTCTGCTAGAGTTGACGACGTTGAGAGGTAGTCAGATTTTGTCCGATGAGCAGGTCAGTAATGGAGTTTGATCATGTAGTACTTAGTTATTTCATTTCCATCACGTAATTTCTCCGCTGCCCAGTGTCTTGTATATAGGTCTGGGTCGGTGCCAACGAAGATTGGCTTGCATACCTCCGGCCGGATACCACCATGATTTCGCACAACATCCACAGCAGTGCGGCCGTTCCGGTAGACCCCTTCTCCACCATTGGGATCGGCCTTCCGGACTGGCTGGGCAAGAATACGTATGATGATGCCTACATGAGATTGAAGAAGATAGCAATTGCGGAACCGCCGACAAAGCGACGCGGCTACGACGATTACTATCTCATCACGGTGTTCGACATAAGGATTGCCATCAATGCAGGAGGCAGTAACGGCAGAGGCTGGCGCATGTTGGCGGCGACAGATTTGTACCCCTACATGTTCGAAGATGTCGTGCGCCATCTAGGACGCATCTTCGCGGTGACAAGCCAGGGGACTTGTTTCATCTGGTTGATATCCTACGGTACGGGAGATTACAAACGGAATGCACAAACCATCATTTGCATCCCTAACGGTACTCCATTATTTTGCAGGGACCAGTCATCCCCCGATCAAAATAAGATCGCCGATCCTGGATGTGCATTTGCATCCGCGATTCGGTCTAACCTGGAACCTAGTAGCTGACTTTAGCATATTGGGATCAACTATCTTAGCAGCCGTTACCCATGGTACCACCGATGTGCAACATGGTCACATAATCTACCACGATCGCACCGTCACCATCTACCCAGGTATTCCATTTTTAACCCTCTCGCCTTCTCTTTCATTGTTGTACTTGTAGTATACTTTGTAGTACTAGTAGGAGTACTTTTTACCTTGGAGGACGCGTATAGCTAGCTAGGCCCTTGAAGACTTGAACCCACTAGCTGCCACCATTTTTGTTTTTCCATGTCTTACTATCTCATCCATGTAGCCAAGAGTGGCTATATATAATAAGCCGGTTATTTTACTTCCTCTATACCGGAGTAGTACTATTTGCTGCACAAGACATCGACCGCCACATTTGAGCACAACATTATTATGCATGGACCTTGACTATGTACGTCACCATGTGTCCAGATCTGGGATGAAGCGTGTACCAGATGAACGACACCGAGTTCGACCCCCGTGATGCTACGTGGGTGCCGAGGAACACTCTTGGAGAGTACTCGCTTTTCATCGGGGACAACTACCCCATTGTGAAGCGGATGCCACCTTCCGTGCACGACACCGAAGGCCTGCCGTTCATCAAGCATGGTTGTGTCTTCAGTGCGCACCGCCGGATGATCGACATGCTGAGACACGCTATCCCTAATTTATGCCGCTTCATCTTGGATGAGTCTCCATCGTGTGGAACCGTACTAGAAAGCTGCAACAATGATTCCCGTTGCCCACCGCTATGGATCGTGCCATCCATGAACAACACCTGGGACTGGAACCTGGAGGAGGACATGTAGCCCATCTATAATGTGTAAGTGGAGTACCGTAATTGTGAACGGTAGCACTGTGAATATATGTGGACTAGTCGTGCACAAATTTATCACATGAGTTGGAGATGAACTTGTGTGGCATACTTGCCTTTGTCCTTTAGAATTTATTACTAGTAAATGTGTTATGTCTACGTGCAACTTGTGTGGTTGTTGCACGGGCTCCAACACGCTCTTTGAGAAAAAAAGGTGGCACGGCTTTGGATATACGTGACGTGGCGGCATCATACAGTAGCATCGTTCGCTATAGTTGTACTAGTACACTCCTGCTAGGACGACAACTCCTATAAAACCTTGCGCTTGGCTCTTTGCCTCTTCGGGAGGTTCAACGGTTCGTACTCATGTGAACCTTGCACTTGGCTCTTCGCCTCTTCGGAAGGTCCAACAATGATGATACTACAGTATAATATGCTTCTGGCAATCTGACACCGATTGAACTGCTGCACGTCCACCTCGAGGGTGAGGGCGAGGGAGAGGGAGAGGGAGAGGGAGAGGGCGCTGTAGTCAAAACCCTCTCCTCGTCCTGCGAACCACCGCACGAGTGGGCGAGGGAGACGCGTAGTAAGCAAGCGTCTCCTCGTTCGGCGAGTTGACGGGACACATCAAAGCAGTACTAGTACTAGTAGTAGTAGTCCATACCGCGTCCTTTCCGATTAATATGGCTTAATTTGAAACGAGAAAAATAAACTGGCGGTCAACGTATGTAACAGTAAGCTCTTTACGGTCACTATATATAGTTTTGCGGCGATTATGCGATCACTTGCTCATCGTAGAGCACCGTATTGCACCCTACTGTCCGGCCACATAGTCGATGTGGCACTTTGTTGATCGGTTAAATTGTCACCTAGTTTCGGGTCCCACCGCTCGCCAAGGCGAGCAAAGAAATCAGTTAAACAAAACTTTACGCAGCGCAACACGAGTCCAACCCTTGCGCGCGAACCGCCCTGGCTGTGTATGTGAGTGCATGCATGTGTCCTCCCTCGGTCTTCCAACAAAGAGTGTACTACATGATGTACATCTACACTTCCAATGCATTTAGCCTTAAATCTACTAAATCGATATTGATTGACTAATGCACCAACTTGTGCTGTAGGTATAGGCTACATGTCTATCCTTAATTACAGCATGCAACGGCCTTCATTTAATCTTCTTATCTCAAAGGTCGCATGCACACATAAGTCTACTACTTTTGGGCGTTAATTATGCCCTGGTCAATGTGTAAATCTCTAAATGTACAGTCTTTCACGGACATAGGGAGTAGGTTGAGCACTTGAGCGTGAGCGTGTGTGTTGCATCGTGTGCTGTGTGCCGCATGGGTGTGTGAGTGTTGTGTGCGTCCATGTGTACGTGTGAGTGTTGCATCTTGCATGCATGCATGCATGCATGGGTCTTACTCCCTCCCATTGACATGTTCATATTTCAAGCTTCCTCTGTTCCCTCCATATGGTGATACTCCCTCTGTTCCCAAATATAGTACAAAGTTGAGTCATCTATTTTGGAACGGTGGGAGTACTACGGAGTAAAAGCCTCCCTCTGTTCTCAAATACGGAGTATTTGTCTTTCTACAGATTTCAACAAGTGACTAGGTACGGAGCAAAATGAGTGAAGTGAGCATAGAGACATAGGGATACTGCAGAAAGGAGTCCTGGCGATCCATTTATTCCCCATCTCGGTCAGAGAGAACTATTCAACTAGTCTTCGCAGTGAAGTGACAATACACGCTGCAGCAGATGGGACACGTAATTAATAAGTTGAACCAGCGTGTTGGTGTTACTAAATCAGCCTTACCCAGTACTGCCATCATGTTTGCCAGTAGAACACGCTTCCGCAAATACGCCAACGCGCCTCTATCCTCCATTTACTGACATATGGGCCCTGTTGTGGTAGACCCACATGTCATCGGTGTAACTATTTACACTCCGAAGGACGGTATATCCTGGTAGTAGTACTAGTAGAATTGAGATTGAATGCACTTTCTTCCCCGTCTTCCACTCTTCTTCCTCCTCTCTTCTTCTTCCTCCTCTCTTCCCCATCGCCGGCCGCACACCATTTACCCCGCCACTTTGCTCGCCTCGCGCCATCTTCCTTGGTAGCTCAGACGCACCATATCCCCCGCCACCGCTCGCCACACGAGGAGAAGCTTCTTCGCTTCTCACCAATCCACTTCCCGCTGGCTCGCAGCACCGAAAACCCCAATGGCGTAACCGACTGACACGCAGAGCCGCGATTGGAATTCCCTCCCCGATGTTCTCTTGGAGCAGATCTCTAGTCGTATGGACCTACTCAGCACCGTTCGTATGGCCGCATGCTCGGTATCTTTGTACCGTCTACTCGTCTGCAACCGGTCGTTTCTTTTCAAGACACCCTTCTTGCTGATGCCCAATCCTCGCAGGTGGCCCAGACACCGACTTGACGATCCAATGGAGGTTGCCATGGTGCCCCTCGACATGCTACCACTACCTGTCCACCTGCCCTTCATGGGCGGCCACTAGTGGGCGGGCATGAAGACCAACTGGGTCGTCCTCATCCACCAATCTGGTAGTCCATGGCGTCTCGTGGAAATCTACACCCAGCGAGAGATCACCCTTCCATCTTTGGATACCGCCGCCATCGAGCCTCGCGGCCCGCCGGACACTCCTGCCTACTACGCACGAGACGCGTCAAGCTTTTGGCTCGACCTCTGTTTGCAGAAAGTTGTAATCTGCGAAGTGCCCACACCATCAGAGGACTACATGGATTACAAGCTCATTGCCTTGTTCAACAAGGGATTAGTCTATCTGGAATCCGGTCGCCATACATGGTTATGGCTCATCATCAATCATGTTGAGGAAACATTTCTGTCTGATGCTATAGTGCACGATGGCATCGTTTACGCGGTCGACGCACAGATTGGCAACCTATACTGGTGGAATCTATCGTCTTGTAATTGTTCTATCTCATCTCATCTTTACCTTATGAATACGACTGCATGTTCATTCGTTACAAATTTAGAATGCATAGCATGTCTATAACCACATCATTGCTATATGTTACTCTCATTTCCTAGATTTTTATGACCACACATGTTATTGTTAGAGTTGATATGAGAACAATTGGCATCTAATGATTGTTAGAATACATATTATGAGCATAACATCATGATTGCTATATGTTACTCTCGTTTACAAGATTTTTATAACAACGCATGTTATTGCTTAGAGTTGATATGAGAACAGTAGTAGTAAGTGCTATGGTAGAATATGAGTAGGCGTTGTCATAGCTGTTTTTCTCTCATTGTTACATGATGTTTGAACCATGACATATTGCTAGAATATGAAAGCCATTGGCTTATTTTTTTTAACTTGGGGTATGATTATGACCACGGCATTGCAATTCTCTGTCTATGATATGTGTCACTGTTATAATAATCTTAATTGCACACATACTCTTAACATGATTGTTTATTTTTGTCCTTTTGGTCTCCAATTTGAATTGTTGCAGCAGACGCAAATGCGCTGGCCTTCATGATTCCAGGACCTGGAATCATACCAGCCGATGGGTGGTGGTTTATCGCTCGTTCAGCTGACGGCGGTCATTTGATGCTCATTTGCACGTACCAAATTGACCAAACCATTACATCAAACCACATGCAGTACAATGCATGGGGCGTTCGTGACATTGATGGCTATGGCTGCTTCGTGTTCGATAAAGATCCCAGCTCCGTTGGGCCAGGCGTATTCAACTAGAGGCGGGTTTACAGCCTCGACAACCACTCCTTGTTCCTTGGGCTCAATTATCCGATCATCCAACCAATCATCAATCATATCACCGGCGATGATTACTGTGCTATGCAACTTCCATTCGTGAGGGGGGGGGGCCTGTGTTTACACATCATACCATGGGTTTCATGAATCACCATATCCAGAGATTCGTCGACACAGCTTGTTGCCAGATAATCTTCAGTGTGTGAAAGGCATCCAAATTCCATGCGATGGATGGCTTTTGCAAACCCGACATGCGGCGATGTGGTTCATGCCAACAGCAAATATGCACAACTTGATTCGTGCTGATATCTAGACTGAGCCATGTATTCTGCTGCTGTAGCACGACCCTCTTTTGTTGGATATTATGTACTGTTGTTAGTTTGAAGCACTCATCTGGTTTGAAGGATAGATACCTTCCTCGATCAAGTGCATCCTAACTCACCAAATAGAGGATGTACTCGATAATGATGATGGAGATGCTGCAAAAAAAAAAAAATATATATATATATATATATATATATATATATATATATATATATATATATATATATATATATATATATATATATATATATATCAGTTAGGCTTCAAGTGCGTACTTGTTAGTTAAACCTATGTACAAATTGTGACACTAAACACGACTATTAAGTAGTACAGTAGAAGTACTAGTATACATCGGTCAAATTATTCATCATGTCCACACATTGAATTGACGTGACAACACGCTGCGCGTGAGGTGACACAAGAATCCCGGCGGCGTGTTTGGGTATTCTGGAATTACCGATGCAAGTCGAAGAAGGATTGGCCCAACCTGAGAAACTTGAGGCCAAAGTGAGTGCTGACAGTGCGAGATTTCAGTCTCTCATCGATTTGTTCATACCAACCATCGACAGCGAGCACGGCATATGTTACACCCAACCTGAGAAACTTCCATGTAAGACACCGATCGGCCGTCTACTTGCACAAACATATTCCTTTGTTTATAGCTCTATTTTTCCTTTTACACGCAGACCCGGTGAAGCAATTACAATTTGACAGTTAATAAAAAGTGAAAAAAGTGACTGCAACATGCCAAAGATGTTATGAAAATACCAACTAGGTACACTAAAACATGTATTCCACAATACTGCAGGTATCACACTGAGTGGCCGGAAGCATTTCTTCCAGCGCAATTCCAGGGCGTTCAAAAGGGGCGCGTGGACGCCCGCAAGATACAATGAGTGCGGCATGCACGCGATGTAGCACAAGACCGGCAATACCTTGTCGGTGATGGTCAACGGCCAGCAGACGGGCAGCAAAAAAGGTTCTGGTGCTGCACACCAACAGGAACTTCGACCAGGAGAGGACCAACTAGGTGATGCACCTGTATCACCTCGGGGACCTGGAGCAAGAGAAGGAGCAGGAGCTGGTCCTCTGCAAGATTTTCTACCAGACGAACACTAGGGCCAGGAGTAAAAAGATTATAAGTTAGTTTGGTATTGGTAGTTGTACTACCTTGTCGTCTGCAAGTTGGTATTGTTGTTAACGATCTTTTCGTATGAACTTGCATTTGCTTCCAACCATCGTGCCGAGGGTCGACGTGGATATAAAGATGAATCATTTTTTCGAAACGAATTTTCAGGCACCTGATTTTTATTTGATGGGTAGCATAAGCACCCGCCGTTCGAATTTCTAGTTCTCCAATTTTTTCGAAACAAGTGCATGCACTTATTATCACGATAAAAAAACAATATCCGTGATGCATCCCAGTTATCAGTGTGTACTTGCAGAATTCTCTCGTTTATTGAGCACGTATATTGTTTTTTCAGGTCGAGCAAGTTTCAAGTGGGCTGTAGATTGCCAGGGTTGTTTTGTTTTTAATAGGCCCAGCCCATGACGACGGGCACAAAGATCCAGCAGGTATCTATCGGCCTCGCCCGCCAAATAAGTTGTATTTTGTCTTACAACATCCGCAGCAGTTTTTTACTGAATCAAACACACAACCCAGTTCTATTTTCCTCTTGAAACGCATGTCCTACATCCGTTTTCTAAGCTCTACCTATAGTTTTACTAGTTCGTATACACGTATCATTATATTGAAAACACATAAAATTCCCTTTTCATATTTACATCCTTATTTTTGTTGTTTTTTCCCACCCAGCGCTGATTTTTTTACCACTGGTTTTCCCTTAAACCAACTAAATTTGTCCCACGTCTTATTTTCTTACAAAAACAAAACGATTTTTTTGGCAAATCAATAAGTTCTTAAAATAATGTTTATCATTTCGGGATTACAACAGTTCGCACTCCACCGAAATATGCAAAATAAGGTTGGACTTTTTGACCGTGGTCCTAGGCAGAAAATGAGCTGTAATAAATTACTTAAGAATTAGCAAATGGGCTGCAAATTATAAAAAATAGCAAATGGGCTTTATGTTGTCTGCCATAGATTTGGAGGCTGACTTGTGGGCCTACTAAGTTCATGCGTACACAAGGTTTCTCAGAAAAGAAACTTAGTCAACAATCGACTCTACCAGCGTCAGACCGTTATATGTCAATCTAACGGAAATCGTGCTTCTTCAGTCTCTGATCCTCCTGCCCCAGCCGCCCAAACCAGCGCCGTCGGAACCGCCTGCTCCCACCTCCCGTGGCCGGCAGTGCTGCCGGGAAGGCCTCACGGCTCCATCGTACTCGCATCCCTGGCCTGTCTATCCCTCTACTCACCCACACCTCCTGTTATTTTCCGGCAACGGCAGCCGAACCAGTCAACCTCGTACTCTCCATCACAGGCAGCCACTGCCGTGTCTTCCGCGGCTCCGTGTCGTTCCCTTCGTAGGCCTCGCCTTCGTCCACCGCCCTAGTGCTCTCGGCGCGGCGTGGTCAACGATGTCCATCCAACGGCCGTAGTCCTTCTTCAACCTCTGGTCTTCTTGCCCCATCTGCCCAAAGCAGCACCGGTCGTGCCGCATGCTCCTTCCTCCCGTGGCCGGTTGTGCTGCCGCGGAGGCCTCACCGTCCCCATACTACTCCCACCGCTGGCCAGGCCATCCCTCCACTCACCCACTCCCCACATTATTCTGCGGCGACGGCAACCTCACACCGCAGCCGAACCAGTGAACCCTCATACTCCTCTCCGCGTGGGCATCCACTATCGCGTCTTCCCCGGCTCCGCATCATCCCGTTCCTAGGCCTCGCCGTCGTCCACCGCCTTGGTGCTCTCGGCGCGGCGTGGTCAACGTGGTCAACGACATTCCATCGGAAGAGTACTGTACGTGGAGAGGCTGACAGCTGGGTCCACGGCCACAGCCCAGTTTTTTTGGGATTTGCCAAGTAAGTCGCTTTTTCAGGCTTGTTGGGCTGCAAATCTTTCAAGACGAAGACGAGAGCTTTCATTCGGCTGGCCGAGAATATGGCCCATCAGTAATGAGAAATGGGCTGTACATTTTTAAAACACATCAAACCGACAATTAGTTTCAAATATCTTTTTTTCATTTGGAGATTTGAAATTACATTAATTTTTATGCGTGGAGAATTTGTTGGATTTTATATTGATATACATTTAATTTTAAAATCAGTTTGAATGTGAGTCGAAATTTTTGGATTAAAAACAGTTCGGACCGCACCGAAATATGCAAAATTTCGTATAATTTTTTAATCGTGGCCACAATATGGGCTGTAATGCTAACAAAAAGAATATGGGCTCCAAAAAAACCTTAATAATTAGCAAATGGGCTATAAAATATTATAAATAATGGCAGATGGGCTATATGCTGTTTCCCACATATTTGAGGCTTTCCTAAAAAAAGATTGGCGCACAAGCAGTGACTGTTGGATGGCCATCCAACGGCCTTCTTGCTTCTTCAATCTCTGCTCTTCCTGCTCCAGTCGGTCAAACAGGCGCCGGCGGGACTGCCTGCTCCCGCCTCCCCGCGGCCGGCTCTGCTGCCGTGTAGGCCTCACAGCCCCACTGTACTCCCATCGCTGGCCTAGCCATCCCTCTACTCACCCACACCTTCTGTTATTCTCCGGCGACGGCAGACGAACCAAGAACCCTCGACAACAGATTCCCCTCCGCGTGGGAAACAACTGCTGAGTCTTCCCTGCCTCCATGTCGTTCCCTTCCTAGGCCTCGCCGTCATCCACCGCCTTGGTGCTCTCGGCGCAGCCTGGTCAACGTGGTCAACGACCGACATGCATCTGAAGTGGACTTTAGGTGGAGAGGCCGACAGCTGGGTCCACGGCCGCACGCAAGGAAGTGCCTCCTTATTACGCGCAAAATAATGATTCCTCCACCTGACATCTGGGACCCACCGAAAGGGCCTCTGTATTTCACGAAAAAAACGTTACTACCGCTGACAGCACGGACCCACCAGCTATATCTTCGCACGCAAGGAAGTGCCTCCTTATTACGCACAAAAATGAATACTCCCCGTTAGCTGGGACCCAAAGATAGTGGCAGGCTGACTTGTGGGCCTACTAAGTTGACGGGACGGAGGGCTTTGTCAACTTAGTCAATATGCACGATTCTAGCTCCGGTGACCGTCGGTGTCCATCCAACGGCCGTAGTGCTTCTTCAACCTCTGGTCTTCTTGCTCCAAATTACCAAACTAGCGCCGGTCGTGCCTCGTGCTCCGCCTCCGGTGGCGGCTGCGATGCGGCGGAGGCCTCACCGCCTCTACTACTCCCACCACTGGCCGGCCATCCTCTACTCACCCACACCCCTCGTTATTCTCGCGGCGACGACAGCCTCACACCACAGCCGAACCAGTGAACGCCAGATTGCCTCCGCTGGCTTCCACTGCTGCGTCTTCCCCGGCTCCGCGTCGTCCCCTTCCTAGGCCTCGCCGTCGTCCAGACCACCACCCTGGTGCTCTCGGCGCGGCGTGGGCAACGTGGTCAACAACCGACTTTCATCAGAAGAGTACTTTACGTGGAGAGGCTGACAGCTGGGTCCAGGCGGCCGCAAGGAAGTGCCTCCATATTACGCGCAAAATAATTATTCCTCCACCTTACAGCAGGGACCCACCGGACGGGCCACCTTATTTCGCGAAAAAAACATTTCCCTCCCTGACTGGTCGGACCCACCGGACGGGCCAGCGTATTTCGTGAAAAAAACGTTCCCCCCGCTGTCAGCTCGGACCCACCGGAAGTGCCTCCTTATTACGCACAAAAAAATGAATACTTCCCCGCTAGCCGGACCCACCATGGTGGGAGGCTGACTTAGGGCCTACTAAGTTGATCGACGGGGCCTTTGTCAAATTTAGTCAATATGAACGATTCTAGCTCCAATCGACCGTCGATGTCCATCCAACGGCCGTAGTGCTTCTTCAACCTCTGGTCTTCTTGCTCCACCGCCCAAAGCAGCGCCCGATCCGCATGCTCCTGCCTCCCTCCGTGTCGGCTGTCTGCCGCTGAGGCCTCACCGCCTTACTATTCCCACGGCTGCCAGGCCTGCGGCGACGGCAGCCTCACACCGCAGCCGAACCAAAGTACCCTCGTACTCCTCTCAGATGCGGGCTTCCACCGCCGTGTCTTCCCGGCTCCCGTCGTCCCCTTCCTAGGCTCGCCATCGCCCACCGCCTGGTGCTCTCGGCGGCGTGGTCAACGTGGTCAAGGAACGACTTCCATCGGACGTGGATCAGACGTGAAGAGGCTGACAGCTGGGTCCACGGCCGCAGCAAGGAAGTGCCTCCTTATTACGTGAAAATTAATTATTCCTCCACCTGACAGCGGGGAACCACCGGACGGGCCACCGTATTTCGCCCCCTGACTACTGGGACCCACCAGATATATCTTCGCATGGAAGGAAGTGCCTGACAGTTGGGACCCACCTGGTCGAAGCGTACGTAGTGTTGTCATTCTGGTCGCGAACGTGTATGTACATATATATACTAGTCGATGTAGAGGCGCGCACGTGTCGATGTAGAGGCGCACACGTAGCATGTACACGTGCGTACAACGTCCAGGGTGCAAGAAAGAAAATACGGCCACGTATGTGTACATACGGGCAGGGTCTCGAACGCCTACTCGCGCATACGTACGAAGAGGGCTCGTGTACACGGCTGGATCGGAACGGAGAAACATCGTCATCGTCGTGTTCATGGGGAGGCAACGGAATGCGTCGTGTTCATGGGGAGGAAACGTAATGCGTGGTCGTGTTCATCGGGAGGGCTTGGACGGAACAGGCGATGAAAACGAGGCCTGGCGTACCGCAGAACGGAGGAAACGGCCTTGTGTTCGACCGGCCACGTTCGAAACGGGATCCTGTTCATCGAGAGGGGTCTGGCGTACCGCAAAACGGAGGAAACGGACCTCCTACGGTCGAAACGGGGGTCCTGTTGATTGGGAGGGGTGTGGCGTACCGCAAAACGGAGGAAACAGACCTCCTACGGTCGAAACGGGGGCCCTGTTGATCGGGAGGGGTGTGGCGTACCGCAAAACGGAGGAAACAGACTTGTGTTGGAGCGCTACGGTCGAAACGGGGGTCCTGTTCATCGGGAGGGATGTGGCATACTGCAAAACGGGCCTCCACGGGATACTGTTCATCTCCACCGTCGACCCCCTCCAGCCTCGACGAGCTACTGTTCATCCACCGTCGACCTCCTCCAGCCTCCACGGGGTCCTGTTCATCCAGCCTCCACCGCGCTTACTCCACCGCTCTTGCTCAACCACCCTCCACCGCTCACTGCTCATCTAGCCCTCCACACCACGGGTCCTGTTCAACCACCCTCCATGGGCACCCTCCACCGCTCATGCTCATCCTGCCCTCCACACCACGGGGTCCTGTTCATCCACCCCTTTACGGTCACCCCTCCACCATCTACTGTTCATCCTGCCCTCCACACCACGGGTCCTATTCATCCACCCTCCACGGGCACCCTCCACCGCTTCTGTTCATCCAGCCCTCCACCACACCACGTGGTCCTGTTCATCCGCAGGCAACGCCACCGCCATCGCTCTTCCAACCCCCCCCCCCGCAACGCCATCGCTCATCCCATCGATCGACTTCATTAGCGCAGAGCTGGCGAATCGCCGATCGGGTTTAGTTAACTGAGCATCGATCGATCGCCGGGTTCGATGAATGCGTAGCTCTGCAGCGCAATCGCCGGGTTCGCTAGAGCCCAACGCTTCGCCGGGTTCGATTAGAGCTAACGCCTCGACGCACGCCGCATATGTGTACGAGAAACGCGCATCGCCGCCCCGACCTCCCACCGTAACCGGAACTCCCGAAATTCCCCCCTCTTCTACCACGGTTTTTTTTCGTCATGGACGGCCCAAAGAATGTCATGCAGCTGCATCTCGGGCTCGCCCAGGACGAAAAGCCCATTTTCTGTCATGATTTTTTGTCATAGAAGTAGGAGCCCACCACATCTATGATGATACCGGGTTTTGTCACAATTATCGTCATAGAAGTGTTATATGTATGACCGAAAAAAATTTCGTTTGGCCCAAAATGTCATGGATGTGTCTTTTTTTTGTAGTGCTTGTGTATCCCTCATCAATCACTTATGACAAGGCAGGCAGGCAAGGGGACTACTCCTCATTTAAAGAATGCAGCGTCAGCCTCCCGACATGATTCTCAAGAAACAGAAATGCTAAATGAAGATGTAGCTCTGTAGTTGATTACAACATTTCCCCTACACTAGCATCGCAGGTGCTTGCTCTAACTTGGCAGCATGATATGTGGTTGCATGTTGCATATGGTGTCTAGATTGTAATTCTTCTAATCTGGTTAAACTGCATGTGCTAGTCTGCTTAGCTTATACATTATACCTGTTAATGTGACATGCCTTCCTGTATTTAGTACATAGTACATCTATCTATTAAGCATGTCCTTACATAAAACTATTGTTTTTTTGTATCCCCCATCAATCAACATGACGAGACACCTTTAGTATATGCAGTGCGATATTAGTTGCATCTTTCATATGATTTCTAGCATGTGCTGCTTCTAATTTGTTGAAATTCCATTTATGATGAGACGCTTTTAGCTTGGCAGAGTCATATTGGTTGCATCTTTCATGTGGTGTCTAGCTTGCATTGCTTCTTATTTGCTGGAATGGTTTCTGCTTAGTTTACACAAACAGTTGTGAACATGCCATGCCGTCCTGTTTTTCGTACATATTCCATCCTGGTATCATGTGTTTGCCTTACATCAAAGTAGTGATTGTCAGTATCATGCATGAATGAGTTCTGAAGAGAGAATTTTATTGCTTTTTCTTGTCGGTTTTACTTGACAATTCAAAATCAATAAAGCGGAAGGAAGTTAGCAAGGCAGCGGATAAAGGTGCTCCTTCGAGCGGAGGGCCTCTACAGCTTTCTACTCCTCCACACCCCAAGATGATTTCCAAGACAAGACATGCATAGACACTCAACAAAGCTGTGTTTATGATGAGCACGTCTTCCCTAGTGCAGCATCACCGGTGCTCCCTCTAACTTGGCACTGTTTTATGTGGTTGCATGTTATGTGTGATGTCTATCTTGTATTGCTTCTAATTTTGTTGAATTCCATCTGCTTACTTTACACATTATACTTGAATAAGACATGTGTTCCTGTTTCTAGAACATACAATATCTGTCTATCACACCATGTTCTTACATCAAATTACTAATGTTGTGTAACCTGCAACAATCACTTATCATAAGACACGTTTGACTTTGGAGTGTGATATAGGTTACATCTCACATTCTTTTCTAGCTTGTACTACTAATTTGTTGAAATGGCACTTATGACGAGACAGTTTTAACTTGGTAGAGTGATATTTGTTGCATCTTTCATATGGTGTCTAGCTTTCATTGCTTCTAATTTGTTGAAATGCCTTCTCCTTAGTTTACACATCATAAGCTGTGAATATGCAATGCTGTGAATATGCAATGGCACTAATGACGAGAGACCTCTAACATGGTAGTGTGATGTTGTTTTCATCTTGCATATGATTCACTTCTTGTACTGCTTCACATTTGTTTAAACGCCATTTATGATGAGACACTGTTAACTTGGCAGAGCGATATTTGTAGCATCTTTCATATGGTGTCTACCTTCCATTGCATTGCTTCTAATTTGGTGAAATGTCTTCTTCTTAGTTTACACATCATAGTTCTGGTTATCTCTTCCGTCCTGTTTTCCATACATATTACATCCTCCAATCATGTGGTTGTGTAACATCAAAGTTCAGTTAAATGCATCATGCATCAATTTGTTACGAAGAACTAAATTGTTATTCGTTTTCTTGTCGGCTTGACTTAACATGGCACGAGGAAAGAGGAACAAACACAGAATGGCGAGGGAATGAGAAGCGGATGAATCCTGCAGATTCTGCTGGTATGCGATGGTGCAATGGAAGGTCAAAGTCCAGCAGAAAATTCTACAAACACGGCATCCCATGCTACGAGTTGCAAAAAAGACAAGCGAAACAAATAGCTGCCACCAAACAAGCGAGACAGCCCTAGTTCTTGCAACACCTACCACAAGTACTACCGGTGCCGACGTACACGTCGTCGGCCAACCGAGCTAGCACCACGTTCCCAAGCTCCCTTGACACGACACTACTTCCCAAGCACTCTTGACACAAGACGAGTTGGCAATATCGAGATGAACCTTGTGAGCTTCAACAACAAGAAGGTAGTTCTTTGAGTCAAGTTACGATTGCATGCTTCTTTATATGTAGTCTCACGGTTTGATGTACACTAACACTTCCTATGTTTGTTGTTGGACTAGCACCTAGGCGCAAGAGGAAACAAACATCGGGGATAATGCTCGATAGGTTAACTAAATCTAGAGGAGGAAGAATGGAGATCCGTTTTGAGGCAGGTTTAAAAAGGCCACGTGATGCTACAGAGTCAGCTAAGTTAGTATTCAGATGCAGCGGTTGCTGTTAGGTGTCATATACGTATCCTCCCAACATGGATTCAGTACAGGAATGACAAAGACGAAACCCAGTTCAACATCTTCCTTGACCATTTATCTGTAAGTATGGTTATGTATGGAAACTAGTAATATCGTCTTGCTCTGTCCAATACTTTCTAGGTTGCTGATAATGAGACTCCCGTAATTTTCAACAGATGAGGTTCAAGTTGGATAGCCAAGATGATGCAACCAGACAAGCTTGCACCAATGTTTTCAAGTCTGCTCTGCGACAGTATTGGTATAACTTGAGGAAAACTCACTTTGAAGGCAAGGCTAACAGTGAACTTGCCCAAACATCTCCAGTGGAAAATATAACTGATGAAGACTGGAGAGGCCTCGTTAAACACTGGTCCGATCCGAAGTATCAGGTACATTATATACATGTCATCAGATCACATCTTGAAGTCCTATTTACGCATGTGCCACACAAATTAGGTGAACTGTTGAAAGAACAAGGCCAACCGTACGAAAGTGAAATTCCAACAGACGACAGGATCTCATAGTTATATTGCACACTGCGAGGCTCTTGTAATCAGCTGATGTTTCACTCTTTTTGCTGTACCATATTATCAGATCTATATTGACTTGTTCCAAATGCAGAGGAAAGCCCGCAAGGACCAAAAAGTACCTGAACCAAATGCTGTGGAAATCTTCAAGGACTGTCACACCAGCAAGAAGAAGGGCATGACTACACCAGTCAAAGCCGCTGTTGTAAGTACTTAATCCTCATGCCTTTTAACTACTACTTACTCTGACTTGTGCCTTGAACTGCATAGTTTGCAGCCAATGTCTATTACTCTTTTCAATTTTATACACAATTGTCTTAGCATATCATTGCACCTTACAAGGTTTAAAAGAGAGGAGTGATGTTCCTTTGATCTTGACCCGTAATCTAGTTCCGTGCTGGACTTGCCCACACAACGTTACAATTGCATGTTTTTCTGTTCTCAGTTTTTTTGTGATATGAATGACGTCATACTATGCTAACTGTATTATAAACTTCGTCTCTTCATCCTTAGCCCTCAATACAATGTGAAGAAATAGACAATACATTAGCGATGGTACATGGTCATATGTTTGGAACCTGGTTTTATTATGTACTTTGCAATAAAATACAACTAATATTTTACATGGGTTCACCAGAATAAGTTCTGTATATAGGCCAAAGCTATTTTGTTTGGTTTTGCTGCCTCCTTAATATCTTCTGTTCTGGTACTACTAATGTAAAACCTCAACTTTTCAGCGAGCTATGGAAAAAATGGTGGAACCGCCACCTTCTAAAGGTGGCGAGGCAACTATAACCGCAATGTCAGCTCTTGCTGCAGTGGGTCCACTAACAGCGCCAAAAGCACGTTCCTGCATAATACTGGGTTGGATGTTAAGGCAATATCGTCCAAACTGCCTCATGATCAAGATATGCAAGCTCAAAGCAATTTCGTATCTGCGCTCCAGACACAAGTCCATTCCCTAACAGAGACCCTTTGTGAAACAAGGAGAAACATTGCTCAATGCCGTCAAGATATGCATGGTTTTGAAACAAGACTATCAGACATTTTCTATGCTGTTCAGGAGCCTAGGGGAAATGAAGGCGAGGGTTATGGTGCTCCATCGGACAATACAGCATGAAAACGTAACAATTAGGTCAAATGAACTGAGCTTCTGAACTTCTGGTGGTGCATTTATCTGCTAGACTGTTAAGTTTTATGCCAACCTTCCTTTTGTTATATAGTTGTAATTTGTTTTGGTGCGATACAAAATTTATTGTTAACGTGTAGCCACCGCCTGAAGAAAACAGCAAGCCATTTTTGTATAGTGTAGGGTGTTCCCTATATTTGCACTAGTGGCAATCTTTGATGCCGAGTGGATGTAATCTGTGCAATCGCCTTAATAGCCTAGCATTAGTTTCGGCGTTATTTATTTCCTAGTCTTCTTTTTCCCTGGTTTGCTAGTGGCGCGACTACCATGGGCCATATCTGGCTGTAGGATCCATGGGTCTCCTCTCGGCCGTCGATAAATGGGCTTTATGTCGGTGGGCCTCGGGCGTCGGATAAATGTGTCTACATGGGCCATAATCGGGCGTGGTGGTATCGGCCCAAAGACGGTAGCGAGCCGTTAACAGTCGTCGAACAGCAAAGGCTTAATTCTGTCATAGGCATAACGGGTCGTTAATGGGCGAATATAGGGCGGCCGGAAGCGCGAACGGGTTAACGTGCGAAACGGGCCGACTATTGCCATGGGCCAAATTTGGCCCATTAGGGTAACAGCCGATGAACGGCCCACTTTGCCATGGGCGAATTTGGCCCATTAGTGGAACAGCCGATGTGGCCAACTCTTGCCATGGGCGAATTTGGCCCATTAGGGAACAGCCGATGTGGTCGAAGTAATCGAGGGCCGAAAAGGAGCCCAAGAACGTATGGGCCGTCAATAGGCCGAAAGCTAACACGGGCTGGAAACGGCCCCTGTAAATCATGGGCCGTTAATGGGTATAAAGAAAATTACTGTTCATTATGGGCTAGACTCACTGTGGGCCTGTAATGGGCCGAAAGATACGAAGGCCTCATATGGGCCGAAAGACGTCGTGGGCCATACATGGGCCGAAAGTGAAATGGGCTGGTATTATATTCGACGGCCGACATGACGTTGTTGGGCCAATTTCCTTTAGGGCCTAACGGGTCGTGAGTTAATGGGCCGTAAAATGGGCTATTTGCGAAGAGACCGTTAACAGGCTTTTCATGGGCCAGGCCGTTAACTTTTGACCAAGTCAAACGTGCCGGCTTTGTAAGCTAAATGGGCCACTGTTGGGCCGTGCCACATGTCGACATATCATAGGCGCCTATCTAACCCACTGACGAGCTGACACATGTTTTGTCCGGCCAATAAGAATTTTACACGTGGAAATTTCCAATTGGTCGGGGATGTTAACGGGTTATCGGATCCAAAACATGACCCGATAGCTTAACGGTGTTCCGTTACGGTGGATGCCACGTGTCGGTCACCCTTGACGAAAGCACTTCTGTGACGTGCGATTTATCATCATGGAAGTGGACACTTCCGTGATGATAATTTTGGTAATGTCATGGAACACTTCTACGACAGCACATGTATGACTATCTTGATTCTGTCATAAATTTGTCATGGATGTACATGCATGACAAAAAAAGCGACCTACTGTGAAAGACACGTACCATCACGGAAGTGTATTTTTTTGTAGTGCATCCATGAAACCACGCACGAGCAGGTGGTCCTGCACCTGTCTGGAATCCGGGTCCATAAGGCTCTTCAGCTTGCATCTTCGACACGGACATCTTATCTCCGTCCCGTTCTTTTGAAGCATCTCGGCCTTCGCGGAGCTCAAAAACCTATTCACGATGCCTTCGGTCATCGTGCGGACCATGGTCGCATGCGGGGTAGAGCAAAACGATATTTTAGAACCAAAAAAAAAATTTGGCATGACTTTGCCAAAAATAGGACCAAAAAGAATGCATAGTGCCAAATTCTCGCCGAAACAGAAATGAATCAACATTCCAGCAAAATATTGGCCACTATCGCATTTTAAATACCGTTACCTACAAACACAAACATATGCAACACCACAAACATACGTAGATCTAGCCCATAAAAAGTGTGTACATTGCTGGAGGGAGAAAAAAGTAGGTCTAGAACATAAAGAAACTTTTCCCTTTACTTACCTATCAAAAAAGGAAATTTAACAACTTAATTTGGGTGAATCTATGGTGCAAATGAGGTGAGGAGGAGGAGGCAGCCGAGACCAAGCTTGGTAGAGGTGGAGAGAATGAAGTGGGGAAAGTGAGTGTGGTAGGTGGCTGTCAAAAATATCTGGCTGCTCTCAGGTTACAAATGGCGTGCATCCTAAGAATGCGCCATTGATAACCAGTGTTACGAATGGCGCACCTGGAGTGTGGTGCGCCATCACTAGTTTTGAAAATAAATAAAAAAATTGTTAGTGGTGGCGCACTGCGGTTGTGGTGCGCCATTACTAGTTAAAACTAGTAATGGCGCACTATCCCCTGGTGCGCCACTTCTAAGTATGGGAAGGGTGTGGGGCCAAGACAAAACTAGTAATGGCGCACCACACACCAGGTGCGCCATTAGTAATATGACCATTAATGGCGCACCTATACTAGCAGTGGCGCACGCACCACATACATGGTGCGCCATTAGTGTCCATATTAGCTATAGCCATTTTTCTAGTAGCGTAGCCCCTTTGTGCTCCAAGGCAACCACAATTTTTCTTGCCCACAAAAATCTGTGAAAATTCCCAAATATTCTTTGAACCCTAGGGCACCTTCTTGAGCAAAAATATTGCATCACTTTTTGGAATATTTTTGCTACAGAAAATATGTTCTGCTCTCGACAGAAATGGTAGTTTCTACAGCAACTACCATTTTACTTGCTCAAATGTGGCTGAATTTTCTTGTGCATCACTACCCTCCTAGATGATTGCTAACCTCCAAAGCTCAGCTCCCAACTCTTAGTATTTTGACCACAATAACTTCTCAAAGTTACTGTCCAGAAACTTACCTTGTAGTGAAACTCCATCATACTGCGCCTGAGCTCGACTCCAAGCATTGGCTCTACTCAATCCACTAAGGACTACATGCCAGACATGAAATTGGGGCCAGCTGTGGCTCCATGCCGAAGTTCACGCGATAACCACGCGTGTGTATGGTTCCAACCTGCTTGTTGCCGTGCTCTGAGTGCCACCGAGCTCTCTGTTGCGCACGTGCTCGCTTCCCCGCCTGCCGCATCTCGCCAAACCTCGCCACCATCCTCGTCTCTACTCACTTAACTCTCTCCTGGCGCTCGCCGACGCCGGAGCTTCGCCAAGAGAAAGCACAGGCGTGTCCGGCTAACCCAACAAGGCACACAGCCTTGTGTTCGTCGCCACCCCCTCACTCCTGTGCTCGTCTCTGCTCGCCCACAGTGCCCGCGTGAGCTGCGTCGCCTTCCCCCTCGCTCACTGACATCGTTCGTCGCCGGGCGTTGTGTCTAGGTGTCCTCCGGTGGAGCCCGAACCCCTCACCTCGCTCGATAAATGCAGGCCTCCCCAGCCTCCTCGAGCATCATCCACTCCTCTCACACACTCCACAAGCTAGTAGAAAGCCGTAGCCTGGCCGGGCAGGCCGCGGGCCGCCATCCCCGAGCTCGATCTCGTCGGCGATCCCCTAGGGTCCTCAACTCCAGACCCACCCAGGCTTGGGCCACCCTTCCAGGGCCTCCGCCGTGCCTCGGTGGTGCCGTTTCGCCCGCTTGGAGCCTCCGGTGTTGCCTCCTGTCACCGTCATCTCCAACTCTGGCGACCTCCACTCTCTGTCGCCGCTGGAGAGGTCGATTCTGACGCCGTCCGACCACCCCTAGCTAACCTACGAGTACGGGCAGGTGCGCCTTCGTCTCCTCTTTCGATCCATCCCTCTAGCTTGGGCTAAGACGCCCTCCTCACCGGCGTGTGCTCTGGTGGAGCCTCGCCGCACTCTGTTTCCCTCTCCCCCCTCTCACCTGACTAGCGGGGCCCGCCAGTCAGCCACGCCGGCGTCGCCCAAAGTGGTATGAGTGGTGGTGCCCGCGGGGTTTACACCTTCGACGTCACCCCCAATTCTATTTATTTTTAAATCAAATTCAATATATTCCAGAACACTTCAAACAGCCAAAACTTGTTAACCATAAGTCCAAATGAATTGATTATTTTTGCATTGTGTTCTCTATGAAAAGATCTAGTAGCTCAACAAAAATGAGATTTTGCTCTGGTGTCTAGATTTTCTGGTGAATTTCAGAAGGGTTCTTGATGTTTTCTTTTTGTGCTTATAATTATTTTCAGAATATGAAGCTTGTCTAGAGGATCACCAGGAGGATTGTGAACCTCATCTGCACTAAGGCAAGCCACAGCAACATTTTCATGATGCCATTACAATATTTGTGATTTTTCAACTTGAATAAATGGTTTAATCCATGCATTTAAATCACTACAATAAATATTTATTCTGTTGGATGCTTGTTTGAGTTGATATGCTTAGTTTACTGAAGTTTGAAACTAACTAAGTTTGGCTAAGTCATTAAAATTAATATTTGATTATGATGAAGTATTATGGTTATGGAAAAAAGAATTATTTTGAGTTATTTTCTTGAATAAAAAAAAGGTAATTTGCTAAGTAAAGATTCTGTTTAAAGTGAGGATTAATCATAACCAGGGATGTGTTATGAGTTATTGATATCTATGCTTAGTGTGTGATATAGTTGACCCAGTTATTTATGTCGATATATGGTGCATATGTCAGTGTTGCATTTTCATGGCATGTCATGACACCGGTTACTTTCACTTTAAGTTGAACCTGATAATAATTCAACTCGAATATATCGTCTATCGGGTCATGGTGCCACAGGATCGAGTTTTTCCCAGTGCAACCACATTTGCCTTTATGGGAAGGCCTTTATTCGGTCTGTTGTCATGCCTCTGGTCGGTGCCTCTAATGAGGGAACGTGATGGGTGTGCGTTACCCTGGCCCGGTAAGCAGACATAACCTTGTGTGCCCGTTGTTGTTATGGTACCTTGTCCCAGTTTGGGACCGTTTTTTTTTTTGCCACGACGTTGGTTGTTAGTGTATTTGGTAGACACGGGGCCGCTATCGGATCACGGGTTCCGGAAGACCCTTAAGGTTCGAACTCTGGGGTGCGCGCGGAGATCCAACCCTCCACCGTCTCGTTCCTCGCCGAATCGCAGGGACCTAAACTACTAACAAGAACAACACAAGAGACGCGAGATTTATACTAGTTCGGGCCACCTTTGTGGTGTAATACCCTACTCTAGTTTGTGGTGTGTGGATTGCCTCTGGGGCTGACGAAGAACAGTACAGGGAAGAACGGCCTCGCGAGGGTCTGTTCTTGGTGGGTGCGATGAACTGCTAAGTGGTGCCCCGTTGCTCTAGCTTGAGGAACGGGTTTCTCTCTCTCCCTGGATTTCGAATGCTCGATCCGATCGTCCCACGTCCTTTTTCCCCTCTTCCTTTCTCTCTGAGTGTGGCTACCCCTATTTATAGGTGAAGGCCCTGGGCCTCTTCCCAAATATTGAGCGGGAAGGGCGCCAACAATTGGCCATTTTGAAGGGGAACAGCGGGTACACTTATCCTGACTAAAGTTGGTCCTCGCCGCCAAAGGCTCTGTGATGGCGCCGCTTGGGCTCCACGATGACTGCATTCGAGCCGTTGGGGCTGGTCTTGGTCTTGTTGCACGAAACGGATGCCTTTGCTTGATGCCCTTGCTCGCGCTTGCCCCTTTGCACCAAAGAGGAAAGGAGGGGCCTTCTGGCTGGCGCCTCGATCGGGCGCCCTTGGTCGTCATGGCTTGCGTCACGGGCACCTCGCGAGGTACCCCGCCTTGAGTTCTCCACCTCCTCATGAGCCTGCCTGACGAGGCCGCGCCTGAGGAAGCTCTTGGTCGTCCGCCCCGCGAGGCTTGGCCCCTCGCGAGGGTCTTGAGCTTGTGTTGATGAAGATGGGCCGCCCTGGGCCTCCTTTGAGCCACGCCACAGGACGCAGGTAGGCAAGTCTGGGGACCCCCATTCCCAGAACGCCGACAGTAGCCCCCGGGGCCATGACACGCCCGGACTTGGCCGTGCAGAGTGGCGAAAGGGCAAGTGCGAAGCGTTGTGGGCCCTAATAGCCTATGGCCTTGGGCTCCGCGTGGCGGTTGATTGGACGTGGACGCTTGCTCCCCCACAACGCCTTGGTAACTGCCCGGATTCGACAGGTCCTTGCATGCAGAGTTTGGCATGATGACTGGTGATCGTGGAGGCCGACGGTTGGCCTCCGTCGGCTATAAGTATGGAACGGCGTGCGCTCTTCCAGTCTATCCTCCTTCTTCTCTTCTTCCTCGTCTTGTCTGGTTGCCATGGCTCCGATCCGCCGGTTCTGCAGGGAAGAAAAGGGAAAGGCTCCTCAAGAGGATCCTGACCCGCTCCCCCCAAAGAAGCGGCTCGCTCTCCGTGTCGAGGCAGGAGCCTTGTTGGAGGCGCCCGTGCTGGTGTGTGCAATCGCCACCAGGGTTTCTCTTCCTTGTGCACGCAGATTGGTGGCCTGAAGGAGGTGGCGCTGGCGCCACGAGCGGCACCGGCGACGACGCCGATGGGTCACGAGTGTCGTCTTCCCCAGAGTCCACGCCGAGGGCTCTGCTGAATTCGTGCTCCGCGTCGCCGCGCCTCCTAAGTCTTGGATCCGCCTTCCTTCTTTCTTCGCCTCCGTCGTCCGGCAGGGGGAGCCCCTGGGACTCTGGCTGCAGCACGCCGACTGCGGCACCCTCGCGACCGGGGCAGAGGTCGCAGTAGTTGCCCCGGGCGAGGTCGCAGTAGTTGCCCCGGGCGAGGTCTTCATGACTCATGGCTGGAGCGAGATGGCCCGTGTATGCAGGACGAGAGGCACCCTCACGATCCACCAGGAGTACGACGGTGCTTCGGTGATGTCCTTCAAGCTCTTCACGCGGAGGGTCGCCGGCTGGAGTTCTGCCCCAGGAGAGGTGGTCGGGGTTCTACTGTGGTGAGACAGAGGCCAACCGCCCGCTCCCTTGGCAGCTTCCTCAGCGATTTAAGGCGCCGGGGATCCAGCGAATCCACGAGCTCTTGGCGACGCCCGCAGACGAGCGGCGACAGCTCTGAGCCCCGAGCCCACGCCGCTCCCGAGCAGGCGAGCTCGTCGGTCGTCGCCGCCTGACTGGATGGGGTTGGCTCCGGACCGGGTGGCCCACTGTTGATGATGGTGTCTGCCGCGGTGGTCCATGTAGATAGGACTCCTTAGGATTCGCGTCTTTTGTTCCTGCGAAGAGCCAAGAATGTACCCCGCGGGGGCTTGTAAGATATTTGTAGCTTCGTTTATCAATATGATCCTTGTTATGAGGCAATGCGGGATGCTCATTCCGTTCTAGCTCGATTCCTTCCTTCCGACCTCATGAGGGCTTGGTGCTCTGTGCCGACAGGTCCCGATCCCAAAGGCGGCTTTAGCTGCCGCTGGTATGCCAGTCACGATGCCGTGGTCAAGGCCAGGAGGTGGCGGCCCGAGGTCGATGAAGAGCCTCCGAGTCGCGATGCTCGGGGATCCCCTGGCGCCAAGCAGCCATCATTCGGAGAAAGGGGCGGCGCTGCTAACACGGAGTTGCATTGAGTGTGGGGATGGTGTTGCGATGACTAGTGTGTCCGGAGGGCGACTTATCTCGAGGGTTAGGGCGATGCTTCCTGGCGCGGCGCTAGGTCCGTGCCCTGGCCGGCGAGAGATTGTGTGGCGAGGTCGTTCCGTGCTCCTCGGAGGGGCCCCGCAGGTTCACCACAAAGGGAACAAGAGCTGCGGGCGCACTGTTAGTCCTGCCGTTAGTTGCTTTGGGGCGGCGCGAGAGGCCCCTGAGGTGTCTGGGGCACTTTCGTGAGCCAGCTGGACTCACGAGGCCCTACCTCAAGGCGGGTTGCGCCTGCCTGGGCCTTATCTTGAGTGTGTTCTGCAAAAATGGCTAGGTGCGGTGCTCACGTCTTGGTCCGGCTCTCGGGCTGGTCTCTACCGTCGGCCGCAAGCGAGGTCGCGATGCCATGGACAAGACCAGAGGGTGAAGGCCGGAGAGCCGGTAGGAGCCCTGAGTCGCGATGCTCGTGCACCCCCTTAATCGCAAGCTGGATTAGATGACACAACTCGTCCTCCCGTCCCGCTCTCGGGCTGGTCTCTACCGTCATTGGCAAGCCAGGTCGCGATGCCATGGACAAGACCAGACGGTGAGGGCGGAGAGCCGGTAGGAGCCACTGAGTCGCGATGCTCGGGCACCCCTTTAACGCAAGAAGCTGGATTGGATGACGAAACTCTCGTCCTCGGGTCCGGCTCTCGGGCTGGTCTCTACCGTCACCGGCAAGCCAGGTCGCGATGCCATGGACAAGACCAGAGGGTGAGGGCGGAGAGCCAGGAGCCCTGAGTCGCGATGCTCAGGCACCCTCCCTTTAACGTGCAAGATTTCGCCACCCAGGAGAAGGCACCAAATAACAAGCATGGTGGAGCATAATCCTAAGGAAAACGCATGAAGGATACATGCCGCTGGGACTGGCCCGAGCGGCTTGGGGATGATGCAGCCCGAGGGGCGCCCCCAACAGGGTAAGCTAAGGACATGAAATAAAAGGGATACATGCCGCAGGGACGGACCCACGCGGCCTGGGAATAATGCTGCCCTAAAGGCGCTCCCAGCCGGAAATAAAACTTAAAGATGTCACCTAGTGATGTTGGGGATGAAGGGATGTTGATGTAGCAGACTCGGTGGGCTGCGGGAGCCGATCCTCACGAGCCCCCAGGCTCAGGGGCCTCTGGAGGCTCCGGAGGCGCTGGCGGCCCCTCACGGGTCATCTCCATCTCCGCCAAGGCTGCGGCGTGCCTGACCTCTTGAGCTCCAGGATGGTCCTCATGAGACGCTGGTGTGCAGTAGCCGCGTTTGGCAGGCCATAAGGCATGCGTGACGTAGCTGTGGGCGGGCCCTCAACGTCCCACTCGCGAGGGCAGGCGCTCTTGAGATGTGGCTCGGTTGAGCCACAGTGCGTCGATGCGGACGCGCAGCCCACCATCCTCGCCTGGATGGGGGCCCACAGCAGAAGAGCGGCGGCTGCCACTCATGACCCTTGACTCCTGTAACTCTGAATGGCCTTGGCCGATGAACTCTTGAGGTTCTGCTCTCCTGGTCTTGCTCACCTTACGGGAAGCGTGCTTCAAACACGCCTCATCGTGGTGCCCAAGCGCCTCCCTCGAGATCTTGGCGAGGTCGGTGGCCCTCGAGAGCCCCGAGCCTGCTGAGGAGGGCGCCAGCGCTTTCCTATCACGATGGAAGGAGGCTCCCCTGGCGGCGCGGGCCCGAGGGGCCTGTCTCTTGATGAGCCGGGCGGTCGATGTCTTCTTCTTCTTGGGTGCTGCCTCGGGAGGCGTCCTGCTGTTGTGGTGCAGGTCTTCCAAAGGATGCGGCTGCGGCTGGCTCGCACCAAGGAGCACACTACATCTCTCTCTTCACAGGGCACCGTGATGACCCCGCCGCTTCTGGCATCTTGAGGATGTTGTAGCCATGGTGGGTCACGCCATGAACTTGGCCAACGCTGGGTACCCGAGGATAGTGTTATGCTGGAAGGCGAATGTGGGCGGCGTCGAAGTCGATGAGCTCGGTGTGGTAGTTGTCGCGGGCCCCAAGGTGACAGAAGGCGACCTGCCCGATCGGGACCGTGGAGCCGTTGGTGACTCGGAGAAGGGCTTGGTTGGCTGAAGCTGGCTGTAGGGCACTTGAAGATTGTTGAAGGTCTCCACAGACGGGGCGTTGAGCCCCGCTCCACCGTCGATGAGGTCTTGGTGACCAGGGCGTTCTTGATGATTGGGGAGCAAAGCATTGGGAGAACTCCGGCTGTGGCTGCGCGCTTGAGCTGATCCGCTGAGCTGAGCGTGATGGCACACGCCGACCACCGAGAGGGCGCGTGGACTCGAGCTTGGGAGGACTGCATTCACTTCACAGGCGAACTGCTTGAAGATGCGGTGGGAGGCTGGGGCTTGGGCTCCGCCAGGGATGCGAGCGATCGCGTGCGCTTCTGAAGCCCCAGCCCCTCGTCCCGATGGCGGTCTTGATTCTCCTTGGTGGCGGCGGGGCGGAGGGAGGCCTGCGTTCCCTTGCAGGCGATCCTCACGAGGTTGATCCTCTAGCCCCCTCGCGAGGTGGGTCTTGCCAGTGGTCCTCGCGAGGTTGGTCGCGCCACCCTTGGCGCGGGCCACGGTCTTCCAAAGTCTGCATTTCTTCCTCCTCCTCGGCCGTAGCCCGGTCGCTGCGCTCGAGGCGTCTGCTGACCCTTCCTTCCAGCGCCTGGCCCGGAGCTCTTGACATTCATTGGTGTTGTGGGTGTGGAGGTCGTGGTACCGCGATACCGGCTGCCCTTGGAAGACTCGGGCTGATCTCTGCCCTGCTTGGTGTCTGGTTCGGCTGCGAGTACGGCAGCCCCCTTGCGCTTTACGTCCTTGGCCTTGGACTTTTTCTCTTCGGGATCCGCGGCAGGCAGCTCGAGGAGGGAGAGGCGCCCCTCCTCAGCCCTGGCGCACTTGGTCGCCAAGTTGAACAGCTCCAGGGAGGTGCACAGATCTTCATGCATCGCCAGCTTCTCCTTCATCTTGACATCGCGCACGCCATCGGAGAAGGCAGAGATAATGGCCTCCTCCGTCACCCTGGGGATCTTGAGGCGCGCGTTGTTGAAGAGCTGGATGTACTTTTGCAGGGTTTCCCCTGGCTGCTGCTTGATTATGCACATGTCGCTCACAGCGGGTGGCCGGTCGCGAGTACCTTGGAAGTTGGCGATGAAGCGGGTGCGCATCTCGGCCCAGAAGAGATCGTGCACAGGGCGGTTCGGGAGCAGTGCGGGCTCCGTCCTGAGCGCCATGGGAAACCAGTTCGCCATGACCTTCTCATCTCCGTTGGCAGCCTCGATGCCCAGCTCGTAGAGCTGGAGGAACTCCGTAGGGTCTGCCGTGCCATCGTAGCGTGGGGGCAGGTCTGGCTTGAACTTGGCGGGCCAAGCGACGCCGCGCAGCTCGGTGGTGAAGGCGCGGCAGCCCGCCGTGGCCGCGGGGGGCCCTCGGACGGCAGAGAGCTTGGTCTTGCGGGCCTCCCTACGCCACGGCTGGGGGCAGCGCAGGGTCTTGACGTGCTGGAGCGGCGAGCGCTCGGGTAGCTTCTTGTGGGTGAGGAAGTTCTTGGCAGCTCTGCTCTTGCCGCGCCGGCGCCTGGCGAAGCGGGTTCCGCCCAGGGGTCGCGCGCTTAGGGCTGGCGTCGTCTTGAGGAGGAGGCTGGCGAGGCGCCTGGAGTTCATCGCCAGCAGCGAAGCGGGTGCGGTGCAGCGAACGCACGGGCGCGGGTCGCCTCCGCGCGCGCGACGAGCTCGGCGACACGGTCGAGCCATTCTTCGTAGACGTTGTCGACGGGGCGGTAGCACAAGAGCTCGTTGGCCGCGATGAGTGCAGCTCAGGCCTCCATGGCTGCGCGGGGCGCGCGCGACGAAGAACCAGCGGGGGTGAGCGAAGGCGTGGCGGTGCGGCCGTCCCGCCTCATGGGCGAGTCTTTGGGGCGGCGCTGCTGCTCGTTCCCGCCGGGCAGGTGGTGGCGTTGACAGCCGGTGATGGGGAACGACGAGGACGTCCGCCGACGGGAGCCGTCTGGGCGACGTGGGAAGCGAGGGCGGCTCGGCGCTCGGCGCGAGCCCGACGAGCGTCAGACATGGTGGCGGTGGTCGGGGAAGAACGAGGCGACGAAAGGCATATTCGGCGCACCTACACCGCGCCAAATGTCGGATCACGGGTTCCGGCAGACCCTTAAGGTTCAAACTCTGGGGTGCGCGCGGAGATCCAACCCTCCACCATCTCGTTCCTCGCCGAATCGCAGGGACCTAAACTACTAACAAGAACAACACAAGAGACGCGAGATTTATACTAGTTCGGGCCACCTTTGTGCTGTAATACCCTACTCTAGTTTGTGGTGTGTGGATTGCCTCTGGGGCTGACGAAGAATAGTACAGGGAAGAACGGCCTCGCGAGGGTCTATTCTTGGTGGGTGCGATGAACGGCTAAGTGGTGCCCCGTTGCTCTAGCTTGAGGAACGGGTTTCTCTCTCTCCCTGGATTCCGAATGCTCGATCCGATCGTCCCTCGTCCTTTTCCCCTCTTCCCTTCTCTCTGAGTGTGGCTACCCCTATTTATAGGCGAAGGCCCTGGGCCTCTTCTCAAATATTGAGCGGGAAGGGCGCCAACAATTGGCCATTTTGAAGGGGAACAGCGGGTACACTTATCCTGACTAAAGTTGGTCCTCGCTTGCCAAAGACTCTGGTGATGACGCCTGCTTGGGCTCCACGATAACTGCATTCTAGCCGTTGGGGCTGGTCTTGGTCTTGTTGCACCGAAACGGATGCCTTTCCTTGATGCCCTTGCCTGCGCTTGCCCCCTTTGCACCAAAGAGGAAAGGAGGACGCTGCCCGGGCTGGCGCCCGACTGGCGCCCTTGGTCGTCATGGCTTGCGTCACGGGCACCTCGCGAGTACCCGCCTTGAGTTCTCCGCCTCCTCATGAGCCTCTGCCTGACGAGGCGGCGCTGAGAAGCTCTTGGTCGTCCGCCCATGAGGCTTGGCCCCGCGAGGTCTTGAGCTTGTGTTGATGAAGATGGGCTGCCCTGGGCCTCCTTTGAGCCACGCCGCAGGCCGCAGGCAGGCAAGTCTGGGGACCCCCGTTCCCAGAACGCCGACAGCCGCCTAGGACTAGCCAAGTGAGGAGTGAGTCGGAGTGGCCGGGAGAGTGTCATGGCAATGGAGGGGTTTTGCCAGAACGCCGTTGGTCCACTCGAATGGGAGTGCGAGGCCATGGGTTCCATGGTGTGGGTACAGTGCGCTACCTCTGCAGAGTGTATTCAATCTATCGATAGTCGAGTCCACAGTTACCGACACGCTCGAAAGTATATCACACCATGGGTCAACGCTTAATTAATTCTAGACACTAAGATATGAACTTTGCACTGTTGACGAGATGATGATTGAGAAATCATTGTGTTGATGGAGACCAAGTTGTTGGTCAATTTGTGATCTTAGAAAGATCACCGTTTGGTTATGAGGTAACACGATCAAAGACCAAGAGGTTGGTCCGTTTGTGATCCGAGAGCAATCACCGTTTGGAAAGCAAGTCCGAGGGGCTTATATCACGAGATCATGATCACTGCATGTCTGATATGATTTTGCATTAGTGAAGCAATTGGTTAATTATCATGATATTGCTTGTCATTATGTTTATGTTTGTTGTCAGCTTGCAATTACATTCAATGTACTGACCTGGTGTGTCATGCAAACTTTCAGCAAAGTCTCGTTGGAAAGGAGTGTTGTCTGAGTCTAGATCGTGTCCACATCGGTGTCCCTGTGCTATGGAGTTCCGCTACGACGTCGTTCCGCTACGGCGTAGTTGTTATGATCGAGGCCCCTTTTATGTTCACTAAATAATGTACATATTGTTCAGCCGCACCATGTGTGCCGCTTGGCCTCGCTACTTGTAGTAATATGAACCTTGTTCCGCTAGCATCAATAAAGCGCTTTCTGTACAAAGATGTTGTGTGTCACCAGAAGACATGGTCTCTGGGCTAGCAATACAAGGTAAACCGGTTGCTCTGAGCTGGGGTGCCACAGTCGACTACATGACACTTCACCATTGTTTGTGCCTAGAGGAAGACATTGGGAAGTAATAAGTAGATAAAGGATTGCTAGAGTGACAGAACCTTAAACCCTAGTTTATGCGTTCTTTCATAAGGGGCTGATTTGGATCCATATGTTTCATGCTATGGTTAGGTTTACCTTAATACTTATTTTGTAGTTGCGGATGCTTGCAATAGGGGTTAATAATAAGTGGGATGCTTGTCCAAGGAAGGGAAGCACCCAAGCACTGGTCCACCCACATATCAAATTATCAAAGTGACCAACGCGAATCATATGAGCGTGATGAAAACTAGCTTGACGATAATTCCCATGTGTCCTCGGGAGTGTTTTACTTCATATAAGAGTCTGTCCAGGCTTGTCCTTTGCTGCAAAAAGGATTGGGCCACCTTGCTGCACTTTATTTACACTTGTTACTTGTTACCCATTACAAATTATCCTATCACAAAACTATCTATTACCGATAATTTCAGTGCTTGTAGAGAATACCTTACTGAAAACCGCTTGTCATTTCCTTCTGCTCCTCGTTGGGTTCGACACTCTTACTTATCAAAAGGACTACGATAGATCACCTATACTTGTGGGTCATCACGTGGGAATGGGCTCACCGACGATTCATTGGCGCCACCGTTTGGCCAAAAGAACGCCCCCGCGCGCTGCGCAAGCTTGCGCTGTAAGCCGTCTGCGGCAGCGGGGTGACAAGATGTGCGAGAGGAGGATGAGAGACACGTACACATACAATTAATAAAAAACGTTTGCGATTTAATTACCTACTGTACCCCTGTCCTGGTTTATAAGTAGGATTTAACTAATAAAATACGAATGCATGGCGCCATAGATTATGAACATAGTTTCCAGCTATACAATTTTTGTAACATGCATTAACACTTTTTTGGTTAAATTTAAGGTTATACACCAGCAAGCGTTTGCCCGTAACACACACTGCTTATTCCATCACAAACACCTCTGATGGATCAACTGTCTGCCACGTATCGCACACGCAACTCTAATCTGATTCGTGCTTGATGTCTCCGACATCGCTCACACAGTTCGTCTTATTTGCCATGTATCACTGTGCCGTCCTCTGCTCGCGACCCTCGGCAAGCTCTGGTTGCCGTTAGGCGCCGCAGTGTGCTGTGCTCACCATTAGGCGCCGTGGTGCGCTCTGTCGCGTCCGTTGGCGCGCTATGCTCGCGTCCATCAGCGCGCTCAGCTTGTGGACAAATTTTCCTTGAGGCAACCGCGGAGCGCTCTGCTCGCGTCCCTCTGCGCACGCTCTGCCAGCGGTTGGGCGTGCGCACGATCACGTCGGAGGCCCCATATGTGTGCGATTGCACCGTGCGCATTGCCACGCGATGCAGTTACGTGCGGCACGATGGACTTACACGCTGCAAATTAGAACTGCCATCAGGGACTGCCGATATTCCTGGCCGTCCGGCTTCCCCTTTAGTTCCCGCGGCCATTATAACCTTAGTCTCTTCAACCTTTCGATCGCACCCCACAACACAACAAGCACACCCACGACGATACATAGAGATGGGATGTCCGGTGGCATTCCAATGGAGCTCGGCGAGCATAGAGTGCAGACCCACGCAACGAAGACGGATCTCTCGGTGGTGTACACCATCGACCCGGTCGTGGTGGATGACTACATCAACAGCGTTGAGCAGTTTCTTGCTGGAGACAAGTACAAGGTGGTCAGCATCGACCTCCTGTACACTGCCGGTCGTCCGGGCATAGATTATGTCGGGGATATACCCCGTGGCGTAAACCGGCCGGACTGGACGACTCACTGGTAATCCGCCCGGTCTTGGCGGTTCATTAGTAACCCGGTGGGCGGGTTAGATGGATGACGAGGCCCAAGGCCCAGAAGGCCGGTTCACGTTTAATGGTGGGCCGGTTTATGAGGAAAGCGCAAGGACTATTCTCCTACAAAGGAAGCAAGACTAGGACTCCACTTGTAATAGATTAATCCTAATCCTACTAGGACTAGTCATGTAACCCGCCCCTTCAACATATATAAGGAGGGGCAGGGCTCCCCAAAGAGGGACAAGCTACAAGCAAGAAGAAACAATCTTAGGGCTAGACACAAAGAGGAGAGCCGGTTTACAGCGACTCCCTCGTGATGATAATGAGACCTAGCCTCAAACAGCATGTAGGGTTTTCACCGGATGATGTTTCCCGGGGCCCGAAGCTGTCTATATCCCTGTCTTGTGTTGCGTCTCTCGATTCCGCTCAACCCCTCTCAAGCTACCACATAGATGTGTTGGCCTCGCGACTAAGTTCTGACACTAAGGACATCTGACGTGTTAATTCCACGACAGTTGGCGCCCACCGTGGGGCCTGCACATGGTGGTGTTGAGTTCTTGGAGGGATCTTTCCCAGGATCGAGAAGTTCGCAATTTTTTGTTATTATCCCGCATCTTGAGAAATTTCATGGATGAAGAAAAGGTTACAGCTGAGGAATCTACATCATGGACGAGCTGTCAGAGCAGCATACACGAGATTTATGATCCAAAGCGATTAGGGTTCCTGCGTCTATGCACTGCCGTCGTCATGTGATCAATTCGGTCAAAAGATCGATTCTACTATAAAAAGCTGTTGTTCGCCGCAGCCGCGTGTTACCGAGACCGACAGGTAACCGAGATTGACGCAATCGATTTGCCCAGCCATCGCTAGCTGCCGAGGCTGCCAATCCACGTGAAGACCCATGCCATATCGAGTACTTTTCGCGTGAAGACCCCGGAAAGTTAATTCAGGATTGAATTGAAGAAAAAAAAGGAGGGAGCAGCCCACGACCCGGAATCGGTTTCCACCATCGAGTCGCCGTCACTCCGTCGTTCTCTGCCCCCGCGGCTTCGAGCCCCTGCCCGGCCCTCCGCCACCGAGCTGCCGCGGCCGTGGTCCCGCTACCGACGGCCGGTTGCCTCCGCCGTAAGACGCCGTGGCACTGCCTCACCTCCGCTCAGCCTGCAAGTCGCGGGTGCGCCTCACCTCCGTCCGAAGCCCGCGCCGCCTCCGCTTCCGTGCTCCTTGCTCGGCCAAGAGCCATCACCACGAGTGACCTTGCTTTGCTTCACCGGCTGACTGCTGGACTTCTCACACTCACCTGCCCCGGCGAGTCATCGATCCCGGGCAACAGCCGCTCCGGCTGTGCGGCCTCCACAGCAAGCTGTTTCGCCGGCTCGTCTCGACGTCGTGACCTGCCGCTTTGGCATCTCTCCGTATCCACATCGCTACTACTTCTACAGCCGTGGCCTCCGACCGGTTTCCACTGCGAGCTACGCGTGCGACCGCCGCACCATGAACCGGCTGTCCCGCCCGAGCCGCCCGAGGGTCGTCACGGCCAGCGAGCCACCGCGTCCACCGATCTCTTCACGCCTTGGCGCCGATTGGCTGGCAGCCGCCATAACCGGCTGCGCCTCCGCCATGGTTACATCTCCAAGCCGTCGCCGGTACGAGGAGCCGGCCTGGCCTTAAACTGCTCTGCTTTACCTCATTCGACCGCGCCCTTTGACCCGCCAAGGTCGTCGCGGCTCCTCCTGAACCCGCTCCGCTGTCTTCATCCGCTTCGCTCCTTCAGCCGCTGTCATTCAAAAACCGCTGCCGGCTTGTCCTTCCATCTCGCGGGTCGCCGCGAAGCCACGGACATATTACCTCTGAAACCGCCCGGTTTCGTTCTGGTTTCCGTCGAGACTGCAGCACCTTCAAAACACTGACCTTCTGTCGTGATGCCCCGGGCTGCCGGTGGTCTTGTTCCGGCCTACTTCTGCGTCTCCCCTGGCCGGCTTGCGCCTCGAGCCCCTGCTAGGTCGCTTCCACCCTCGCGGCCGTGCCTGGTTCGTCTCCCCGCGTCCGAGCTGCCGTGCCATTTCAAGCCGCCCCCATTGCCTGAAGCTGTTACTACCACGGAGTCGCCGCTATACTCGCCTCTGCTACGTGACCCGCCACTGCGGCCCCTGCTCTGCCGTGGTCCGGCGTCCCCGAGCCGCCCTGGCTACGTTCCTTTTCTGCCATAGAATGTCCTGTACGCCGCTGAAGAAGAAAAAGACAACAAAAGTTTATGTGGACACATGGATTGAGGAAGTAGCCAAGTCGGGGATGTTCATGTATCGCTTCTGCTGCTTCCTCCACATGAAGAAAAACAATTCATCCGCCAAGTACTAGTAGAGTGCTCACGTCAGAATCAATTAAAGTAGTATTACTTTTGTGCTACTGTTCGTCACATGAAGCTGCACTTCAAGCAAAACTGCGGCCCGTGCCCCCAGCTTCTTCGTCAACTCTGTTGTAGCCTCTGAGGCAGGCCACCTCGCCCTTTGCGTGACCCGTCAGAGGGCTGGTTGTGAAAAGGGAGTTTTTTCTGTTGACGGTGGATGAGTCGTACCATAACCAGCTGATATCCATCTACGTCTATTTTTGAAATGGTATATATGGTTTTTGTCAAGAGAACAATTGCTTTGGTTTATTTTGACATGCAGGATAATTATCCATTACAAAAGGTGGTTATATCACGGATACAGAGCGTGCATGTATGATTCTGCACTAGCATTCGTCCGTGTCATGCTGCTCAATGAACATGTGCAAACCACTGGTCTCGGCAGTCTGGTCTACATCAACATACGGCCGGCATGTCCATCTGTACGGCTTACTATGCCAGCAATTACTCGAGTCACCGGGGCCACTCTAAGCCGCCGTCGAGCGCGGGCCTCCAGGGTCGTGTTGAGACGCCTCTGCTGTGTTGAGCCGCCGGGGCCGCATTGAGCCGCCTCTGTCGCGTTGAATGGATCATCCGTCATCCTATCAATTTTTATGATATTTCTTCATTCTTTCGAGAACAATTACTCTCGTTTGTGATCTTTGTGCAGGAAAATTACTCACTATAAGAGTGGCTATCATACCACGGTCTGGAGAAACACATTGATGGCGTTTGTCTACACCGACAATCGACCGCGCCGGCTTACAAATGCCCGCAGCCGACTATCCGTCCGCACCGGCTTACGACGCCCGCGGCCGACTCTCGGTTTACGACGCCCGCAGCCGACTCTTGGTTTACAACGCCGTGGCCGACTCGGCCGTCATTAATTACAGCTTCACCATGGTGAGCATCAACTCCACGGTGAATAACCCCTGGCATGATATATCAGGTGAAATCCATCCAATATATTTTATATTATATATTGCCTTTCTTTAAAAGAGCAATTACTTTGGCCTGCAAAGTTGTCTAATGCAGGACCCTAAGCCGCCATATTGGTGCAAATTTAAAGGCCGTCAGAAAATTTCCGGCTTAAAAAGAGGGATTCCGGTTTAAAATCCGGTTCAAGGGAAAGAAGTCTCCCACAAAGCTTTGAAGCTCTCAATATCCGGTTTAATGTACGGTTCAAGAAGGATTTATAAACTTGCAAAAGTTAAAGGGTGCCAAAGAGGACCTCTGCCATGATGCGCGGTTCAAACATGGGTATCATGCCTTATTGGCTTATCATATTATTGAACACTTGGGGGCTTGGTCATGTCTGAACCATAGTCACATCTCTTGATCGGCCTGGTGCCACAACATCACTTGGGGGCTTAGTGGGTGTCGAACCAATGCAACACCTTTTGATAGGCGAAAGCCACCCGATCACTTGGGACATGGTCAAGTCTGAACCAGTCATGCCTCTTGATCGGCCTAAGGCCATAGAGTCACTTGGGGCTTGGTGAACCCGAACCATTGCCACGCCACTTGATCGGCATGATGCCACGGTTTCGAGTTGGGGACCTGGCTGACTTGAACCATGGCTACACCTTATTGGGAGCTTGGTGGTGTCCGACCATGGTAACACCATCGATCGGCTCGGTAAAGCCTCATTTGCAATGGTTTTATTTTGCGTTGCTTGAATTCTGTTCTTTTTGCTAAAGAACTTTTACTACATTGCCTTTTAAACCGACATTGTTAATCCGGTTCAAACTGTCAATTACAAATTGACGGAACACGGTCAAATCTAATCCGAGACTATCTGCCGGTTTGATTTTATGTTACCATCTTATTATGGAGTAAACCGGTGTTCATTAACCCGGCTTGACTTTCAATTACAAATTGTTAGTACATGATCAAATAATAATCCGGAGACAATCAGCCCGGTCTGGTTTCGACTATAAGTCGCCAGATATTATATATGGTTAATCTGGTGTTTATCACAACCAGTGCGGTTTATCATAAACCGGCACAATATGGAAGGAGTTCGATTACTCAAAATTTGGGTTATTACCTCTACTACAAAAGTTGGTAAACCAACGATGTGATTCAATATCACGGTATGATATATTTCATATTTGGTTATTCTTAAGTGCAGCCTTGGTTATAAACCTGGGTTATATGTTGGGCATTATGACCCGTCCGTGATAAACCGCGGGACACTTTAAACTTGTTGTATGCGTGAAACAGGTTGAATAAAGCATGATTATAAATCACCGGCGTTTATTAAACCGGCCTGGCTTTAAGGCGATAAATCGCCGGTCTATGATGAGAAATTGTCCGGTGTTTATTAAACCGGCTGGCTTTGGACTATAAGTCGCCACTATATATTTGGATTGCGCCATTGGAATCATAAACATAAATCATTGGATTATATTATTCAAATAGCCAACATGGCTGGATTTTTATTATGGTTATTAATATTATGATTGAGGTTTTCAAAAGTCGCTTTAGCGCAATGGATATGAATATGATTTATTCTGCAATGGAAGGAATAGTCCCAAATGCTTGCGGGCTCACGACCCGACACTTGGGGCTACATTATTCAAAGTTGAGATTATATCAAATATGCAAGTCTCATGTCGCTGCGAGCATGCACCATGACACTTGGGGCTAATGCAAAGTCATTTTTGCTCATCTTATTGAAGACCCGACTCATCATATCATAATAAGCCGGCCCTTGGGGGCTACCAATTGCTCATCAACAATTCAAGTCTACATGATCATATCTACATAGTCCCTGCTCATTATTGCATAATGACCCGGCCCTTAGGGGCTACATTGGTTGAAGTTTTATGAGTATAAAGGCAATTACAAGTCCCGAGTTGCTGCAAGCATAATAACCCGACACTTGGGGCTACATATGTGGAATATTCAGTTGTGACTAATAACGGGATGAACAATCTGGATTTCTTCAAGGTTGCAACATTTATATTGACACAAGTCTTAAGCTATCATTATGTTCTCCTCTTAAGACTTGGGGCTACGAGTAATATGCATATAAAGGAGGAACATCTTCTTTTTCTTTGTTTCTGGCAAATCAGGAAGATTAATTGTGTGATCCGGCGTTGGCAACAATCATAACCCGGCGTCTATAAACAGTCATAATCCGGGATCATCAGTTTTTATAACCCGGCCATTTTGGTAATGTTAAACCGGCAAGTTTTTACATCTTCAAACCGGCTGAATATCAGATGAATATTTCAAGACCAATATTTCTTAAACCGGCGCTCTGGAAGCCGACTCAAGTGGATTATTCTTCACAATATTTTTACATGAGAAACCAATGTCAACAAATTGAGTATGGCTGGCTTATTGACTGGATTTTCTACAAGGAGGAAATGACAAGGACTTAAGGATGATCAGGTGCCGGTTTACAAGAATTCTTAACCCAGAGCACAACCTGTCAAGTTTGTTCTTGTGTTTATTTTACAGGATCAGTTTAACATGGATAAATCCAAATTAAACTGGGGGCTAATGTCGGGGATATACCCCGTGGCCTAAACCGGCCGGAAGTATAACCCGGCCGGACTGGACGACTCACTCGTAACCCGCCCGGTCTTGGCGGTTCATTAGTAACCCGGTGGGCGGGTTAGATGGATGACGAGGCCCAAGGCCCAGAAGGCCGGTTCACGTTTAATGGTGGGCCGGTTTATGAGGAAAGCGTAAGGACTATTCACCTACAAAGGAAGCAAGACTAGGACTCCACTTGTAATAGATTAATCATAATCCTACTAGGACTAGTCATGTAACCCGCCCCTTCAACATATATAAGGAGGGGCAGGGCTCCCCAAAGAGGGACAAGCTACAAGCAAGAAGAAACAATCTTAGGGCTAGACACAAAGAGGAGAGCGGTTCTGGCGACTCCCTCGTGATGATAATGAGACCTAGCCTCAAACAGCATGTAGGGTTTTACGGATGATGTTTCCGGGGCTGGCTGTTTAAATCCCTGTCTTGTGTTGCGTCTCTCGATTCCGCTCAACCCCTCTCAAGCTACCACATAGATGCGTTGGCCTCGCGACTAAGTCCTGACACTAAGGACATCTGACGTGTTAATTCCACGACAGATTAGAAGGTTGCCGTCGCCCAGTTGTGCATGCACCATCAGGTCCTCATCTACCACTACTGCATGGCCACGAGCCTTGTGACCGTTTCAACAGGTTTGTCAACAGCACTGACTACAAGTTCGCCATGGTGGATACCACCAACAATGTAAAAGCGCTCAGTGTTACGGGCTTGGCCTACAAGAACCTTGTCAAAATCGGTGGCCACTACACAGTCTGGGGCAGCATGAAGAAGGACTCCCTGGTCGAACTCGCCTCGGCCATCATCGACCCCTACTACGAAAAGATGAAGCAGGATGCCCAGAGAACATGTCCCGTATCCTAGAACGGGGCCTGGATGCGGCAACTGGATGAACCTCACCTCAGGATTGCGGCCAAGAGCGTGTACACATGCTACGAGATGCCTTTGGCGGATCGTTGACATGAGAAGTGCCTCGTTACCAAAATCGAGCGAGCCGGATCGAGCCACAAGCAGAGAAAGCATCACAAGAAGTAGATGATGATCAGATGATCGTTTATGCTAGTTAATCATGCATGTAATATATAGTTTACTTTATTGGTGTGTGGAAATGTCATGTGAGTAGTAGCCACCTATGTAATTATGCATGTAATAGTTTACTTTGGTGTGTGCAAATGCCATGGTTGTAGTAGCCACCTATGTAAGTGGATGTTTAATTTGGTTATGCAAGCATGTCCTTATAAGTGTGTATATATATATATATATGTTGTTGTTCTGTATGCAATCCCATCGCACAACACACACGTCTTATTAGCCGCAACCGTCTGTGTTATTATCGGTCTTCACACTCATTTCTGATTACAGACCTGTTTGCCACTTATCACACACATCTTGTTAAGTTGATCCGTTTTTGTTCTCATGTCTCAACGCAAATAGTTCATCCGAGTGAACCCAGGCCGTATATCGCACACACCTTGATCCGGCCGACCATTTCGTTTGTGTAGCCTAAGCACAAACAGTTCATCCGAGTGAACCGTATGCTGTATATCGCACACATCTCCATCTAGATGCTCGTTTCTTTTGTTCCTCCTCATCGTAAACAGTTAATTGAACTGAATCGTATGCCCTTCATCGCACAGGCAACTAAAACCTGAACCATGTTTGATGCATCCATCATCGCAAACATTTTATACATTTCTGACGGTTTTCATACAGCACCGTTTGCGATTATTGCATCGCACACAGTTTCTCGAAGGGTCTCTGATCGTAGTGTCGCGTTAGCAGCATCTTGCAGTAGTGATGACGAGGAGGGAGTAGTTGTCGGTGGGAAACGACACCTATGGGATCACAAGAATCCCTACTACGGTTGCTGGGGCGCAGGATTGTGAGAAGAGCAGGGATAGCAGTCAGCACAAGGATTGTTTACCCAGGTTCGAGCCGCGAGGATGCGTAATACCCTAGTCCTGCTTTGGTGGTTGTATTTTAGAGAGTTCTTGAGCTCTCTGATGACCCAAAAGTATAGGGGATCTATCGTAGTCCTTTCGATAAGTAAGAGTGTCGAACCCAACGAGGAGCAGAAGGAAATGATAAGCAGTTTTCAGCAAGGTATTCTCTGCAAGCACTGAAATAATAGGTAACAGATAGTTTTGTGATAGGATAATTTGTAACGAGCAACAAGTAACAAAAGTAAATAAAGTGCAGCAAGGTCTCCCAATCCTTTTTGTAGCAAAGGACAAGCCTGGACAAACTCTTATATGGAGAAAAGCGCTCCCGAGGACACATGGGAATTATCGTCATACTAGTTTTCATCACGTTCATATGATTCGCGTTCGGTACTTTGATAATTTGATATGTGGGTGGACCGGTGCTTAGGTGCTGCCCTTACTTGGACAAGCATCCCACTTATGATTAACCTCTTTTGCAAGTATCCACAACTACAACAAAAGTATTAAGGTAAACCTAACCATAGCATGAAACATATGGATCCAAATTAGCCTGAGGGAGTCCTGGATTAGGGGGTGTTCGGGTAGCCGGACTATACCTTCAGCCGGACTCCAGGACTATGAAGATACGATATTGAAGACCTCGTCCCGTGTCCGGAAGGGACTTTCCTTGGCGTGGAAGGCAAGCTTGGCGATGCGGATATTTAGATCTCCTACCATTGTAACCGACTTTGTGTAACCCTAACCCTCTTCGGTGTCTATATAAACTGGAGGGTTTTAGTCCATAGGACAACTTCAACATACAACAATCATACCATAGGCTAGCTTCTAGGGTTTAGCCTCCTTGATCTCATGGTAGATCTACTCTTGTACTACCCATATCATCAATATTAACCAAGCAAGACGTAGGGTTTTACCTCCATCAAGAGGGCCCGAACCTGGGTAAAACATTGTGTCCCTTGTCTCCTGTTACCATCCGCCTAGACGCACAGTTCGGCACCCCTACCCGAGATCCGCCGGTTTTGACACCGACGTTGCTGCTTTCATTGAGAGTTCCTCTGTGTCGTCGCTTTTAGGCCCTATGGCTCCTTTGATCATCAACAATGATGCAGTCCAGGGTGAGACTTTTCTCCCCGGACAGATCCTCGTCTTCGGCGGCCTTTGCGGGCAATTAAGCAGCCACCTTGAGCAGATCGGAAGCTACGCCCCTGGCCATCAGGTCAGATTTGAAAGTTTAAACTACACGGCCGACATCCGCGGGGACTTGATCTTCGACGGATTCGAGCCACAGCCAAGCATGCCGCACTGTCTCGATGGGCATGATATAGATCTGCCGCCGAACATTGTCCTGGAGGCCGCACGCGCACTGGTCCCAACCCTTAGTTCGGAGCCTACTGCGCCGATCAAGGATGAGTGGTTGGACGCCGCCTCGGGGGCTGCAATCCCAAAGGCGATCGAGTCGAACGCCAGCCCTGCACTCCACACAGCCCGTGACTCCGAGGAGCCGGATTCCTCTCCGGACTCCGAGCCCCCCGTGCGCCTGCCGATCGAATCCGATTGGGGGCCGATTATGGAGTTACCGGCCGCGGACATCTTTCAGCACTCGCCCTTTGGCGATATTCTGAAGTCACTAAAGACTCTCTCTTTATCAAAAGAGTCCTGGCCAGATTACGGTGGGCAAGGTTGGGATACGAACGATGAAGAAATTCAAAACCCACCCACCACCCATTTGGTAGCAACCGTCGATAATTTACACGACGTGCTCAATTTCGACTCCGAAGACATCGACGGTATGGATGACGATACAGGAGACGCATATGAACCAACATCTATAGGGCATTGGACAGCCACCTCATCTCATGATGTCTGCATGGTGGATACACCTAAAGGAAGCGACAACGAGGACCACGGGGAGGCAACGAGGGATCAATCTCCTGAAAAACAATGAAAGCGGCGGCGTAAACGCCGCTCCAAGCCCCGCCTCGATTCAAACCCAGCCATAGAGAAGGATGAGCCGGCAAACGACGAGCATGTCTTAGAGAAACCGTCCGAATAGGGCAACTCAGATAAAGAATCCGAACAACCCGTCCCCGGCGAAAACGGCATTCCGGACGACCTTACTCCGGATAAGCCCACGGAGCAGAAGAACCTCCATAAAAGGCTCATTGCAACCGCATGCAGCCTGAAAAAGCAGAAGCGGAAGCTAAAACTGCGGAAGATGCACTCAGAATCAGATGGAGTAAAGTAATCAATACCGCAGACAAATACGGCGGCAGTCGCCACACTAAAAGCTATCCGAAGCGAAAGCTACTGCCTGAATTCGACGAAGAGGCCGTAGAGCCCTCGCATTCAAAAAGTAAGAAAGCCACACGGTCGGATAGACGACCCCATGGCCAGCATAAAGCGGCAAGCGGCACCGCATTGAAGCCGGCATGCGACCCACTCAAGGATTCGCATCAAAAAGATGGCCCAGCCAGGTCCATTTATGGGCCAAGAAAGCAAGCTCTCGTAAGCAATGCAACAAAACCAGTATCTGAACATCACGGCACACCCAAATATAGGGGCGCCGCACATCCCCTATGTTTCACCGACGAGGTCCTGGATTATGAATTTCCAGCGGGATTCAAACCCGTAAACATTGAGGCATATGATGGAACAACAGACCCTGGAGTCTGGATCGAGGATTATATCCTCCACATACATATGGCTAGAGGAGATGACCTCCACGCCATCAAATATTTACCCTCACGCAAAGGGCCAGCCCGGCATTGGCTTAAAGCCTTCACGAAAACACAATTGGAAGTTGGGAAGAGCTCGAGGGCGCTTTCCGAGCAAATTTTCAAGGGAACTATGTCCGCCCTCCGGATGCAGACGATCTCAGTCACATAGCTCAATAGCCCGGAGAGCCAGCTCAGCAATTCTGGAACAGATTTCTTACTAAAAAGAATCAGATAGTCGACTGTCCGGACGCCGAAGCCCTAGCAGCTTTCAGGCACAGCGTTAGGGGCGAATGGCTCGCCGGACACCTCGGCCAAGAAAAGCCAAGAACAATGGCGCATTGACAAGCCTCATGACCCGCTTTTGCGCAGGAGAGGACAGCTGGTTGGCAAGATGTAGCACCAGCGACCCAAGTACATCCGAAACTAGGGATGGAAACGGAGAACCGAGACGCAACAAGGATCGTCGCCGGACCAAGGAAAACAGTCCGAAAAGCACGGCAGTCAACGCCGGATTCAAAAGCTCACGGCAGAGCCAGAAAAAGCCGCCCCTCCAGGATAACAGAGATGATCTATCCAACCTAAACAAAATCAAGGACAGGATATGCCAAATACACAGTACTCCCGGGAAGCCTGCTAACCATACCCACAGAGATTGTTGGGTTTTCAAACAATTCGGCCGACTCAACGTCAAACACAAGGGGCTCGACACACCAAGCGAAGACGATGACGAATCCCAAAAGCAGAGCACCAGGAAACAAAAGAACTTCCCACAAGAAGTGAAAAGAGTAAACTTACTTCACATTACAAAGCGTCGACACCCTTAAAGTGCAGCCGCCATCACGCCTACCCAAAGGAGTCTCACCACTGGTTGTCAAAACCAATCATCTTTTATCATATGGACTATTCTAGAAGTATCAGGAACGTAGGCTGGACTGCCTTGGTACTCGATCCAATAATTGACGGACTCCAGTTTACAAATGTCTTGATGGACGGCGGCAGTGGACTAAACCTGATATATCAGGACACAATCCGCCACATGGGGATAGACCCAACAAGAATTCGCCACAGCAAAACCTCCTTTCAAGGGGTAACGCAAGGTCCGGACAACCATTGCATGGGTTTTCTTCGGCTCGAAGTTATATTCGGCTCTACCGATAACTTCCGCCGTGAAAAGCTGACTTTCCACATCGTCCCATTCTCAATTCGCTATCAAGCACTGCTTGGACGTGAAGCTTTCGCCCGCTTTGACGCAATACCGCACTATGCATCTCTTACGCTTAAGATGCCCGGTCCACGAGGCATCATCTCTTTGAAGGGGAAGCATTGACTGAGCCTCCCCCGAGCGGAGGATTGTGCGGCCGCTTTAACAGCCCCACAATAACATGGCTTCACCAGCTAAAACATCCGAACAGGTCATTAAGACCACGAACACGGATAGACGAGTCCGGCACAAAAGTATCATTGATAAAGGCTTAGCGGCCATATACCCCTGCCCTAGGGGCTCCGCACATATAAAATAAGAGACAATAAAGCTCAAATTTACATATTTTACTTTATACTTTGTTTATTTAATATAACTTTTGTTCGGCACGACCTTTTGTCAACTAAGTTCCTCTCTTTTACAGATGAACATCGTGCTGCGCCCGTCCGAGGATCTGGCTGCGGAAACCTGGCGCAGAGCGTCACGATAGAGGCACCGTTCAAGGATTCTTTTCAGATTAAGACCCTGCGTAAACCTTTTTTACTGTCTCTTGTTGTTATACATCCCCTGGTTTTCTCTGGTATAACCAAGGAGAAGGCTGGCGTCTTGGCATGTGGCCATGTCAGAATTTTTGCGCGTACCTGGACACTAGGGGCTTTTAACAAAGGGCGTTGTTTTCCCCGCACTCATAAAGACTGAACGCCTTAGGGAGTGTTCGGCGTCGCGAGTTTTGGCATTATATGCATCAGCTCCGAATCATGTCTTTGGTCAAATGTTGGGTTGCCCGGCTCCTGTGTTCGGCTGCCTTATGTTCCGCTCTATCGGCTAAGGTAGCACCAGGAGAACTACTGCGATTGTGCCCGGTTCGTCGGCGAGCACCTCGATGAAAGCGAAAACTAACCGTCATGATATAGCGTGAGACCGGTCGACCACTCGATTACCTACGAAATCTATAGGATTCCTCCGCTTTAACGAAGGGCCGTTTCGGCCGAGCACATCTGGCGCCGGAATTGAGGCGGCGCAGCCGCCACCGGGGCTATCTAAGTAGCCTCCTTTGTCAAGCTCCTATGGCTAAGTGAAAGTGATAAAGCATTATAGTCTGATTTCCTAGTTAGTTCGCTATCACCTCCTTTGTAGGACTAAGGCGTTGGATTAAGTGTGAAAAGCCTATGCGAACACCCGACATTATGTGCATGGGGCTGAAGTCGACGACTGCCATCTTTCAGATTTTATATAAACGGCCGCACAGGAGGTGTTAAAATACTTGCAGACACAAGTATAAAAAGTTCCTACAATTTATCGAAATACCGTTTTACAATCGCATATGCTATTCGAAGATAGCATCCTTCAAGCACTGCGTCTCTATTACACGAGCGCCTTGCATAACTTCCTGAAAATAGTGCTCGGCAGGTACTCGGCTTCTGTCTGAATCTTGGGATGCAACAGCGGTGGTCTCCATTTCCGCCCAGTATGTCTTGACACGGGCAAGAGCCATCCGCGCACCCTCTATGCATGCTGACCTCTTAATTGCATTAATACGCGGCACCGCAGCAAGGAATTGCTGCACCAAGCTGATGTAACTCTTCGGCTCCGATCTCTCCGGCCACAAATGACTCATGACGCACTTCATGGCGAGTCCGGACAACCTATTCAGTTCGGCCCATTGAGCCAGACGATCGTCCACGGATAGTAATGGCGCATCGGTAGTGCGCCATTAGTAGGCAAAACCGGTGCGCCTTTAGATAAAAATACTAATGGCGCACCAGTGATGCGCCATTAGTAAAAAATACTAATGGCGTGCTAGTAATGGCGCACCGGTAGTGCGCCATTAGTAGGCAAAACCGGTGCGCCATTAGTAGGCCTTTTTCTAGTAGTGACATGCTGGATTATGGAACTGCGACCAGAAAAGTTTTTCCACTTTGCGATCTTCCTGGTCTCGAAAGTGTTCGGTCGCATCAGCAGCACTCGCTTCCAAATCGAGATAGGTGTCCGCCACACTCCACATCAGTTCAGCGAACAAGCTTGGATCACAAAACTTCCTCCGCAGCATAAAGGGCTTTCTAGCATAATCTCTTGACTGGCGCAGCTCCTCCTTCACAACTCTCATCACGAGTGAGCATCCTTGGCATCAACAGCGGCCTTCTCTAAGACCGTCTGTCTGCCGGTCTTCTTTTCAAGAAGCTTGCAATGGTCAGCAGCGCTTTTTAGCTTCATGGCCATCTCGGCCATCTCTTTTTTGCTCCGGCAGTGAGCAGCCTGTTCGGCTCTCAGCTCTTCAAGGGTCTTCTCGGCACCCGCATCACTATTCCTGGCTTGTTCCTTGGCTCGGGCAAGTTCCGCCCGGAGACTCTCCACGGCGGCCGCACCATCTGCGTCAAGCACACATGTTGTAAGATACTGGCATAAAGCTCCTCTTACCAGGTGCCGCCCGAGGAATTACATACCTTGTGTCTCATCAAGCCGCTTGTTGACGAGCGCGATGTCGGCATCTGCCACGTCAAGTTGCCGCTTTAGCTCGGCAAATTAAATCGATCCGGCTGGATTCGGACGCCGCCGCCTATATACAAAGCGACATGTTGAACTGGGATTATGATCCTCTGCTGCGCCGTCACTTTTGACAACGCCACGAGTCTCGAGGGCTACTATCTACACAGGCGCATCTTATTTATGCGCAATGTACAAAAGTGTACATTATCTAACGTACCTCAAAACCCGTCGATAAACTTCGGCGGCCTCGTGCAATCCGCTTTCATGACGAAATTCTTTCAATCACCATGCCCATCAAGGCACGGTGCTCCCCGAGATAAAGCTCGCTCTAGCAGATTCTTCAGCTCCTCCGACCGAGCACCACACGGTGCGGACTCGTCCCTATGACCTCTTTGAAGGCGGACGGAGAACCTTGGGGGGGCCATATGGCTACCTTCCGCCCCTGCCGGATTCGGAGAAACCCTCCGCGACGACACCTCAGGGTCGCCCGCCTCGCCAGGTGGTGCGGCAGGGGGAGGCGTTCCGCTCTCCATCATCTCCTGAAGAAGGTCCCCCGAAGACGAGCTCTGCTGAGAAGGGCTGAGGTCCGAGCTACAATGTAAAATTTCGGTTAAATCTTCTCAGATTTAAAGCAGGGATCTCTCTCATCTCTCAAAAAGAAAATCTTTCTCTACTTATGGCTTGCTGGAGGGCTGATCCCCTTGAGGGCGTAGTTCGGCCGAGGTACCCCCCGGCTTAGGACCCTCGGCGGATCCCCCGCTTCAGGCCATGGTGTCCGGGTCTTCAGAGGTGGTCCTTTTCTTCCCCTGAGGGGAGGAGTTATCGGCTCCGAACTGCCTCCTTCGAGGAGGCCGTAGGTTCCTTGTCCCCCCCCTCGCTTTCCTTCAAAGGCACAATCTTCAACATCCTGACTAGCATAGGATCCGGCCTGGTCTCGGGGAGGGGAGCCGGACACCTGATCAGCTTTGCTTTCGCTATCCACTCCTGTTTAAAAGGAACAACTCTTTTAGGGGCAAGTTTATGACAAATATATGGATAACGGGTCCGGACACAAGGCTACTTACTTGAGTATCCGGGCGATTGCAGCTCAGACCTGCGTCCTCAGTCAAATACGGACACATTGCTTGTGATCCGAAGAACAGTTTATACATCTCCACGGGCGTTGCGCCCATAAAGTGCTGGAGAGCTTGCGGTCCCTCCGGATTAAACTCCCATAAATGAAGGGGGCGGCGTTTGCCGGGCAGTGTTCGGTGGATCAGCATGACCTGCGTCACTTTGACCAGGCTGAGACCTCTTTCTAAGAGATCCCTGATGCGTCCCTGCAACAAAGGCATGTCTAGAGGTGGACCCCAATCTAGGCCTTTGTTGACCCATGACCCTAGCTGCTCTGAGGGACCCGAGCGAAAAGCAGGCGGCGCCACCCACTTGGTGCCCCTGGGGATGGTGATATAGAACCACTCTCGTTGCCACAGGCCGAGCTCCTCTTGGAAAGAGCCCTCGGGCCATGGAGCATTGGGATTCTTGCTTATAACGGCGCCTCCGCACTCTGCGTGCCGCCCCTTGATCATCTTCGGCTCCACCTTAAAGGTCTTGAGCCATAATCCGAAGTGAGGAGTAACACGGAGGAATTCTTCACACACGACGATGAATGAGGAAATATGGAGGATGGACTCCGGAGCTAAGTCATGAAATTCCAGCCCATAATAAAACATCAGCCCCCTCACGAAGGGATCCATTGGGAAGCCTAACCCCCGAAGGAAGTGAGACACGAACACCACGATCTCACCAGGATAGGGACAGGGAATAGCCTGCCCTTGAGCAGGCAGCCTATGCGAAATTTCCCCGGTCAAGAACTTGGCCTCTCTCAACTTTAGCACGTCCTCCTCCGTGACGGAGGAGGGCATCCATCGGCCTTGAAGGTCGGAACCGGACATTGTCGAAGGTCCGAAGCGCCTGAAATCTAGAGCCTAGGGTGGGAACTCAAAGCGATGGGCGAACTCGTTTGAGATTGAAAGAAAGGAGTAAGGCCTTGGTCTCTTTATAGGAGGTTGAATACCAAGAGCCCTCCCCGTAACCGTTTGGGACTCGCCTTTAATCAAGAAAACATGCCAACGGGCACGATTGGGTTACCCACGTCCGTATTGATGAGAATCCCGTAAATAAAGGGGACACGATCTCTGCTTTGACAAGACGTGCCAAGGAAACCGCCTCGCAAAACACGCTGAGGTGGGGAAGTAAAAACGAATCGAATAAATACTTGGCCATAGTGTGATGTCACGCTACGGAATACGTCAGCAGATTAGATTTGTGTTAATATTATTCTCTCTATGGAAATATGTGGAAACTTATTTTGCAGAGCCGGACACTACCCTTGGTGTTTACAAACTTTTATGAAGAACTTGGAGGAGGAACCCGCCTTGCAATGCGAAGACAATCTGCGCGCCGGACTCGTCGTCATTGAAGCCTGGTTCGAGACTCTTGAGGAGTCTGGATTAGGGGTGTTCGGGTGGCGGACTATACCTTCACGGACTCGGGACTATGAAGATCGATATTGAAGACCTCGTCTACGTGTCCGGAAGGACTTTCCTTGGCGTGGAAGGCAAGCTTGGCGATCACGGATATTTAGATCTCCTACCATTGTAACCGACTTTGTGTAACCCTAACCCTCTTGGTGTCTATATAACGGAGGTTTTAGTCCGTGGGGCGAACAACAATCATACCATAGGCTAGCTTCTAGGGTTTAGCCTCTCTGATCTCGTGGTAGATCTACTCTTGTACTACCCATATCATCAATATTAATCAAGCAGGGTAGGGTATTACCTCCATCGAGAGGTCCGAACACAGGTAAAAACATCGTGTCCCTTGTCTCTTGTTACCATCCGCCTAGACGCATAGTTGGGACCCCCTACCGAGATCCGCCGGTTTGACACCGACATTGGTGCTTTCATTAAGAGTTCCTGCGTATGCGTCACCTATAGGCCCGATGGCTCCTTCAATCATCAGCAATGACGCAGTCCAGGGTGAGACTTTTCTCCCCGACAACTTCAATATACAACAATCATACCATAGGCTAGCTTCTAGGGTTTAGCCTCCTTGATCTCGTGGTAGATCTACTCTTGTACTACCCATATCATCAATATTAATCAAGCGGGGCGTGGGTTTTACCTCCATCAAGAGGGCCCGAACCTGGTAAAACATTGTGTCCCTTGTCTCCTGTTACCATCCGCCTAGACGCATAGTTCGGGCCCCCCTACCCGAGATCCGCCGGTTTTGACACCGACACAGCCCCTTACGAAGCAACGCATAAACTAGGGTTTGAGCTTCTGTCAATCTAGCAACCCATCATCTACTTATTACTTCCCAATGCCTTCCTCTAGGCCCAAATAATGGTGAAGTGTCATGTAGTCGACGTTCAAATAACACCACTAGAGGATAGACAACATACATCTCATCAAAATATCGAACGAATACCAAATTCACATGACTACTAATAGCAAGACTTCTCACATGTCCTCAGGGACAACGTAACTACTCACAAAGCATATTCATGTTCATAATCAGAGGAGTATTAATATGCATATAGGATCCGAACATATCATCTTCCACCAAATAAACCAACTAGCATCAACTACAAGGAGTAATCAACACTACTAGCTACCTACAGGTACCAATCCCAGACTATGAGACAAGAATTGGATACAAGAGATGAACTAGGGTTTAAGAGGATATGATGCTAGTGAAGATGTTGATGGAGATTGCCCTATCCCGATGAGAGGAGCGTTGGTGATGACGATGGGGATGATTTCCCCTCCGGAGAAAGTGTCCCGGCGAAACAGCTATGCGGAGCCCTAGATTGGTTCCGCAAGGTTCCGCCTCGTGGCGGAGTCTCGTCCAAAGCTTGCTTATGATTTTTCTTGGACGAAAGACTTCATATAGCAGAAGATGGGCACGGAGGGCCAACAAGGGGCCTGAGGCAGGCGCGCCAGGGGGTAGGCGTGCCCCCACCCTCATGGACAGGTGGAGGCCCCACGGCGTATTTCTTTAAGCTCAATATTTTTTATTATTTCCAAAAATAACTTTCATGGAGTTTCAGGACTTTTGGAGTTGTGCAGAATAGGTCTCTAATATTTGCTCCTTTTCCAGCCCAGAATTCCAACTGCCGGCATTCTCCCTCCTTATGTAAACCTTGTGAAATAAGAGAGAATAGGCATAAGTATTGTGACATAATGTGTAATAACAGCCCATAATGCAATAAATATCAATATAAAAGCATGATGCAAAATGGACGTATCAACTCCCCCAAGCTTAGACCTGGCTTGTCCTCAAGTGGAAGCCAATAACGATAAATATGTCCACATGTTTAGAGGTAGAGGTGTCGATAAAATTAAATAAGGACGTGAGGGCATCATGATTATTCTCATAACAGCAACATATATGGGTATTGTCATATGATTTCTTATGCTCAAGTAATAATCTATTCACAATGCAAAGTATGAGTCAGAAACTTTATTGAGAACTAACAAACTATAATCTCAGTCATTGAAGCAATTGCAATTTATCATAACATCAGAAAGAGTCTATGTCAGAGCTTTCTAGCAAGTCCACATACTCAATTATCATTTAGTCTTTCATAATTGCTAACACTCACTCAGTACTTGTGGTTACGGAGTTTTAACCGGACACAGAGAAAGATAGGGGCTTATAGTTTCGCCTCCCAACCTTTTACTATATATATATATATATATATATATATATATATATATATATATATATATATATATATATATATATATATATATGTATATATATCAGGATCTTTCCAACATCCTGCGCTTGCCAAAGGATAAAATGTAAAAAGGAAAGGTGAAGATCACCATGACTCTTGCATAAGGTAGAAACTAATAATAAAAGATAGGCCCTTCGCAGAGGGAAGCAGAGGTTGCCAAGCGCTTTCAGGGTTGGATGCACAAATTTTTAATGCGAAAGAGCATCACTTTATATTTCCACTTGTGATACGAACCTTTATTATGCAGTCCGTCAATTTTATTTCTTCCACATCACAAGATCGTATAAAGCTTATTTCCTCCACACCAATCAATCACACATATTTAGAGAGCAATTTTTATTGCTTGCACCGGTGACAACTTACTTGAAGGATCTTACTCAATCCATAGGTAGATATGGTGGACTCTCGTGGCAAAACTGGTTTAAGGGTTTTTGGAAGCACAAGTAGTATCTCTACTTGGTGCAAAGAATTTGGCTAGCATGAGGGGGAAAGGCAATCTCAACATGGTGGATGATCCATTACAATATACTTTATCTCAGATATAAGAAAACATAACCCATTACATTGTATTCCTTGTCCAACATCAACTCTTTAGCAGGTCATATTTTAATGAGTGCTCCCAATCATAAAAGATGTCCAAGATAGTATATTTATATGTGAAACCTCTCTTTCTTTATTACTTCCTATTAATTGCAATGATGTCCAAAGCTATGTTTGTCAACTCTCAACAATTTTTAATCATCATACTCTTTCTATGTTAAGTCATTACTCTTCATAAGATCAATATGATCTCTTTATTTCTTTTTGTTCTTTTCTCTTTTCTTTCATTCACTCAAGATCATGGCAAAAATAATCAAGCCCTTGACTCAACACTAATCTTTATTATATAGCTCACGGACTCGATTACAAAGAGGGATCATAAAGCAAAACTCAAAACTAGATCATACCAAAACTTTATTCTACTAGATCAAGATACTACTAATAGGATCGAACTAAGAAAAATGGTAAAGATAGGAGTGTGATGGTGATACAATACCGGGGCATCTCCCCCAAGCTTGGCAGTTGCCAAGGGGAGTGCCCATACCCATGTGATTATATCTCCTTTGATGGTGAAGGGATTGTTGATGATGTAGGCTTGTCGTCCATCTTCCAAGGCATAGGCTCACCATCATAGAAGGATGATCGAGTCTCCGGGATCCTTAAATCTGCAGCCAAACTCATCCTCTTGAATCTATATTCATACTCACAGTTTTGGTTTTGCAGGTCATAGATTAGGGCTTGGCGGTGCTCGATTTTATCGTGAAGCTTGAAGATGGCCTCCCCAATGTCCTTGGCATCTAGCTTGTGGTTGTTGGTGAACTCCGTGATCATTATGTGATTGGAGTCAAGTCCACGCTCCACCATCTCCTGGCACTTGAAAACTTGTTGCTCCATTGCTTCAAGCGTTGTCTCCATGCTTCCGGTTAGGGACGGCAATTTTACCCATGGGTATGGGTACCTGTGGATACCGTACCCGCATGGGCAAGGTATGGGCACAATTTTATACCCATGGGTAGTATCCAAACCCTACCTGTTAAGTCATGGGTAGGGCACGAGTATAGCCTTGTATCCATGGATATACCCATACCCTACCCGTTTATACTAACACGTGTACCTAACCCGTGAAGTGTGTCGTGATATTGTGAACCTATGTTAAAGTTGTCACCAATCGTCAATTTGAATTGAAATAATTGTTATTTACTCATCTATCTGTTACCTAGTTGAGATAAATATTTTTTTGGTCAAATGTGATATCGATGAATGTGAAATTGTGAATAATTTCTGTAGTATTTGATTTACCCGTTGGGTACCCAATGGATATGGGTACCCGTCGGGTGTGGGTACGGGTAAACATCCATACCCGTGGGTGCGGGTATGGGTAGAATTTTGTACCCATTAACTGCACGGGTATGGGTATGGTATTGCTCTACCCTCCCCATACCCTGCCCATTGCCATCCTTACTTCGGGTCCTCCGTGGTCCCTCAACATCGCGGATGTGCAGCACCCCCTCCCGCATCTCAATGGTTTGAGGGTGTTGCAGCACCTCCGCGAGGTAGGGGTTGATGACCTTCTCGAAGAACTTGTCCTTGGGGGCACTTGGAGACGTCATGATGATCTAGATCTGTTAGAAAAACAGCTCGAAACAAGAACAGAGGATATTTGCATGATACAGGAGTCAAAACCTTCGGGAGATTATATAATGAATTTTTACCGACCAAAATGCGTAACATGCAAGAAAACGGAGTCCGGAGAGCACAGGAGGTGCCCACGAGGTAGGGGGCGCGCCCAGGGGGGTAGGGCGCGCCCTCCACCCACGTGGAGGCCTCGTGTCCTTCCCGGACTGCTTCTCATTTTTCTATTTTTCTAAATATTCCAAAACGGAGAAATATTGCCATTAGAACTGTTTTGGAGTCGGTTTACTACCGTACCACATACCTATTCCTTTTGAGTGCAAAGCGTTAGGAAAGTGTCCCTTATGTATTCCTCCGGGATTACGGTTTCAATAACATTGGTTTCTACATTTATAGGATTACCTGAGATATAATGTTTGATTCTTTGACCTTTCACCACCTTAGGATTTGTGCCTTCAAAGTTGTTGAATTTTATGGCACCGGAACGATAGACCTCCTCGATAACGTAAGGACCTTCCCATTTAGAAAGATGTTTTCCTAGAAAAAATGTTAAACGAGAGTTGTATAGCAATACATAATCACCTACATTAAACTCACGCTTTTGTGTTCTTTTGTCATGCCATCTTTTAACTTTTTCTTTAAACAACATGGTATTTTCATAAGCTTGGGTTCTCCATTCATCAAGTGAGCTAATATCAAATAACCTCTTCTCACCGGCAAGTTTGAAATCATAATTGAGCTCTTTAATAACCCAATAAGCCTTATGTTCTAGTTCAAGGGGTAAGTGACACGCTTTTCCATAAACCATTTTATACGGAGACATACCCATAGGATTTTTATATGCAGTTCTATAGGCCCATAGTGCATCATCAAGTTTCTTCGGCCAATTCTTTCTAGATCTGTTAACAGTCTTTTGCAAAATTAATTTGAGCTCTCTATTACTCAATTCCACTTGACCACTAGACTGCGGGTGATAAGGAGATGCAATTCTATGATTAACATCATATTTAGCAAGCATTTTACGGAAAGCACCATGAATAAAATGTGAACCACCATCAGTCATTAAATATCTAGGGCCTCCAAACCTTGGAAAAATAACTTCTTTTAAGCATTTTAATAGATGTGTTATGATCAGCACTACTAGTTGGAATAGCTTTTACCCACTTAGTAACGTAATCAACATCAACTAAAATATGTGTGTATCCATTAGAGGCAGGAAAAGGTCCCATGTAATCAAAGCCACAAACATCAAATGGTTCGATAACAAGTGAATAATTCAAAGGCATTTCTTGACGTCTACTAATATTACCAATTCTTTCACATTCATCAAAAGACAAGACAAACTTACAGGCATCCTTAAAGAGAGTAGGCCAATAAAAACCGGATTGCAATACCTTATGTGCAGTTCTATCTCCAGCGTGGTGTCCTCCATAAGTCTCAGAATGACACTTGCGTAGGATCTGTTCCTATTCATGCTCAGGTACACAACGTCTAATAACACCATCTACTCCTTCTTTATAAAGATGTGGGTCATCCTAAAAGTAATGTCTCAAATCATAGAAAAACTTTTTCTTTTGCTGATATGTGAATCTAGGTGGTATAAACTTAGCAATGATGTAAGTAGCATAATCAGCATACCTGGAGCAGTACGAGAATCATTTATGACATTTCATTGTTCATCAGGAAAGCTATCATCAATAGGTAGTGGGTCATCAAGAACATTTTCTAACCTAGACAAGTTTTCTGCAACGGGTTCTCAGCTCCCTTTCTATCAACAATATGCAAATCAAATTCTTGTAGCAAGAGAACCCATCTAATAAGTCTAGGTTTAGCATCTTTCTTTTCCATAATATATTCCATAGCAGCATGATCCGTGTGAATAGTTACTTTAGAATCAACAATATAAGGTCTGAACTTATCACAAGCAAATGCGACTGCTAAGAATTCTTTTTCAGTAGTAGCATAATTTCTCTGAGCATTGTCTAGAGTTTTCCTAGCATATTGAATAACATTTATTTCTTGTCAACTCTTTGCCCTAGAACAGCACCTACAACATAATCACTAGCATCACACATGATTTCAAAGGGTAAATTCCAGCAGGTGGCTGAACAATAGGTGCAAAGATCAATGCTTTCTTAAGTATTTCAAATGCTTCTACGCAATCATCATCGAAGACAAATGGTATATCTTTTTGCAATTGATTAGTCAGAGGCCGAGAAAATTTTGAGAAGTCCTTAATGAACCTCCTATAAAACCCGACATGACCAAGGAAACTTCTTATACCATTGATGTCCTTGGGACATGGCATCTTTTCTATAGCATCAACCTTGGCTTTATCAATCTCAATACCTCTTTCAGAAACTTTATGCCCCAAGACAATACCTTCATTAACTATAAAGTGGCACTTTTCCCAATTCAAGATAAGATTAGTATCTTCACATCTCTGCAAAACTCGATCAAGGTTGCTGAAGCAATCATCAAAAGAGGATCCATAGAAGGAAAAATCGTCCATGAAAACCTCACATATCTTTTCACAAAAGTCAGAGAATATAGCCATCATGCATCTTTGAAAGGTAGCAAGTGCATTACATAAACCAAAAGGCATACGTCTATAAGCAAAAGTATCGAAAGGGAAAGTAAAAGTGGTCTTTGATTGATCATCGGCTGACAGAGGTATTTGAGAGAAACCAGAATAACCATCTAGAAACCAAAAGTGTGTATCTTTGGTTAATCTTTCTAGCATTTGATCGATAAAAGGTAAGGGGTAATGATCCTTTTTAGCAGCCTTATTTAGTTTGCGGAAATAAATTACCATCCTATAACCTGTAATAATTCTTTGCGGAATCAATTCATCTTTATCATTAGGGGCGACGGTAATACCTCCCTTCTTAGGGACACAATTGACATGACTTACCCACTGACTATCAGCAACGGGATAAATTATACCTGCCTCAAGGAGCTTTAGTATTTCCTTTCTTACCACTTCTTTCATTTTAGGATTCAGCCGTCGTTGACGATCACGAACTGGTTTGGCATCTTTCTCCAAATTTATTTTATGTTGACATAGAGTGGGACTAATGCCTTTAAGATCATCAAGAGTATATCCAATAGCAGCACGGTGCTTCTTCAGAGTTTTCAATAATCTCTCTTCTTCATGCTCTGAAAGGCTAGCACTAATAATAACAGGATATATCTTCTTTTCATCAAGATAAGCATATTTAAGAGTATCAGGTAACAGTTTGAGCTCAAACACGGGATCACCCTTGGGTGGAGGAGCATCCCCGAGGATTTAAACAGGCAGATTGTGTTCCAGGATGGGTTCCTGTTTAAAGAATACTTCATCTATTTCAATTCTTTCATTCATAAACATATCATTTTCATGGTCTTGCAAATATTGTTCTAAAGGATCACTAGGAGGTACGGCAATAGAAGTAAGACCAATTATTTCATCTTTACTAGGCAATTCATCTTCATGGTGTTGTCTACGAAATTTAGAGAACTCATGAGACATATCACCTAGACCAATAGTAACAACATCCTTTTCGCAGTCTATCCTAGCATTAACTGTGTTCAAGAAGGGTCTACCAAATATAATGGGACAAAAGCTATCTTGTGGGGAGCCAAGAACAAGAAAATCAGCAGGATATTTAGTTTTCCCACACAACACTTCAACATCTCTAACAATTCCCATTGGTTAAATAGTATCTCTATTGGCAAGTTTAATTGTGACATCAATATCTTCTAACTCAGTAGGTGCAATATCATGCTTAATTTCTTTGTATAAGTCAATAGGTATTGCACTAGCACTAGCACCCATATCACATAAGACATGATAACAATGTTCTCCTATTTTAACAGAAATAACAGGCATGCCTACCACAGGTCTATGTTTATCGAGCAGTTTCATCATGGAAATGAATAACATGCCCATCAATATTATCAGACAAGAGATCTTTAAAAATAGAAATATTAGGTTCAACTTTAATTTGCTCAGGAGGTGTATAAGTTCTAATATTGCTTTTACGGACCACAGTTGAAGCTTTAGCATGATCCTTTATCCTAACAGGGAAAGGTGGTTTCTCAACATAAGAAGTAGGAACAATAGGATCATTATAAGCGATAGTATTTTCTTCAACTTTAATAGGTGCAACTACTTTTACTTCTATGGGAGGATGATATTTAAACCACTTCTCCTTAGGGAGATCAATATGAGCAACAAAAGATTCACAAAAGGAAGCTACTATCACAGAGTCAAGTCCATACTTAGTGCTAAATTTACGGAAAACATCGGTGTCCATAAAAGATTTAACACAATAAAACTTAGGTGTCATACGTGACTCCTTACCTTCGTCGAGATCCCAATCTTCAGAGTTGCGTTTAATTCTTTCCAATAAATCCCATTTGAATTCAATAGTCTTCATCATAAAAGAGCCAACACAAGAACTATCGAGCATGGTGCGATTGTTATCAGAAAGCCGAGCATAAATTTTTTGAATAATTATTTCTCTTGGGAGCTCATGATTGGGGCATGAATATAACATTGATTTAAGCCTCCCCCAAGCTTGAGCGATGCTTTCTCCTTCGCGAGGCCAAAAATTATATATATAATTGCGATCATGATGAACAAGATGCATAGGATAAAATTTCTGATGAAATTCCAATTTCAATCGTTTGTAGTTCCATGATCCCGTATCATCACATATCCTATACCATGTCAATGGTTCTCCCTTCAAAGATAAAGGTAAGACCTTCTTCTTAATAACATCACCGGGTATACCTGCAAGCTTAAATAATCCACAAACTTCATCCACATATATTAGGTGCTCATCAGGATGTTTTGTTCCGTCTCCTGCAAAAGGATTAGCTAGCATTTTTTCTAAAATACCCGAAGGAATTTCAAAGTAGACATTTTCATTTTCAGTAGGTTCAGTAGGTTGAGGAGCAACTCTTTGCTCTACTGGTCGGGGTTAAGATACCCCGAACAAGCCCCTCAGAGGATTACTTTACATAGTAACAAGTGACAATAAATTTCAGCACACTATATAAATTTTTCCTTACCAAAGGCGCTTCACTCCCCGGCAACGGCGCCAGAAAAGAGTCTTGATGACCCACAAGTATAGGGGATCTATCATAGTCCTTTTGATAAGTAAGAGTGTCGAACCCAACGAGGAGCAGAAGGAAATCATAAGCGGTTTTCAGCAAGGTATTCTCTGCAAGCACTAAAATAATAGGTAACAGATAGTTTTGTGATAGGATAATTTGTAACGAGCAACAAGTAACAAAAGTAAATAAAGTGCAGCAAGGTGGCCCAATCCTGTTTGTATCAAAGGACAAGCCTGGACAAACTCTTATATGGAGAAAAGCGCTACTGAGGACACGTGGGAATTATCGTCAAGCTAGTTTTCATCACGTTCATATGATTCGCGTTTGGTACTTTGATAATTTGATATGTGGGTGGACCGGTGCTTGGGTGCTGCCCTTACTTGGACAAGCATCCCACTTATGATTAACCTCTATTGCAAGCATCTGCAACTACAACAAAAGTATTAAGGTAAACCTAACCATAGCATGAAACATATGGATCCAAATCAGCCCCTTACGAAGCAACGCGTAAACTAGGGTTTAAGCTTCTGTCACTCTACAACCCATCATCTACTTATTACTTCCCAATGCCTTCCTCTAGACCCAAATAATGGTGAAGTGTCATGTAGTCGACGTTCACATAACACCACTAGGGGATAGACAACATACATCTCATCAAAATATCGAACGAGTACCAAATTCACATGACTACTAATAGCAAGACTTCTCCCATGTCCTCAGAAACAAACGTAACTACTCACAAAGCATATTCATGTTCATAATCAGAGGAATATTAATATGCATATAGGATCTGAACATATGATCTTCCACCAAATAAACCAACTAGCATCAACTACAAGGAGTAATCAACACTTCTAGCAACCTACAGGTACCAATCCCAGACTACGAGATAAGAATTGGATACAAGAGATGAACTAGGGTTTAAGAGGAGATGGTGCTGGTGAAGATGTTGATGGAGATTGCCCTCTCCCGATGAGAGGAGCGTTGGTGATGACGGTTGCGATGATTTCCCCTTCCCGGAGGGATGTGTCCCAGGTAGAACGGCTCTGCCGGAGCCCTAGATTGGTTCCGCCAAAGTTCCGCCTCGTGGCGGCGGAGTCTCATCCCGAAAGCTTGCTTATGATTTTTCTTCGGACGAAAGTCTTCATATAGCAAAAGATGGGCACCGGAGGGCCAACAGGGGGCCCACGAGGCAGGGGGCGCGCCCAGGGTGGTAGGGCGCGCCCCCACCCTCGTGGACAAGTGGAGGCCCCCCTGACGTATTTCTTCCGCTCAGTATTTTTTATTATTTCCAAAAATAACTTTTGTGGAGTTTCAGGACTTTTGGAGTTGTGCAGAATAGGTCTCTAATATTTGCTCCTTTTCCTTCCCAGAATTCCAGCTGCCGGCATTCTCCCTCCTTATGTAACCTTGTGAAATAAGAGAGTAGACATAAGTATTGTGACATAATGTGTAATAACAGCCTATAATGCAATAAATATCAATATAAAAGCATGATGCAAAATAGACGTATCACTCTCGAAGTAGCTATGATGGATGTGTGGTTTCAAAGAGCCGAATCCCTCTCCAGTATGCTATGGGCCTCCTTTTATAGTTGAAAGGGGCTGCCACGATGCTTACAGGAGGTGGAAAGGCGTCTGATCTATGACTTATCGCCCGTATTACAAGACAAGGCGCATTTAATGCGCTTGAGGTATCCCCTAGCTTTATCGGGGATGGGAGCGAGGCCCGTCCCGTCCGCCACCGCTCCTCCTCGCTTTGACACGCACCCTAGCAAGCGACGCATGCGGCGCCATGTAGGCAGGCAGGCAGCTGAGGTGGCGCGGTGGTAGGGTCTTCACGAAGATCTGCATGCCGCCACCAGACGCGTGCTGAGTTGGCCTGGAAGCTGCATGTTGCCACGCAGGTGCCCGCCCAGCTGGTTGGGCTGGCAGCTGCATGCGAACGGCGGTGGAGACTTGGTTGGTGCGGGCCTGGCAGTGGCCCCGCTGACGCCCTTGGCGAGGGCCTTGCCGGGTGGCCCGGCAAGGGCCTTGCCGTGGCGTGCTCTCGTCCTCGGCAAGGATCTTGCTGCGGGTCTTGTGGCTCTCCTCGGCAAGGATTTTGCAGATGATCGTTGTCTTTTAATCCTCATCCGATCTTGAATATTCCTTTTCTTCACAAAGATCTGCATGCCACCATGGAGGTGCCTCCCGAGCCCTGGCCCAACGTGAGTGATGGTGTTGGAGACCGTGGGCTCAAGGGTGGCGCGCTCCGCTGGTGTTGGACAAGCCGTCCCGACAAGGGCCTTGCCGGGGCCGCGGAGGCTACCCCGGCAACGGTCTTGCTGGGGGAACCTGGTTCGTCTCTCTGCTCTTTTGTGGTCTTGGCCTTGGCGTTGCTATGGCTGTCTTGGGTTTCAGTTTTACCTCAATTCACCTCCCCTGTTCTGCTTGGTGCGGTCGTGGGCGCGGCTCCGACTATTTGTGCACAAGTAAAGGGGTACAAAGGTGCGCCCCTTCTTTTGTACACCGACAGGAACCCCAGGGCCTGGGCCACACATAAGCGCAACACGTTGTTGGGCGAGGCCCAAAATGGTCTTGTGAGCGGGAGGGGCGGTTTTACAGCAGTAAAACTTTTGGCAGCTCTCGCTTCCCGACCAGCATTGAATGCGCGACATGGAGGGGTGCGCATGACGTGGAGGGGTGCGCGTGACGTGGGCAGCATGCATGGGGCGGTTCCCGCACGCATGCGTCACATCGCAGTAAATGGGTAGCGCGACCCGCACCTTCCCCATAAAATGGGACAACCGCGAGCGCACTGTTCCTTTACCCTCCGCACAAGCCCAATCTCGGAAGCCTCCATTGGCCTTCCTCTTCTTCCCTAAGCTTCGCTCTTGCTCGCCGCCGTTGCGTTCCCGCCGCCCTGTGTTACTTACCCCCCTCCCTCAACCGCCATGGCACCCAAATCTACCAAGGGCAAGGGAGTGGCCAAGGATGCCGGAGCGATGGAGCCGCCGGAGAGTGCGCTGGCAGTGCAGCGGACGCAGTCCACCTACTTCCCCTCAACAGTTGATGTGTTCGAGCTGCGGGAAGCCTTCAGGCCCCTGTGGGGGGTGAAGACAGGGGGAGAGAAGTCGGGGCACCCAGCCACACGCGTCATCCCCACCAACTGCGCTGAGGCCGCCCCGAATCGGTAACCTTTCTTTGTCTACTATTTCTCCTGCGGGATTTGTCCTCCCTTCTCTGATTTCTTTAGCGACATCACGCATACCTTTGGCTTCCGCCTCTTGGATTTTACCCCAAATGCGGTGGCGTGCATGGCTCTTTTCGCGCACCTCTGCGAAGGTTTCGCCGGGGTGCACCCCAACATGGCGCTTTTCCGCCACTATTTCTTCCCTCGGATCCAGACGGGGGGCACCATCTCCGGTTGCATCACCTAGATCCCAAGGTCCAAGGGAGCGTACCCGGATGGTGCCATGAAGGAGAGGTGGGAGGAGTGGCGGGGCCGGTGGTGCTGGATCAAAGAGAAGGACCCGCCGGCGTTTTGCGAAGTTCGCCGGGCGCCCTTCGGTCCGCAGAAGCGATTGGAGCGACGTCGATGCTGATGACGAGAAGCTCACGATTGCCACCACCAGGATCCTTCGGCTCACCGAGGCCGAGCTCACCCTTGAGATGATCGGGGTGGACTTCATCCGCCTCCGGATTGCTCCATTGCACAACAAGGGGAGGCCGGCCAGGCTCTTCACGAACCCTGCTAACATCATGCGGCTTCGCCCCAGCCTCGACCACAATTTCACGGTGATGGGGCATGCCCATTTCTGCCAGCGACTCTTCCAGCTCGATGTGAGCCCGGCGGCGGTCGGCGGACCGGCAAATCGCGGGGCCGCCATGAGGCGGCAAGGTCATCAAGGGGCCTTTGTTCAAGTTGCCGGCATGAGTGGTCCCGCTGTGGAATAATTCGCGCCGGACTGACATCATCGCCATGATGCCGGACTGCAACGCGCATGGCCCTGACCCGAGCTGGGTCGAGCCGGAGGACATCTAGGTACAGCAGCTCTTCGACACTCTGCACGAGGCATACGTCAACGCCGACGCCGAGCGGCAGCTCGTCCAGGACACCTCCCAGGCGAAACTGGACTACATCGCTGCCAGGGCGAGGGAGGCGTAGCTTGCCGAGGAGGACGGCAACGCTGGTGATGTGGAGGACAAGGTTGCGACGGCCACGGAGGAGGAGGAGATCGCCCAGTGGGCGGCGGCCGCCGGGGAAGCCAACAGTGCCGGCACCGAGGCCCCTCTGGTTGAGGATGCGACCGACGAGTCATCGGAGGAGGAGGCCGGGGCTGTTGACCCTCCGGCCACTTGGAGAGGGCGAGTCCTGCAGCGGGCCACTTCTGGCGAGCCGGTGCGGCCCGTCAAGGTCGCGTGGTGGCCAAAGTCCCCGGAGGAGTCCGGGCGTCAGACGAGGGCCGCGGCAGCGAAGAAGGTGGTGAAGGCCGCAGTAGCCAAGAAGAAGGCTTTTGCTTCCTCTTCGTCCAAGCGCGCGCAGACTCTGCCCTCCTCGCCTCCTCCGGCAGACGGCGACACGGGGGTCACTTTTGACTTTGGGTCCCTCAGCCCGAGGAGGAAGAGGAAGGAAACATAGGAGGAGGTGGACGACGAGTAAGTATCCAGCTCTTTCCCGGTCATCTCTATATCCTCAATATGCACCATTTGTCTTGACTTGTTTTCATCCCTGCAGGGACGCGGAGACGCTGGTCCAGAGGGTGAAGAGGGCCAAGGCCTCGGCAGGTGGCCAGCCCCCGGCTGGTACTTCAAGGGCGCCACTGGTGGTGTTGAGCAGCCCAGACAGCAGCCCCCAGCGCAGCCCCCAGCGTAAGTTCCTCACTCACCCCTCGTCGACATGTGTCATGGGTATGATGCTTTGGTGCTGACCTTGACGTGTATGCATGAGGAGAGCAGCAGCAGGAGGAGCCACATAGGGCTACTCCCAACACGCTGCCCCGAGGGGCGTCCTTGGCAAGGGCGCCAAGCCCCGAGCCAGTGCACATGGAGGAGAACTTGGGTGCTGGCGCCTTCGCCTCGGCGCCAGATGCCGGCGGGGAGGGGACCTCTGTTCCTCAGCCTGGCAAGGGTAAGCCTCTCACTTTTCGTCCCTGTTCTTTTTCTCCTTTTGAATCTTTGATCTTGGCTCTACCCCACCCTCTTCTTGATATCCAGATCCTCTCTCGGCGGACCGGTAGGACCTGGACGCCGTCATCGAGGATGTGGCCAAGGACGCCGCGACGGAGGCCGAGAAAATCGCCGCCGAGGAGACCGCCAGGGGCGCCGCGGAGGATGCCGCCAAAGGGCCTGCCGGGGAGCCTGGCAAGGCTACCGCCGAGGAGGTCGGCAAGGGTCCTGCCGGGGAGCTCGGCAAGGCCACCGCCAAGGAGGAGGCGGTTGATGACCAGCCTTCCTCCTCTGCTGCCTCCGGCTTCGGAAAGTACCTAAAGGTGAGCGACGACCTCTTCGTCCACCTTCCCGGCACGTCGAGCACCAGGGCCCCCATCGAGGGAGAGGTGTTCGATGACGAAGTGATCGCCTCCGCTAGTTTCGAGGTTGTCGACGAGCCGAGCGTTGGTGGCGACGGCTCCCAGGAGGAGTGGCTGCTCCAGGCCATGGGTACCAACTTCGGGAGGCTCCAGGCGCTCCACCGTGCCCGCCTGGACAAAGCTAGGTCCAGGACGGCGGTGGTGGAGAAAGCGGAGGCGGACCTCCAGAAGCGCGTCGCCGAGACGCAGGACTGGTTCCGCCAGGCTCGTGACAAGCTGAAGGCCGCCCAGGGTGAGCTGGCCAAGCATGACGTGGAGCTCACCATGAAGCTGACCGACATCAAAAAGGCCCAAGAAATGGCGGAGGGCTTGGCTGCGTCAGCCGAGGCCGCCCGGACCCAGCACCAGGCCGCGCTGAACTCCCAGGAGGAGGTCCTCGCCAAACGCGAGGCGGACCTCAACGCCAAACTCCACACCAAGGACAAGGAGATGGAGAAACTTGCCGCGCAGCGGACCCAAGAGCTGGAGCAGAGGCACAAACAGACAATCGATGCCCAGGCTCTGGTTCACGCCGGCAAGGTGAAGGAGCTGGAGGTGGAGCGGGACGAGCTGAAGGAGCAGGCCCTGAAGCTGTCCCAGGAGAAGGACACGCTCAACAGCGCCTTGACGGAGGCGCAGGGCGCGGCCGTCAGCAGGGCCGGGGAGCTCTCCGAGGCCAACAACTCCATCAAGGACCTCAAGCTGAAGCTAGAGGGCCTTGAGGGGATGCTCACGGAGGCCAAGGCCCGGGAGGGGACCATGGCCAAGGAGCTAGAGACCGAGAAGTAGCTGCGGAAGAACAAGGCCGCCGAGCACAAGGATTCCGTGGAGGGCGTGAACCGCCAGATCGGCCGTCTCGAGGACGTCGCCGGCAGGATCACCACGCAGCTAGCCGCTATGGGGATGCCAAACGTGAGGTACGCCCCAGAGCATAGCGGGACCACCAACGCCAAGCTGACCATGTTCTTTGAGTGCGTTCTCGGGGCCCTGGAGCAGCTTCATGCCAACCGGGCGGCCTCGATGGCCGACGAGGCCCGGATGCTTTGCCAGGGCGCCATGACCAAGGTTCTCACCAAGATGGCGTACTGGTACCCCGAACTCAACTTCGACGCCGCGCTGGAGAGCTTCCCGGAGGATACTGACCTCGCACCACTCAGGGAGCGCATCAAGCCCATCATCAGCGGTGTCGGCGGAATTCTGAGGGTGGAGGGCTAGCGCCGGGATTAGGCACCCCATTTCTTTTCGTTGCTGCAAGTTCACAACCAAGACGATTTTTATCTTTAGTTAGAACTGCGGCAACAAGCGATGTAATATAACTTCTGCAGTACTTTGATATCATGCATGTTATTTTCCTGCTCGATTTTCCCTTGTATTCCACCCTACGTAATTGGGTAGGCCTACCGACGCGTAAACCCAGGGCGGCGTCTTGGGGACGGATCCCCATTGGCCTGCCAGGTGTGCTTGCTGCCAGGCGATTCACCTTACCTCCCTTAGCGCGGCTGCCCGAACTGTCTAGCTTGACTCGAGTCAAAATCGAGAGCGTTGCCAAGTGCGGAAGGCTACCCTGCCACTCGACGCGGCCGCTTGAGCTCTTGAGCGGACTAGAAACAGAACAAGGGCGTTGCCAATTGCGAGAGGGCCCCTTTGCGTGCAAGTTTTTCATACATAGGCAAGATCTCCGAGGACGATAACCTTACGTATAAAAAGAAATAACTCAAGGCTCTGAATGACTTAGCTTTTCTGTTGCCGCACTGGCGTCCTTCGTGTTCACAGGCGGCGCCCTTTTCTCCTGGCCGTCTCCTTCTTGGGAGCCGTCGTGATGAAGAACTACTAGGCAAACTACTAGTCCAGATTCTCACAATCGCACCCTCTACCTGGCGCGCCAAAGATGTCGGTGGGAAACGACACCTATGGGATCACAAGAATCCCTACTACAGTTGCTGGGGCGCAGGGTTGTGAGAAGAGCAGGGATAGCAGTCAGCACAAGGATCATTTACCCAGGTTCGGGCCGTGAGGATGCGTAATACCCTAATCCTGCTTTGGTGGCTGTATTTCAGAGAGTTCTTGAGCTCTCAAACTAGCTATGGTGGATGCGTGGTTTGAAAGAGCCGAATCCCTGTCCAGTACGCCATGGGCCTCCTTTTATAGTCGAAAGGGGCTGCCACAGTGGCACATAGGAGGTGGAAAGGCGTACAGTACTGCGAGCTTATCGCCCGTACTACAGGACAAGATGCATTTAATGCGCCACTGAGGTGTCCCCTAGCTTTATTGGGGATTCGAGCGAGGCCCGTCCCGTCCGTCGCCGCTCCTCCTTGCTACGACACGCGCCCTAGCCAGCGACGCATGCGGCGCCATGTAGGCAGGCAAGCAGCTGAGGTGGCGCGGTGGTAGGGTCTTCACGAAGATCTACATGCCACCACACAAGCGTGTGCTGAGTTGGCCTGGAAGGTGTATGTTGCCAAGCAGGTGCCCGCCCAGCTGGTTGGGCTGACAACTGCATACGAACGGCGGTGGAGACTTGGTTGGTGCGGGCCTGGTAGTGTCCCCGTTGACGCCCTTGGCGAGGGCCTTATCGTGGCATGCTGTCTTCCCCGGCAAGGATGTTGCCGGGGGTCTTGTGGCTCTCCTCGGCAAGGATCTTGCTGAGGATCGTTATCTTTTAATCCTCATCTGATCTTGAATATTCCTTGTCTTCACAAAGATCTGCATGCCACCATGGAGGTGCCTCCCGAGCCCTGGCCCAACGTGAGTGATGGTGTTGGAGACCGTGGGCTCAAGGGTGGTTCGCTCCATTGGTGTTGGACGAGCCGTCCGAACAAGGGCCATGCCGGGGCCGCGGAGGTGCCCCGGCAAGGGTCTTGCCGGGGGAACCTGCTTCGTCTCTCTGCTCTTTTGTGGTCTTGGCCTTGGCGTTGCTCTGGTTGTCTTGGGTTTCCGTTTTACCTTGGTTCTCCTCCCTGTTCTGCTCGGGGTGGCCGTGGGCACGGCTCCGACTGTCCGTGCATAGGTAAAGGGGTACAAAGGTGCGCCCCTTCTTTTGTACACCGACAGTAGTTCACCCTCGGGGCTGAGGGTATGTACCAGTAGATATGTGTTTGATCTCTCTCTCTTGTGTTCTTGATTTGGCACAGTCTTGATGTATTGCGAGCTTTGTTATGATAGTTGGATCATATGGTGTTTCTCCCCCTCTATCTTCTTGTGATGAACTTAGTTTTACCTTCGAGGTTTTACTATTATCGGACAGAATACTATTATGGATTTGAGAACACTTGATGTATGTCTTGCATGGGATACCCGTGGTGACAGTGGGGTGTTCTATTGACTCACTTCATGTATGTTTTGGCACTCAACTCGCGGATTCCCGAGGTGACATTGGGGTAATCTATGCATAGGGTTGATGCACATTTTCGTCCTTGTTTCTCTGGTAGAAATCTTGGGGCACTCTTTGAGGTTCTTTGTGTTGGATTGAATATAATGAATCTGAAGTTGTTTGATGCATATCATATAATTGACCCACAGATACATGTGGTCACATTGGAGAATCTAGGTGACATTAGGATTGATTGATGTGCGTCATATGGTGTTATTTTACTATGAACTCTAGGGCTGTTTGTGACACTTATAGGAATAGCTCAATGGATTGATCGGAAAGAATAACTTTGAGGTGGGTTCGTACCCTACAAGCAATTTCATCTTTTGTTCTTCGCGATAGGAACTTTGGAGTGACTTTTGTCGCACGTTGAGGGATTGCCATATGATCTAATTATGTTATCATGGTTGAGAGAACTTGCACTAGAGAAAATATGAACCCTAGGCCTTGTTTCCAAGCATTGCAATACCGTTTTCGCACACTTTTATTACTTGCTACCTTGCTGTTTTTTTATTTTCAGATTACAAAAACCTATATCTACCATCCATATTACGCTTGTATCACCATCTCTTCGCCGAACTAGTGCACCTATAAGATTTACCATTGTATTGGGTGTGTTGGGGACACAAGAGACTCTTTGTTATTTGGTTGCAGGGTTGTTTGAGAGAGACCATCTTCATCCTACGCCTCCCACGGATTGATAAACCTTAGGTCATCCACTTGAGGGAAATTTGCTACTGTCCTACAAAAATCTGCACCTGGAGGACAAACAACGTCTACAAGAAGAAAGGTTGCATAGTAGACTTCATGTATCGAGGCAAGTGAGTGAGTTGCTTTCAAAAGCGGATTGGTTTAAGTTGCGACCATTACTCCAACCATACATGTACGACCACAATACCCCTTATGGGACGAGGCTTTGTTGAGTACCTTGGTCGATGCTAGCAGAGAGCCCACATTACTAGTGGAGGGAGAGTATGAGTTACTCTCTCGATACGGGGTCGTGCCTGGTAGGGCGACTATGGCTGTTTTTATAGACACCGGGCACACCGTTGTGTCCCCTCTTGGATGGTACGATCTTGAGTAAGTCTCGTATGATGTACACCGTTGTGGACTCATTGTTGGTATTGTCAAGGGAAAAATAATGTTCGGGTGCCTACCTCGGGTTCTCAATGTGTCGCGAGATGAGCATTGTCACGGGGATTCCCCGAGTCCTGTGGGTAAAGTGTGCAACCTCTGTAGAGTGTAAAACTATTCGGATAGCGGTGTCCATGGTCAAGGACAGGTTGATAACCGCCCTTGGGTTACGTCCATTGTTTATGAATACCTGGTGTGTGTGTGTGGGGGGGAGAACCAATTGAGTCAAGTCGAATGACTTAACATGTGATTAAGCCAGAGTTGATCCAAACCCTGCTTATGTTGATATTTGTAACCTGTTCACACGGATATCTGAATTCTTATGATGCATGCTTAACAAGTTGTTAGTGTGGCACCCCGGCTCAGAGTGACTGATTTACCATGCATTGCCAGCCCAGAGACCATGTCTTCTGGCAACACACAACATCTTGGTACAGAACACAACTGCTTTATTGATGCTAGTGAAACAGAGTTTATATTACAACAGTTATCGAGGCCACGCAGCACACCCGGTGCGGTTGAACCATATGTACATTATTTAGTGAAAATAAAGGGGCCTCGATCAGAACAACCACGTGGCAGCGGAATAACGTCATAGCGAAAGCTTCATATCACAGGGACACCGATGTGGACACGATCTAGACTCGAGCAGCGCTCCTCTCCAACGAGACTTTCCTGAAATCTGGCATGACACGCCAGGTCAGTACATTGAATGTACTTGCAAGCTCACAACAGACATAATCATAATGGCAAACAATATCATGATACTTAACCAATTATTAATAATGCAACACTATATGTCAAACACGCTGTGATCATGCTCGAACGTCCCTCAGGACAACTTACCAACCGTGATCATTCTTGGATCACAATCAAACCACCAACGTGGTCTTAACAAGAGTAACTCGTGATCCTTACGGCGATCACAACCACGACCAATATCTAGTCCCGAATATCTCGATGGCCTTTCTGCCATCGTCCACAATGCAAAGTTCATAGCTTAGTGTGCAAATTTTATTAAGCGTTGACTCACGGTGGGACCTACTATGAGGTGTCCGTGACCGTGGACTCGGCTATCGATAGATTATACACTCTGGAGAGGTAGCACACTGTACCCGCACCACGGAACCCATGGCCTCGCACTCCCATTCAGGTCGACCAATGGCATTCCGTCAAAACCCTTCCATTGCCATGACACTCTCCCGGCCAATCCGACCCAATTCCAAACGGGCTAGTCCTGGGTGGCCCCGTGTCTACCAAAGACACACGGACCACCGTCGTGGCCAAAACGATCCCACTCGGGGACCCGGTACCATAATATCAACAACGGGCACACAAGGTCATGCCTGCTTACCGGGCCAGGGTAAGCACGACGTAACCTTCCCTAGTTGGAGGCACCGACCAGACGCAATGTCAATGGACTGAATCAAGGCCTTCCCACAAAGGCAAATGTGGTTGCACTGGGAAAAACTCGATTTAGCGGCACCATGACCCAGTCAACGGTATATTCAAGTTGAGTTATATTCAAGTTCAACTTAAAATGAAAATGACCGGTGTCATAGCATGCCATGAAATGCAAAACTACACATACATCACTTAATAATGAAAAAGACCGATGTCATGCATATTCACATTAAGCATAAACATCAACAACTCATATTACTTGACTGATCAAGTAACTCACATATTAACCAAAAATATTTTTGCAGCAAGTTTTATTATTTTCTCAAACAAGAAAGTAACTCCGATTAATGTCTCACATGCACAGCGAAGATTATACCACAACCAAATGCTAATTTCTTTACCAACCAAGTGAGGTTCAAACATTCTATAAGTCAAGTAAAATGACTAAACAAGTACTTAACAAAATAATTTCTAGCAAATTCTTATAATTTTATTTATGCAAGAACATAACTCTAAATAGTTAATAACATGCATAACAAAAATTATTTCTATCATCACCACAAATAGATCTTAACTTTGCTCTACCAACTAAGCTAGTTTCAACATTCTGTAAGTCAAGTATAATAACTAACAAACATTTAACAGAATATAAATAACAAAATAGTTATTTAAATGCATGGATTAATCATCTCATTCAAGTTAGAAAATCACAAATATTGAAATGACACCATGAAAATGTTGTTGTGGCTTGCCTTAGTGCAGATGAGGTTCACAAGCCCTCTGGTGATCCTCAAGACAAGCCTCACCCTCTGAAAAATAATTTGAAACACAAAAAGAAAACATCAAGAACACTTCTGAAAATCACCAGAAATTCTGAACAGCTCAGAAAAATCTCATTTTTACTGAGCTGCTAGACTTCTTTGCAAAGAACAAGATGCAAAAAGAATCAATTCATTTGGAAATGTGGTTGAGGAGTTATGGCAGTTTGAAGTGTTCTGTAAATTCAAATGAATTTGAATAAAAATAAACAGGCTGGGGGTGACATCGAAGACGTAAAGCCCAGGGGCGCCATCACTCTTACCGCTTCGCGCGCGTACAGAGTGGCTCACTAGCGGGCCCTGCTAGTCAGGTTAGGAGGAGGGGGAGAAGGAAACAGAGGGAGTCGCAGCTCTGCCGGAGCTCTCGCCGGCGACAAGGACTCCTTGGCCAAAACGAGAGGGAGGGATGGCAAGAGGGGGTTGAGGCGCACCAGCCCGTGCCGTGGCGTAGCAGGCGATCGCTGGCGTTGGAATCAATCTCGCAAGTGGAGGCGGAACACGGTGGTCGCGGAGATGAAGAAGGCAGCGACGAAGCAACTCGGGGGCTCGAGGCGGGCAGCTTCACCGGGAGGCGGAGGCCTGGAAGGATCGCCTGGCACAGGAGGCTGGAACTACAGCGGCGACGAGAGGATCGCCGGGCGAGCTCGAGCTCGGGGCGGCGGCTGAGGCCTCCCGGTCAGACTCTGGCTTCCTAATTGCTTGTGGAGTGTCTGGGAGTGCTGGATGGTGCTCGAGGAGGCTGGGGGCGGCTCCATTTATAGGCGAGCGGCGAGGGGGTTTCGGGCTCCGCCAGTGGACACATCTCCACGGCGCCCGGCGACGAGCGGCGTCAGTGAGAGGGGGAGAAGGCGACACAACTCACACGGCAACTGTGGGCGAGCGGGGCGAGCACAGAGCGAGGAGAAGCGGCGAGCACACGGTCACTACTGCTGTTGGGTTGGCCGGACCGTGCCCGTGCTTGCTGCGGCGAGCTCAAGCGTCGGTGAGCACCAGGGAGGAGTTAATGGCGTTGATAAGATGATGGTAACAAGGTTTGGCACGCTTAGGAAGGCGGGGAAGCAAGCACGCGCGCAACAGAGCACTCGGCGGCGCTCAGAACGCGTCGACAAGCATGCCAGCACCCCTGGACGAACGCGGTCACCGCGTGGACTATGACATCAAGCCGAGCTAAGCCTAAACTTCATGCCTGGCGTGTTGTCTGTGGTAGTTTGATATGTTACCATGCTTTGGTTTGGATCCAGGTGCAGGAGAGAAGTTTTTACATGCCAGGTAAGTTTCTGGTCAGTAACTTTGAGCAGTTACTGTGGTCAAACGGCTGGGAGTTAGAGGATGTGCTTTGGAGGTTAGCCAAGAGTTACTAAGGTGAAAATGCACAAGAAAACCCAGTCACAATGGAGCAAGTAAAATGGCAGTTGTTGTAGAAACCACTATTTCTGTCCAGAACAGAAAATATTTTTTGTAGCAAAAATATCCCAAAAAGTGATGAAATATTTTTTGCTCAGGAAGGTGCCCTAGGGTTCAAAGGATATTTGTGAATTATCTCAGATTTTTGTGGGCCATAAAAATTAGGGTTGCTTTGGAGCATATTGATTTGGTTAGGGTTTTTGAGAGAAAATGAATATTGTTCATTTAAGAAAAATATTCCAAAGATTATTTTGGGGTGGATCAGAAGGGAAATGATGATTAGGGAGGGAAATGGAGCACTTGGGTGAAAGCCAAGGGTACCCAAGTGTTTAAGTCCACATGAAAAGATTCAAAAACTCCAAGTTTCCAATTAAATCCAAATAAAATCAAGAAAATGAGAGAGGGCAAAAATTAGGCTGTCACAAACGTCCCCCACTTAGAATGAATCTCGTCCTCGATATTCGATTGCTTGGGAAAACCACTCTGGATAATGTGACTGCAGAATTTTTTTTTGCTCCCAAGTTGATTCCGACTCTGTGTGATGCTCCCACAGAACTTTGTAAAATTTCCTTACTTTACTGCGAGTGACCCTTTCCATCTGATCCAAAATTTTGAATGGCCTCTCTTCATAAGTTAAATCTTTTGCCAACTCTATCTCAACCATAGCAGTCCTTTTCTCACGCGGGGATATGCATCGTCTCAATGGCGAAACATGAAACACGTTGTGCACGTCTGCCAATTCAGCGGGTAGTTCCAGTTGATATGCAACAGTACCCACTCGAGACATAATCGGGAATGGACCAACAAATCTGGGTGCCAACTTTCCACGGGTCTGAAATCTCTTGACTCCATTCATAGGAGTGACTCGGAGGTATACGTGTTCTGCGGGTTCATAACTGAGCTGCCGGTGCTTCGCATCATAATAACTTTTCTGACGAGATTTAGCCAATTGCAATCTGTCTCTGATTTCCTTAACTTGTTTCTCAGCTTCCATCATGAGATCTGTTCCGATGATACGGCAATCTCCAGTTTGAGACCAATTTAAAGGAGTACGGCACTTACGGCCATACAGAGCTTCATATAGTGACATTTTCAAACTGGTCTGGAAGCTGTTGTTATAGGAAAACTCGGCATATGGCAAGCAGTCTTCCCATTTAGGTCCTTGTGCTAAAGCACAGGCTCGCAACATATCTTCGAGTATTTGATTCACCCATTCTGTCTGTCCATCCGTCTAAGGATGATAAGCAGTACTATATTTCAGTGCCGTCCCCAAGGCTTGATGGAGACGTGACCAAAAAGCGGAGATAAACAGGGAACCTCGGGCAGAAGTGATAGTTCGGGGTACTCCATGCAGACTGACTATTCTGGATACATACAAATGTGCAAGTTGATTTGCCCTATATCTAGTGTTGATAAGAATGAAGTGAGCAACCTTGGTTAGGGTGTCCACTATGACCCAGATTGCATCATTGCCTCACTGAGACTTAGGCAATCCCGTAATGAAATCCATACAAATGTCATCCCATTTCCATTGTGAAACCGGCAGCGGTTGGAGGAGTCCGGCTGGCTTCTGATGCTCTCCCTTCACCTTGTTGCATATGTCGCAACAGGCTACAAAATAGGCAATTTCTTTCTTCATTCCATCCCACCAAAATATTTGTCTAAGGTCCTCATACATTTCCGTACGTCCCGGGTGAATGGAATATGAGGATTCGTGTGCTTCTGACAGAATTTTCTTCCTTAAATCTGGTTGATGGGGTACACAAATCCGTCGATGAAACCGGAGGGTACTGAATTTGTCCTTGAAGAAATCTGGGGTCTGTTCTGCCATCTGGCCCTTGGCACGTCTTTGCAGCTCGGTGTCAGCTGGCTGGGCGTTGTGGATCTCTACCTCAAGTGTGGGGGTAACTTCCAAAATATTAGCGAGGCCAGCATCCACTATGACCAGGTTGAGCTGAGCGATCTCCTCTTGGAGTTCAGGAGGCAAGGATCTCAATATGACATTTAAGCTGACGGGCTTTAGACTGAGTGCATCGGCAACTACGTTGGCCTTGCCCAGGTGGTAATTTATTCCAAGGTCATAATCCTTGACCAACTCTAGCCATGTTCGCTGACGGAGGTTTAAATCTGGCTGAGTGAAGATGTATTTCAGACTCTTGTGGTCGGTAAAAACTTGGCACCGTTTTCCAATGAGGTAGTGTCTCCAAATTTTTAATGCATGAACCACCGCAGCCAATTCCAAATCATGAGTAGGATAATTTCCCTCATGGGGTCGTAGCTGTCGCGATGCATATGCTACTACCTTGCTATCTTGCATAAGTACGCAACCAATACCTTGCCTGGAGGCGTCACAATACACATCAAAACTGCGATAAATGTTTGGAAGAGTCAATACAGGTGCGGTTGTCAGACGTATCTTTAACTCATTAAAACTTTTCTCACAGTTCTCCGTCCATTCAAACTTCTTATCCTTTTTGAGCAGCTCCGTCATGGGTTTAGCAATCTTGGAAAACCCTTCAATAAAATGACGGTAATATCCAGCCAATCCGAGAAAACTATGGATCTGCGTCACAGTTGTGGGCGGCACCCAATCGAGCACATCCTTTACTTTTCTCGGGTCCACGGCTATACCTTCGGCGGATAGTACATGTCCGAGAAACCCGACTTGCTTGAGGCAAAATTCACATTTACTGAATTTGGCGTATAGCTGATGGTCGCGGAGTCGTTGTAGCACTGCTCGGAGGTGATTTTTGTGCTCTTCTTCACCCTTGGAGTAGATGAGAATGTCATCGATGAAGACTACCACGAATTTGTCGAGGAAGTCCACGAATACTTTGTTCATCATATGCATGAAGAAAGCAAGGGCATCGGTGAGACCAAAGGACATCACGATATATTCGTAAAGACCATACCGAATGCGGTCTTAGGAATATCCTCCTTTTTAATCTTGAGCTGATGATATCCGGTCCGTAAATCGATCTTAGAGAATACTTTAGCCCCACTGAGCTGATCAAACAGATCGTCAATCCTTGGCAACGGATATTTGTTTTTGATAGTGACCTCATTCAGTTGGCGGTAATCTATGCACATACGGAGAATGCCATCCTTTTTGTCCACGAAAATAGCATGTGATCCCCATGGTGAAGAGCTGGGACAAATATATCCTTTCTGGAGCAATTCATCAAGCTATTTCTTTAGCTCCACTAATTCTGATGAGGGCATCCGGTAATACTTCTTATATATCGGTGTAGTTCCGGGCACAAGATCTATTGCAAATTCCAATTCCTGATCTGGTGGCATGCCTGGCAGTTCTTTTGGAAATACATCAGGGTACTCGCTGACCACAGGAATAAATTCCAATTCATCCACAGCTGTGCAAACCAATTCTTGCTTGGGTATATACTTGTGAGCATAGAATTTGGTAGTCTGCCCATTCAGACTGGTCAAAGTGACTTCTCGGGTTGTGCAGTTTATGCAAACTTGATATTTGGTCAACCAATTCATACCCAATATAATATCCAACTTTTTATACTCAATGAGTATTAGAGAGGTTGGAAAGCAGACTCCGTTGATATTGATTTCCAGATCACGGCAGACAAGATTGCTCTTGATTATAGATCCCGGGGTTTGTACCAGCATATTTTTGCCCAAAAGCGTGCAAGGAAATTGGTTTTGGGCAGCAAAACTCCGAGAAATAAAAGAATGGGAAGCCCCAGAGTCAAATAAAATTACGGTAGGTATGTTATTAACAGAAAACATACCAATGACGACTTCTGGCTTCTCTTGGGCTTCATCGGCGGAGATATGATGCACGTGCCCAGTGAAGTTTGGCTGGGTCGGCCATGACTCCATAAAGTTGAGTTGTGGCCTGATTAGGGCATTCGCCTTGTTGTTCTTGGGGCACTGTCTGGCATAATGTCCGTTCTGCCCACAATTAAAGCAAGAATTATTGCGATGACGCTCCTCATGCATTAGGTTGGTCATGACATTCTTGACTTAAGTGGTGGTCTTGTTAACATTCTGTTGCCAATTTGGCTTGTCTTCCACCTGAGTCTGCTGCCAGGTACGAGCCTTTTGCACTGGTTGCCCATCCTTATTTGGCTCAAACTTATGCTTGTTATCGTTGTTAACAGTCCTATTATCTGTTATAAGCTTGTGCTCCCGTTCAGCGATGAAAGCCATATTCACCAGAGTTTGGAAATCTGGGAAGTCAAGCATACTGAGAGTACACCGAAGTTGTGGATTTAAGCCTCCAAGAAATCTGTCAATCTTGCTTTCTTCGGTGCCTACGTCATAAAGAGAGTAACAGGCCAGATGATTGAATTTTTGCAAATATTCAGCCACAGACTGATTTCCTTGGACGAGTGCGCACTATTCATGCTGCTTGGTCTTCATAACTCCAGTAGGGATATGATATTTTCGGAACTGATCCTTAAAATTTTCCCAGGTGATTTCCTCATCAACCGGCCACATGGCTTTTGTATTTTCCCACCATATGGTAGCTGCGCCTTCAAGGTAATGAGTTTCAAATGGAACTTTATCATTTTATTCAGTACGAGAAATCTCAAGTTTTTTCTCAATGGTGCGCAACCAATCGTTTGCATCCAATGGGTCAACAATCTGACTGAAGCTTGGTGGCTTGGTCCTCTAAAAATCTGACAGCTTTTAGTGATGACCGTTCTGATTTCCATTCTGTCCAACCATACCTTGCACACTTCTTAATATTTCGATCATATCATTGTTCCTTCTTTCCTCAAACATACGTAGAATTTGCTTGGTGGAGGGCGGATTAGGCGGTGGAGGTGGTGGCGGAACGTACTGCTTGGGAGAATGTCCTGCCTGTCGTGCGGAACGACGAACAGGAGTTCCCTCACGAACATTGCTACTGCTGCCTCCCGCGCCATCCTATTGTGGATTTTTCCCAAGACAATGCAATCGAGATGAGAAACATCCAAGAATAAAATTGGGGAAAAGCCAGCGACAAATCCCGGAAGAAAACAAAAGAGCGAACAAAATCCGGCCAATAAAGTCCCAACATAATTATACATAGACTCATACATGAAAGATAACAACATGCCAGGTTCAACTACTCTCATACATGCAACGAAACATCATGACTCGTACGACTACATCCGTACATCTTCCGGACAACTATGAATACTCAAAGATACTACTGCTCTGCTTGGTCTTTGGGTGTCCTCCTGAAGCGATCTCGGATCTGAGCGGCGTGGTTAATGAAACCTCGGGTTAAAGGTAACACGACGGCGCTGCCTCGAGGGCCCTCCCTCAGGGGCAGGGGTAGGATGAAGCATCGGGGCTATAGGAGTAGTGAGAAGTGAAACCCACTCGGCAGGAGTATTGAGAGGGTTCACGGCCGTGACGCCCGTGCTACTCGGAGGAGTAACCGGTGAAATAGGGGAACTAGAACTGATTGGAATATAAGGGGTAAATCCCAGAGAAGATGGAGTAGTGGTAGATCTAGTAGTGACTAAAGCAGCGGCTAAAGCAGTACAGGCACGAGTTAGCTCTCGAGCCAGCTCGTGGATCATAAGATAGCTAGCAGTGACATAACGAGCAAGGTGGCTAGCAACGCTATCATACTCCGGATCAATGATATGGAAACGGACACGACCATTGTCGTGCAGAGATGGGTAGTAATGGAAACTTGGGTGGTTCTGCATTCGGACCTCGAATGCAGCAAACTGGACAGCCTGAGAAGCGGTGGAGGCGTAACCGCTCCGAGAAGTACAAGTGTAAGAGCTAGAATCGGAACTAGTGCGCAGAGTGACCACTGCGTGATACTCATACACTCAATCAACTAGATGCTCCCGGTACACATGATAGACTAGGTCGTCTCCGAGAGGGTACAACCGACGCCACACGTTGCGAAGGAGGTGCGATGACGTGTACGGCATCAGTTGCAACTGGCACGGATACGACACTGGAGCCATCTACACCCACAACCATTAGCAGGTTAGCATAAAAATATAAACCAAATGCATGCAATGCAACAACCAGCTACAATTGCTACCGGCACTCAACTTTAACTCGTATCTAACGTCGAGTTAACACGTTGTAGTCTAGCGTGGCCTACAGTCAGCGCAGCTCTGATACCAAGTGTTGTGGCACCCCGGCTCAGAGCGACCGATTTACCATGCATTGCCAACCCAGAGACCGTGTCTTCTGGCAACACACAACATCTTGGTACAGAAAACAACCGCTTTATTGATGCTAGCGGAACAGTGTTTATATTACAATAGTTATCGAGGCCAAGCGGCACACCAAGTGCGGCTGAAAAATAGGTACATTATTTAGTGAACATAAAGGGGCCTCGATCAGAACAACTACGTGGCAGCGGAATAACGTCGTAGCGGAAGCTCCATATCACAGGGACACCAATGTGGACACGATCTAGACTCGAGCAGCGCTCCTCTCCAATGAGAGTTTCCGAAAATCTGGCATGACACGCCAGGTCAGTGCATTGAATGTACTTGCAAGCTCACAACAGGCATAATCATAATGGCAAACAATATCATGATATTTAACCAATTATTAATAATGCAACACTACATGTCAAACATGCTGTGATAATGCTCAAACGTCCCTCGGGACAACTTACCAACCATGATCATTCTCGGATCACAAACAAACCACCAACGTGGTCTTAACAAGAGTAACTCGTGATCCTTACAACGATCACAACCATGACCAATATCTGGTCCCGAATATCTCGATGGCCTTTCTGCCATCCTCAACAATGCAAAGTTCATAGCTTAGTGTGCAAATTTTATTAAGCGTCGACTCATGGTGGGACCTACTACGAGGTGTCTGTGACCGTGGACTCGGCTATCGATAGATTATACACTTTGCAGAGGTAGCACACTGTACCCACACCACGGAACCCATGGCCTCGCACTCCCATTCGGGTGGACCAACGGCATTCCGTCAAAACTCTTCCATTGCCATGACACTCTCCTGGCCACTCCGACAAAATCCCCAACGGGCTAGTCCTGGGTGGCCCCGTGTCTACCGATCACTGTCATGTCCAAAACGATCCCACTCGGACCCTGTACCATAATCTCAATAATGGGCACACAAGGTTATGCCTACTTACCGGGCCAGGGTAAGCACGACGTAACCTTCCCCAGTTGGAGGCACCGACACGAGGCAATGTCAATGGACCGAATCAAGGACTTCCCACAAAGGCAAATGTGGTTGCACTGGGAAAAAGTCGATTCAGCGGCACCATGACCCTGTCAACGGTATATTCAAGTTGAGTTATATTCAGGTTCAACTTGAAATGAAAATGACCGGTGTCATAGCATGCCATGAAATGCAAAACTACACATGCATCACTTAATAATGAAAAAGACTGATGTCATCCATATTCACACTAAGCATAAACATCAACAACACATATTACTTGACTGATCAAGATAACTCACATATTAACCAAAAATATTTTTGGAGCAAGTTCTATTATTTTCTCAAAAAGAAAGTAACTCCGATTAATTTCTCACATGCACATCAAAGATTATACCACAACCAAATCCTAATTTCTTTACCAACCAAGTGAGGTTCAAACATTCTGTAAGTCAAGTAAAATGACTAAACAAGTACTTAACATGATACTTTCTAGAAAATTCTTATCATTTTATTTATGCAAGAACAGAACTCTAAATAGTTAATAACATGCATAACAAAAATTATTTCTATCATCACCCCAAATAGATCTTAACTTTGCTCTACCAACTAAGCTAGTTTCAACATTCTGCAAATCAAGCATAATAACTAACAAACATTTAACAGAATATAAATAACACAACAGTTATTAAAATGCATGGATTAATCATCTCATTCAAGTTAGAAAATCACAAATATTGAAATGACAACATGAAAATGTTGATGTGGCTTGCCTTAGTGCAGATGAGGTTCACAAGCCCTCTGGTGATCCTCAAGACAAGCCTTCCCTCTGAAAAATAATTTCAAACACAAAAAGAAAACATCAAGAACACTTCTGAAAATCACCAGAAATTCTGAACAGCTCAGAAAAATCTCATTTTTGGTGAGCTGCTAGTTTTCTTTGCAAAGAGGAAAAAAGAATCAATTCATTTGGACTTGTGGTTGAGGAGTTATGGTTGTTTGAAGTATTCTGTAAATTCAAATGAATTTGAATAAAAATAAACAGGCTGGGGGTGACGTTGAAGGCGTAAAGCCCAGGGGCGCCATCACTCGTACCGCTTGGCGCACGTACAGAGTGGCTGACTAGCGGGCCCCGCTAGTCAAAGGTTAGGAGGAGGGGGAGAAAGAAACAAAGGGAGTCGCAGCTCCACCGGAGCTCTCACCGGCGACGAGGACTCCTTGGCCAAAACGAGAGGGAGGGATGGCAAGAGGGGGTTGAGGCACACTTGCCCGTGCCCGTAGCCTAGCTAGGGGCGGTCGGACGGCGTCGGAATCAACCTCGCAAGCGGAGGCAGAACACGGTGGTCACCGGAGATGAAGAAGATGGTGAGCAGAAGCAACTCCAGGGGCTCCAGAGAGGCAGAACGGCTTCACCGGAGAGAGGCAGAGGCCCTGGAACGATCGCCCTGGCCTGGGACGGGCTGGAGCTACCGCGGCGACCAGAGTGTGTCGCCGGTGAGCTCGAGCTCGGGGATGGCGGCCCGAGGCCTGCCCGGCCGGGCTACGGCTTCCTACTTGCTTGTGGGGTGTGTGGGAGTGTTGGATGGTGCTCGAGGAGGCTGGGGGCGGCTCCATTTATAGGCGAGCGGCGAGGGGGTTTCGGGCTCCACCGGTGGACACCTGTCCACGGCACCCGGCGATGAGCGGCGGCAGTGAGAGGGGGAGAAGGCGACGCAACTCACGCGGCAACTGTTGGCGAGCGGGGACGAGCACAGGAACGAGGAGAAGGCGACGAGCACTGTGCGCACCGCACTGTTGTGTTGGCCGGACCGTGCCCGTGCTCGCTGCGGCGAGCTCCGGCGTCGGCGAGCGCCAGGGAGGAGTTAATGGCGTTGAGATGATGATGGTGGCGCGATTTGGCACGCTTAGGGAGGGGGGAAGCGAGCACTCGCGCAACAGAGCGCTCGGCGGCACTCAGAGCGCGTCGACAAGCATGCCAGCACCCATGGACGAACGCGGTCACCGCGTGGACTATGACATCAGGCCGAGCTAAGCCTAAACTTCATGTCTGGCATGTTGTTCGTGGTAGTTTGAGATGTTACCACGCTTTGGTTTGGATCCAGGTGCAGCAGAGAAGTCTTTACATGCCAGGTAAGTTTCTGGTCAGTAACTTTGAGCAGTTACTGTGGTCAAACGGCTGGGAGTTAGAGGTTGTGCTTTGGAGGTTAGCCAAGAGTTACTAAGGTGAAAATGCACAAGAAAACCCAGTCACAATGGAGCAAGTAAAATGGTAGTTGCTGTAGAAACCACCATTTCTGTCCAGAACAGAAAATATTTTCTGTAGCAAAAATATCCCAAAAAGTGATGAAATATTTTTGCTCAGGAAGGTGCCCTATGGTTCAAGGAATGTTTGTGAATTATCTCGGATTTTTGTGGGCCATAAAAATTAGGGTTGCTTTGGAGCATATTGATCTGGCTAGGGGTTTTGAGAGAAAATGAATATTTTTCATTTAAGAAAAATATTCCAAAGATTATTTTGTGGTGGATCAGAAGGGAAATGATGATTAGGGAGGGAAACTGAGCACTTGGGTGAAAGCCAAGGGTTCCCAAGTGTTTAAGGCCACATGAAAAGATTCAAAAACTCCAAGTTTCCAATTAAATCCAAATAAAATCAAGCAAATGAGAGAGGGCAAAAATCAGGCTGTCACAGTTAGGACATGTCATTGCACTCAAGACTAGCTTTCGGCAAAGTTACCTACTTAGTGCTATATCATGCATTGTTGTACCTAGTTCCAAAACATGGATTGCTTGCGAGTACATTCAAAGTACTCATTGTCTTGTCACTAGTTATTTAATTGGCCAGGCATGGAAGAGCAGGATTATGCCGTAGAATTCCCCGGTGACGAACATGCGAATTAGGACGCTTCCCAGTCAGAATGCCTGTAGGTTTAAGGCAGATGGCATGGGCCTCCGTTATCGTTCAAGATTTCCGCTGCAAATTTATCTTTGATGTTTGGCCTACATGGCCCTATCTATGTAATACTTGACCATAATTGTCATAATTTGTGTAAGACGTTATGTACGGATGTAAGACTCTTATTATTCAGCTTTTGTGTGTTCAGTGAGCATTGCTCTTTGGGATCAGTATATACGTGCATTCGGTGATCATGACTTATGAGTCGGGGTCCCCACAGTTGAGAAGAAACCCTCGTCGCCATCGCAGGAGTTCATCTGTGTCCTCTTCCCCTCACCATGGTGGGAGAAGGATGCAAGGAGAAGGAGGAGATGTGTGTGGGTGAGCCCTCCACCTGCGCCTCCTTTTATAAGGGAGCGTCGCCGGGGGCTCGCTCCTCACCACCTAGGAGGCAACCGCCCCACTCTGTTAATCCAGCTCCTCTGCATCACCAACGACATACAAAATCAAGACCACCCTCCTGCGCCTATCCACGGCGCCTAGCTTTCTGCCATGACACTCATTCCCGCGCCCTCCGCATCAGCCATCAACCTTGCGCAATGCATGCAGCGTACGTGGCGGAAACGGCAGGGGTAGTGGGACAAGTGAAATGGCGGTTACCTCCCCGTGAACGTGGGCGACCCACGGGCCACGACGTGGATTGCCCACTCCGTTCCGCACGACTCATGAAAAAACCGGAAATTGACTCAATCACGGGTTAATGAAGAAGCAAGGAGAATGTCAAGGGAGACTTAAAACCCATAGTGACATGGCTCAAATGGTTACCTGTGTAATTGTTGGGGCCTACCCCAACGATGCTCGGCAGCATGTATGGGCCAGGCACGGTGGCTCCTGTCGGTGCAACAAACATTTATGTTTGTTGCCCGGACTTATACACATGCGTACTAGCATCGTCTGTTCGACCTCAACATTACAAAACAAGACCAAACCAGAGAAACCGCTCTTCGTGAGATCAAGTTGCGAATCAAGAAGACCAAGACAAGCAAGACAACAAGGCACCGCCTTGGGAATGCCTCCCTTTCCGGGCAGGAGAGCCTGGTCGGGTCGAGGTCGCCCGAAGGACAAAGTCCAAGATTTCCCCGGCAGGCTTGCCGGGTCCGCTAAGGCCAAGATCCCCGCCAAGGTGCCACCGCTCCACCGCACAGCGACGCAAGTCACTCATCAGTGCGGTGTCAAGCCCCCAAGTGATTAAGTGGCCTCTGCTAAGCATGTGGTGGCCTGTTGGAAGACAAGTTTTATCCAAGTGACACCCATCCATAGGCGTGTCAAGGTCATAAGTAGCAGATGATCAAGTGGCATGGCAGGCTTGCCGGGCTGCCTCCTCAGCATGACACCTAGCAGTAAATTTAATGCACTTTGTCCTAACTACCATAGTTAGGTATGATAGCAGTGTTAGCTATCTAATCAGTAGATAAAGACTGTTCTGCCATTGTGGTCACCCCTTGAACTATAAAAGGAGGTCCAATGTGAGCAAGCAAAGGATTCGGACCCTGGCACACTTGTACGTGTATAGATGCTCTCCCAAGGCCACCTTGTCCGGTTAGAGCACCAAACGCTCATTGTCTACTTCCATTCAATCCACCAAAGTAGCAGTAGGGTTTTATGCTTCATAGTGGCCCGAACCTGGGTAAAAAACACCAGTGTCACCATCGTCGTGCTGTTCCATATCTTTTACTCATCATGCAATGTGATCTCCCCCTTGCCGAACCATAAGGGGCTCATTGCCCCATAGGTGATCGTGATCTCCCACGACATCTATCGTACCATAGAACAGAGGAAATGGACTTCTCTCCAACTGCCTACTGTTGAAACATGGTCCTGTTCATCGGGAGGGGTGTGGCATACCACAAAAGGGAGGAAACAAACTTCTCTACGACCGCATACGATCAAAATGATGTCATGCTCATCAGGATGGGTGCGGGGTACCGCAAAACGTGACTCCACGACCTACTATTAATCCGCCGTCTACTGCCATGCTTGTAGCGACCCGACCTCAAACGGTCAAGTCTCTGTGCTTAAGTGTCATCCCTGGATCAGTATGCTGACACACATAGTACTCGAGGATTTATAACAGAAGTAAATCACATGTATAAAGATACGTAAATACTATTACGTCAATCCAAATAGCAGAAGTAACAAGGTTGTGGATTCCCATCAACACCAACGGCAAAGTTGAGTGTAGAAATCGTAACCCTAACGTATCACTTACTCGTCGTAAGATCCTGCAACATGAGACGTTGCAGCCACAAAGGGTCAGTACATTGAATGTACTAGCAAATTCACCCCATAGAGAAATGATGAAATATGGCTATCACTACATGCATATATGGCTGGTGGAAAAGCTCTATGGTTATCAAGTTTTTGCGGAAAGCGAATTTTTCCCTACTGCAAAGGAATAAATTTTATTTAACTATCATGGTGGTTATTAAACATTGAGAATGGTTGATAGCATTCTCAATCCCAATTAGGCATCATCATTAAAACCCAACAAATTATTTAAGTAACGTCATGAGATCAACAGGATAATCCAAGAACTAGATACTCAAGACATCCATAACCGTGGACACGGCTAATGATGATTAGTTTATACACTCTGCAGAGGTTTGCGCACTTTTCCCCACAAGACTCGATCTCCTCCGCTGGATTTCTCGCACTACATGGTGTTTGAGAAACGGATGACCGAGACACAGTCTTTCAGAAGCGTTTGCACCTTACGATGGGTAGACCGTACCACCTACATCCCCTACATCTGCTTGTCTACCACTGTAAGAGTTCACACGACTTAATCAACTATGCTCGAGCCCATAATAGCTTGTGGCTGCACACGGAAGTTTCTAGTATGAATAATCTCATGATCCCTTTGAGCCTAGGTGGTGGTCCATAAAAAAACAGGCAATCCTCGAATACCCAGGTGCCTAGAGAGGCAATCGCTGGAATACCCAGGTGCCTCAATCCACCCAGATGTGTGTTTAAGTTGCCACCTTAAGTAAACCATTAATTAACAATCTCAAGTTACGATAAAACGAAGTTTGAATTCAAAACTAATCTAATTCAAATTTTAAAATTTCAAAAACATGTTTAAGTTGATTAACTGGATAGAGGGGATCATAACGAAGAAGTGGGCGTTGGTTTTGTTGAATTTGGACTAACGAGGAAAACGTAGTGAGCATTTGAAGAATAGGGACTATTCTGTTAATAAAATCATCACAAATAGGTCCCTGGCCAAAAATTAAAATAAAAAGAAAAATACTTAACAACGAACGTTCGTTACAGAACCTAGTCTAATGGATTCGTTCGCTACAAAGACCTAACTAGAGAGCGGTCTCTGAATAACTAACCAAAAAATCGAAAACGGTTTTATAAGAAAAAACGTAAACAAAACCGAGGAAAAACGGGGCGGCTTTTATACCGACGGCGGCTCTCGTCGAAAAAAAACCGGCGGGCGGCGGCTGGCTCCGGCAACTCCGGCGGCGGGGCGACGGTAGCGTGGGGCGCGGGCGAGGTGGAGAGCGAAGCGCGGGGCGAGGGGCGGCTGCGGCGGTGATGCAGCGTGGCGGCGGTGGCGAGATCGTCTTGTGGCGGCGAGATCTGGCGAAGCAATGGCGCGAGAGGGAGAGGGCGGCGGCGGCGCAGGCTTATATAGATTGGGCGAGGCGTTGCGTGGAGGAGGGCAGGGCAAAGGCGGCGGACAAGGAGTCCAGAGGTGGCACAGATGCCGAGGCGACGTGGCGTCTTGTGGCAGTCTCGCTTCGGGAGAGAGACGCGCAGGACTTAAATGGGCAGTGGCTGAGCTTGACCCGATTGGCCCGGTCAGCTAAGAAGTTTTTTTAAATATTTTTTCCAGACAAAGAAAAATAAAATCGAAATAAGTAAAAATATTATATAGGCATATAATATATCAAAAATTTCAGAAAAAGATTTCCTACAAGCTTAACATTTTTCGCGAGTCAAATAAAATCCGCACAAATTCAAATAAAGCAAAGAGTGCTACTGCTCTAGTAAAATCCAGTAAAAATCATTTTAAAAATACCATAATTAATTCAAATTTATTTCTCTCCAATTTTCTGATGTATGGAATCATGTTACCCTATTTTCCATATATTTTTATTTTAGCGAAAATAATTTGAATAAAATCCAAATAACTCCAAATTGAAAATAAATTCAAAAGGACTTTAAATTTGATCCTTTTAAACTTCCAACTCATATTTCATATGTTTTGAAGAAGTCATTTTATCTTCTCTCATGAAAATCATTGAGTTGCTTGAAGTTTCTGAATTAGAAATGTTTCCAAATAAAATTCAAATCTTTTTAAAACCCTTTTCATTTATTTAAAATGGAAGAAGTCATGTCATCTTCTCTCAAGGGGTTTGTGTTGAAAAGCATTTGAATTCATGGAGATCATAAAAGCAAAATGAAAGATTGGGAAAGTCCTTTTATTCCCTCTCATTTAACTTTCAAAAAGTTTCGAATTTCACTCAATTTCACACAATCAATCAAATCTATCTATTTATTATAACTTTCCGAAATTTAGAATTTTGGGATGTTACAAACCTACCACCCTTAAATGAATCTCGTCCTCGAGATTCGGAGAGGCTAGAAAGAAATAGGTTAGGTTCGGGGTCTTCTCAAAATCCATCGATCATCACCGGGGTCTGGGGTGCTACCACCCTTAAAAGCATTGTTACTGTTCCATCAAAACTCATATACTCCATCCTTATTCTTGACGGTGTCGGTCTTCTCAGATTCTCAGGAAAGGTTTCTTCTCTGGGCTCTTCCGGTAACGGGATACCCTTTTCCTCAATTCTTTTGTCTTTTCATCTTGGTAAGGTTATTCTGAGACTGGGTCTTCTTAGCTGACAGGTCTGGAGCCAATACTAAACAACTATCGATATCTCATGGTGGTCAACAGTTTATGGTTTCTCCTGCAGGAAATGGGTCTGGTTGATCCTCACCGTATAACATACGGTTGGCAAAAGCTGCCTTGTACAAGGGAAAAATTGCTATACCATTCTAAGGTTTAAACAAGGTTTTGATCGTCGTCTCTCTACTATGGGTAAGTCACTCAGATTTACTATCCCACATAGCAAGGCGAATAATAAGAGTAAGTCGGTATGGTGATCAATCAATCCCGCACCCAAATCATTACCTTGTATATAGTTTAGCGAATCTCGCATTCTAACACTCGGTCATCCTCACAAGCATTGCAGAATTTCTCTTGTCGACGAACCAAGTTCGGATAAATCCCTTGATTCTGCAAGCCAAACAAACATCTATCGTTCCTTCCCAACCCTCAGGTTTGCGTAAACTCCTATAAAATCGTATGTCGATAAAATCATAAATTCTTCCAGGGTTTTTCTTTCAACAAGAGTGTGCTTGCTTCTTGGCAGGTCCTGGGGCCTGTGGGTTATGGCCCATCTCATCACTTATAAACCTTGAAATCATCCTCTGGGCAACTGATCTTTAATCCAACATCCAACTTCAGAGCATACTTAAATCCATCCAATTGTATTGTCTCTCTTCCTTCTATTGGCACCAAACCAAGACGTGATTACTCAAACTCATCACGGAGTTACAATTGCTCCATATTACCAACATTCTACCTCCTTTATATCCAATAGTACTTCATCTCTTCATCCTCGTGGGATATCCCACATATCGAGATAAAACTCGTACTTATGAAGTCCAAACTCCACTTCGTGGAACATCATTATCCTTTCCAGGGTCAAGCATCCTTACAGGGGAATATTGGCCATCTCTGCATGGCACTTCTTCAACTGGGAAACGTGAAACACATCATGAACTCCTGAAAATCCATCGGGTAATTCCAACTTGTAGGCCACTTCTCCCATACGCTCCAAAACTCCGTATGGTCCTACAAATCTCGGGGCTAACTTTCCCTTAACTCCAAATTGTTTAACTCGTCGCAGAGGGGACACACGAAGACATACTCTATCTCCAATTTCATATACTACCTCCTTGCGTTTTTGAGTCTGCATAACTCTTACACTGGATGAGCTACCTTGATCTATCTCAAATCAACTTAACATTCTCTTTTGACTCCTTGATTACATTTGGTCCAAACAACTGACGGTCTCCAACTTCATCCCACATCAACGGTGTCTGGCTCCTTCTCCCATACAAAGCTTCAAAGGGCCATCTTCAAACCGGCTTGGTAATCTTGTTGTTGTGAGAACTCCAGTAAGGTAGATTATCATCCCTACTAGATCCATAATCTAGCGCACACGCTCTCAAAATTTCCTCCAGAATCTGATTGACTCTCTCAGTCTAGCCATCTGTCTGCGGATGAAAGGCTATACTGAACTCTTGTCTAGTACCCAAAGTCTGGTGTAGCTGATTCCAAAACTTTGAGGTAAACTGTGTTCCTCTATCTGACACGATGGTCCTCGGAACTCCATGCAGACATATGATCCTGGTCAAATATATCTTGGCCAACTTCGCACTTGTATAGGTGGTTTTCACTGGGATAAAGTGAGCCACTTTGGTCAAGCGAATCAACTACTACCCAGATAGAATCATGTCCCGTTCGGGTTCTGGGAAATCCGGTAATGAAATCCATGTCAAGCTTATCCCACTTCCATTCGGGTGTCGCCATAGGCTGTAGTAATCCTGCTGGCTTCTGATGCTCTGCTTTTACTCTCTCTGGCATGCATCACCTACGACTACATACTCCGCAATATCCTTCTTCATACCAGTCCTCCAGAAACACTCCTTCAAATCCAAATACATCTTGGTGTTTCCAGGGCGATCGAGTATGGTGAGTCATGAGCCTCCTGAAGTATTAACTTCCCGATCTTTGCATTATTGTGCACATATACACGGTCCTCGAACCATAAGGTGTCGTGCTCATCCTTACGAAAAACCATTGGCCTTTCCTTTGGTCATCTTTTCTTTTACCTCAGCAATCTCTTTGTCATCCTTCTAAGCTTCACGAATCTTTGCCAACAATGTAGACTGAACTTCCATTGCTGCAACAAAACCTTTGGGAACAATCTCCAACCGAAGTTCCCTGAGATCCTCGGCTAACTCCTTTGGTAATCCTCCAGTTATGAGGGTATTCGTCCTTTTTTTCTTTATGGTTGTGTCCTATTTCTCCACAAAGCTTGTATGCACAAGTTTTCTTCATATCCTTTCCATAAGGCCTCACTTTCCGGGACACAAGCCAAGACTTTAACAAAGTCCACTTAAATTCCTTCCAAGTGGTTACTCCTTGCCATCCATTGATGGTTTGGTACATCCTCTACCCAGTAGTGGCACCTCTTTCAAAGCACTCAAGAGCATGCTAGGTCATATCCTTTCCGGCTATAGGGTTATTCTCCATGTGATCCTCCATGTTCTGAATCCATCGGTCCGTCTCCAATTGACTCATCGATCTAGAAAATATAAGCTCATCTCGATTCATCTTCTATTGGGTCCATGGGTTTTTGGGTGAGATAGGAGGGATAGAGAGGGATGCACACAATAGAAACTATAGTTTTGAAAAGACAGATTTTTTTGTGACTGTCGGAAAAAACATCAAACAAATGAAAGCTCACAAACGTCGCATCTAACATAGGTATAACGGGGGTTTGGTCTTCTAAAGGTCAATAAATCTTCAAAATCGCCAAACTCTTCAAGTCTTGTTCATGTCTTCGATGGCTTCTTCTGATCGTGCTTGACCTTCTCAAATCCTTTTGCTAAATCATCTCTGTTGACGCGAAATCTCTCGTGACGTCCTTTAATATTTCTGGAGTTGCATTCCAGACTTCTGGGTTTCATCAACCTGGACATGAACCATGATCCTACTGTCCTCCAGTTTCCTGACGAATCTTTGATGTCTCAAGGTTTTACTCCTCTAGCTTGGCTACTTTCAGCTTCTGGGTCCTAAGTTCTTCACGAAATGCCTCCTTGTCAAATATGGCTTCCTGCAAGTCCATCTTAAAATTCTTGATGTACTACTCCAAATCCTGGCGATACACCATCTAAGATCAAAACTTCCTCTCTTGCTGCTAGGTGCTCCATCAGCCTTCTACCATCCAATCCTAACATGCATATGCATGCTTTAACTCAGCACGGTGACAATAGCATAAGCGGGCGATAACATCATGGATAGCTGTGTTTTTGCTCTTGTCATTTCCATGAGCTATCTCTCCATAGTTGATATCTCCTGCCTTAGGGTTTTCCTTGACAAAAACTTTGAGTTCTAAAGATCCATGTTCCGGTCCTTCTCCGACACACCTTGATCTCGGGTATTGACAGCTCCCATTCTTCTAATGCATGGTAAACTCTTCTTCATTCCGAATGGTCTTAGTTGTCCGGTATCTTGTACTTCTTGGATTGGTCGCATCAGTCGAATCTTTGAGTGGTCAAAAGGGAAAAGGGTATGGTCTCACCAAAAGGGAATATTTGAATAAGCTCAAAAGAGAGGAGAGATAAAAGATCTTTTGAAAAAGAAGTTGTAGAGAAAGTCTTTCCTACGGGCTTGCCAGTTTCTAGGGTCACGTCCTACAGTCAACATGTGCTCTGATACCATCTTGTAGCAACCCGACCTCAAACGGTCAAGTCTTTGTGCTTAAGTGTCATCCCTGGATCGGTATGCTGACACACACAGTACTCGAGGATTTATAACAGAGGTAAATCACATGTATAAAGATACGTAAATACTATTACCTCAATCCAAATAGCGGAAGTAACAAGGTTGTGGATTCCCATCAACACCAACGGCAAAGTTGAGTGTAGAAATCGTAACCCTAACGTATCACTTACTTGTCGTAAGATCCTGCAACATGAGACGTTGCATCCACAAAGGGTCAGTACATTGAATGTACTGGAAAATTCACCCCATAGAGAAATGATGAAATATGGCTATCACTACATGCATATATGGCTGGTGGAAAAGCTCTATGGTTATCAAGTTTTTGCGGAAAGCCAATTTTTCCCTACTGCAAAGGAATAAATTTTATTTAACTATCATGGTGGTTGTTAAACATTGAGAATGGTTGACAGCATTCTCAATCCCAATTAGGCATCATCATTAAAACCCAAAAAATTATTTATGTAACGTGATGAGATCAACAGGATAATTCAAGAACTAGATACTCAAGACGTCCATAACCGTGGACATGGCTAATCATGATTAGTTTATACCCTCTTCATAGGTTTGCGCACTTTTCCCCACAAGACTCGATCTCCTCCGCTGGATTTCTCGCACTACATGGTGTTTGAGAAACGGATGACTGAGACACAATCTTTCAGAAGCGTTTGCACCTTACGATGGGTAGACCGTACCACCTACATCCCCTACATCTGCTAGTCTACCACTGTAAGAGTTCACACGACTTAATCAACTATGCTCGAGACCATAATAGCTTGTGGCTGCACACAGAAGTTTCTAGTATGAATAATATCATGATTCCTTTGAGCCTGGGTGGCGGTCCATAAAAAGACAGGCAATCCTGGAATACCCAGGTGCCTAGACAGGCAATCGCTGGAATACCCAGGTGCCTCAATCCACCCAGATGTGTGTTTAAGTTGTCACCTTAAGTAAACCATTAATTAACAATCTCACACCTGTCATGAATACTCTCAAACCCAATCCACGTCTACGAGCATAGCATGGCAATATAAGCATAACGTAATAGTAACTCCCAAGGTTTGAATGCAGGGAAATAGGTTCCTACCTCATCAACTACTTCCCAATACCCACATGTTATCAATCCTAGTCATGCAATGTTTGAGGGTGAAACTAATGCATAAAACCTGGGTATGAAGGGGATATGATCAAAGTGTGAACTTGCCTGCAATGATGATGAAGATGATTCGCACTCAACACTCTTGATAGTTCTACTCGTCACACTCCGGTCAATCTATCGTAAGCAAGCAATAGTAACCACATATAAGCAATCACTCAAGAGATCGGGAAGATCGAAGAAGACGATTCGGAAAACCTTAAAACCAAGCAAATAACTCTTGCAACATAAAACAATTTCGAACAGTACCAAAATTATATGAATTTGGCCTTATCAGAAAGTTTAGGTCAAGAGCTTTAATTTGCAAAAAGAATCAACTCAAACAGAGTTACGAAACTCAAGTTACGATCAAACGAAGTTTGAATTCAAAACTGATCTAATTCAAATTTTAAAATTTCAAAAACATGTTTAAGTTGATTAACTATATAGAGGGGATCATAACGAAGAAGTGGGCGTTGGTTTCGTTGAATTTGGCCTAACGAGTAAAAAGTAGTGATCGTTTGAAGAATAGGGACTATTCTGTAAATAAAATCATCACAGATAGGTCCCTGGCCGAAAATGAAAATAAAAAGAAAAATACTAAACAACGAACGTTCGTTACAGAACCTAGTCTAATGGATTCGTTCGCTACAAAGACCTAACTAGAGAGCGTTCTCCGAATAACTAACCTAAAAAAATGAAAACGGTTTTATAAGAAAAAACGTAAACAAAACTGAGGAAAAACGGGGCAGTTTTTATACCGGCGGCGGCTTTCGTTGAAAAAAACCCGGCGGACGGCAGTTTTCGTCGTGGCTAGCTCGGCAACTCGGGCGAGGGGCGACGCGGCAGCTGGGCGCGGGCGGTGGAGAGCGAGGCGGGCGAGGCGGCGGCGGTGAAGCAAAGACGGCAATGACGACAATCTTGGTGGCGGCGGCAATGAGATCTGTGAAGCAATGGCGCGAGAGGGAGAGGGCGGCGGCGGCGCAGTCTTATATAGAGGGGGCGAGGCGTTGCGTGGAGTAGGAGCAGGGCAAAGGCGGCGGGCGCGGAGTCCGGAGGTGGCGCGACTGCCGAGCGCGATGGCGTCTTGGCGGCGAGTCTCCCGCTTCGGGAGAGAGACAGTGTCTTGGGATCGGGCTGGGCAGTGGTTGGAGCTCTGCCCGATTAGCCCGGACTGGCTAAGAAGTTTTTTAAAAAAAATCCAGACAAAGAAAACTAAAAACGAAATAATTAAAAATATTATATAGACATATAATATATCAAAAATTTCAGAAAAAGATTTCCTACAGGCTTAACATTTTTCGAGAGTCAAATAAAATCCGCACGAATTCAAATAAAGCAAAGAGTGCTACTGCTCTAGTAAAATCCAGTAAAAATCATTTTAAAAATACCATAATTAATTCAAAATTATTTCTCTCCAATTTTCTGATGTAGGTAATCATGTTACCCTATTTTCCATATATTTTTATTTTGGAGAAAATAATTTGAATAAAATCCAAATAACTCCAAATTGAAAATAAATTCAAAGGACTTTAAATTTGATCATTTTAAACTTCCAACTCATATTTCATATTTTTTGAAGAAGTCATTTTATCTTCTCTCATGAAAATCATTGAGTTGCTTGAAGTTTCTGAATTAGAAATGTTTCCAAATAAAATTCGAATCTTTTCAAAACCCTTTTCATTTATTTAAAATGGAAGAAGTCATGCCATCTTCTCTCTAGGGGTTGGTGTTGAAAAGCATTTGAATTCATGGAGATCATAAAAGCAAAATGAAAGTTTGGGAAAGTCCTTTTATTGCCTCTCATTTAACTTTCAAAATGTTTTGAATTTCACTCAATTTCACACAATCAATCAAATCTATCTATTTATTATAACATTCCAAAATTTAGAATTTTGGGATGTTACAGTGCTCCAGCCTCCACGGGCTATTGTTCATCCACCATCGACTTCCTCTAGCCTCCACCTGCAACTGTTCATCCACCGTCGACTTCCTCCAGCCTCCACCTGCAACTGTTCATCAACCGTCGACTTCCTCCAGCCTCCACGAGCCATTGTTCATCCACGGGATACTGTTCATCTAGCCTCCATCGGCTACTATTCAATCAGCCCCCACAGGGACCTGCTCATCCACCCCCAATCGGCTAGGGTGTGTGGTAGCCTCCTCGAAGTCCGGTTCATCTAGCGGCAACCACCACAGGGTCCTGTTCATCCAGCGGCAACTGCCTACACAAGGTCGGGGTCCTGTTCATCCAACCCCCACTGGGAACTATTCATCCACAGCCAACCAACTGGCTGGCCTCACCATGTTCTACGTATCGCGGCAGAAATGGGCACTGTTCATCCAAAGGCAACTCAACACACCGGGTGGCTACGTCTCGCACGGGGGCTCGATCGGCTTCAGTATAAGCAACAACAACGATCGGTCACTCGGGTTTAGTTAGCAGCGAAGGGATAGATCGGCTTTAGTATGTAGTGGGATCAATCGATCGCTTGGGTTCAGTAAAGTGAATACCTCACTCAGGTTCAGTTATAGAAAACACGACTCGCACCACGCGCGCGTACGAGAGAGAAACACGCAAACCACACTGCATCGCTCAGCCCCGACCACCCAGGGTACCCAGAAACTCCGCGGAAATTTCCTCGCACTCCCTTCTACCATGATTTTTATTTCATGGATGGCCCAAGGAATGTTATGCAGGTGCGTCCCCGGTGCATCCAGGATGAAAAGCTCATTTTCTGTCATGATTTTTTTCGTAGAAGTAGGAGCCCACCACATCTATGATGATACGTGCTTTTGTCACAATTATCATCATAGAAGTGTCATAAGCATGACAGAAAAAATTTATTTGGGGCATAATGTCACAGATAGTCTTTTTTATAGTGCTCCTATCATTTATTTATCATTACACATTACTAAACCTCAAGTGGGAGTTAATGTACATTTACGCTTGTATTATCACAAGTCACACCGCAATTTCAAAAAAATAATTAAACAATCATATTTGATCTCGAACTCCAACAGGACAAATAAATTACTACAAAATGGTGTAAAATAATGCAATAGATCATTGGGAGATGATTTATTGCAACAAGCACCATGAAATAGTAGAGGGTTAGAGAGATTTAGGAAAACATGGCACTGTATGAAGGAAAATGGATTGCAATGAAGATGAGGTTGCCTATGCCAATGTCGTTTATGCTGGTTACCTTGTGATGTTTTGGAGCCAAATCTAGCCACTCGACGAGGCATCACATCCTATTTTCCTCACCTTCTTTATTATCCTAATCCCGATCTGACACGTGTTAATTAGGCCGACACACACACACATTCCTCATGCTCTAAGGGTACCCTTCAAATAGTTTTTCACTAATTTATATTGCCATCAATTTAGACACAAACGATTACACTTTCCATATTTACTTTTTATATATTAAATATCAAATGTTAAGAAAAACTGACATATCAATATCTAATAGTGGCCTTGTTCAATGGAGCAAAACATAAAACTTTTTGTAAACTTTTGTGCTAACTATCTTGCAAGGTTATAAAATCCATATGCACGTGCGCACGTCTTTAATAGTTAGAAATTAAATGTCCGCATTATTATACTCCATAAATTCGATGGTTCATAGCTTCTTTCATAATGACTTTCATGCAGATAGATGCACATCTTATAGATGGAATATCAGAATTGCAGCATGTAGGAAGAACTTAAATGTCTACATAAATATAGTCAATAAATCTTTTGGCTCATATTTTCATTTAGAACATATTTCATGCAGACACAGACGTATCTTTCAGAGATTATATCATACTAGCATCATGCATATATTTTCGATAGGATTACACTACCCTATCAATAACATTTTTAGGTCTCATCTTTCCATCCTATATATTATGGTGTAGCCTATTTTGTGGTGCCTCTTTCTTATTTTGCTTACTTGCCATTGTGACTGTTTATTCTTGAAGTCATGGGACGCGTCAAGGTGCCAAATCTGATATTCCTTCTAGTACTCATTCCACTTGTTTTAGTTCCTGGTAAGCATGTTCACAAAATTTATATGAAGAATAAGGCACTCCCGTAATGCATTTTTTATCTTTGAAAGAAACAAGTGAAATTCATACTCCATGCCAATATTTGTATGTTGTTTCTGGATAGAACATCGTAGGATCTATTTTTTTTAATATACCATAGTTTCGTTGTCGTTTTGTAGGCTCGCAGGCCAAGATATGCAAAGTATACAGTGTGAGTTATACCACCCTTTTCTGCAATCCAGGCCCATGTGCTGAGGCATGCCACAAGGAGGGGTTTCCCAAAGGGAGGTGTTACATAGTAGCTGCCATACCCATTGTTATGATTTTGTGTGTGTGTGAAAAACAGTGCTGAATAAAACATGACGCAACTCTCGCGGGATGTGTGATGTAATAAGTAATAAGGTTGTGTTGTATGATGAATTGACGTTGAGCACTGGCAGAAGTTGAGCCTCTTCCCTATATTCTTCACTTTTTCTGAAAATAAGTTCCAAGATGACAACTCATATTACAAGAAATATGACAATTTACAACCATCAATATTGGTCACTGAATAGTCGTTCTTTTTAATTTGCGACCTTTTTTGTGACCAAAAACAGTTGGTCAAAAGCTAGCCGTCTTTAATGAAACTTAACGACCTTTAATGTGAATTGGTCGTAGACTGTCATGACCAAAACAAAAGTTCATAGCTTTTATGACCAATTGTTTTGGTCACTGGCAGACTGCCCAGACCACATCAGATCCAATGTGGCAAGCTGATGTGGCAAAATTACGACCAAACAAAATGGTTGTAGATTAAAATCAGCCTAGTCTAGTTCGGTGCTTCACATGGGCTGAGCCCAACAATTCAGGTTATTTATATCTTTTTTCCTATGAATTTTTGGTCGGCTTCATGGGCCAAGCCCAACATTTCAGCCTTTTTATTTTTGGGTCATGGCCTTTCTGTCTCAACAGTTTCAATTTTGTTTCTTATAAAATAGGTCTAACAGTTAAGTGGGTCCCTGTTGGCAGCTTCTTGTAACTGGGTCCTAGCTGTCTGGGTCATATTCTTCATTTTTCAACTTGACGCAACTAAAAACCCAGTAGTTAAATTTGGCACACAAAAAACACACAAAATACTTCAAATATTATCAGCCAGATTCAGTACTGAGCTCCTGCTGTACAAATAACATGTAACTAGCAGGGTGACCCGCACATTTGCGCGGCTAGATTTATAAGGTATTGTCATGTTCATATTTTTACATGTATATACATATGTTAGTCAAGAACTACTGGTTTTCTATTAGATAATCATTCTAAATTGTATTAGACCATGGAGCCACATCATAACATGCACGAAATTATCTTGTATTTTTATGTCTATCGATCATTGGCCCCATGGTGAATTTTAATCAATTTAATTTCACACAACGCGATTAGACTTTAATACAAACACATTCTGCACGTGGGTTGTCGATAAGTACTCTACTAACCCAAAGCTTTTTATTTACTTTGACACCCCTCATTTATCCATGGGCTTTATATGGAATGCGCATGAAAACCAAAATTTTGTTCTTCCAGCTATTTACTTCTGGACTTCATATGAAGTCTTTGAAAATGGCATATTTATGACCACCCAAGTGGTTCCACCTACGCTGCTGTAATTTTGAACTTGTCACGATCAATAGTTGTGATAATTTAGCCTATGTGGAAGAACATAGTACCATGTTTTCCCACGTTTCTAATGTAGTAGATTGGCCCCAATAGTAGCATCGATTTATGGTCTAAAATATAGAGGGTCTAAAATATATAGTGTCTAAAATACATAGAAGTATTGCAGTGAATATGTACATAAACCATCATTGGAGTTGTGTTAGAGATCCTTCAAACAATTGTATTTTATCACAACAAATGATTGGTGACGGTGAGATAAGCAACCTAGCATGGTAAAACAAAGGCGAAACATACCATGTTTCTAGCATCCTTTCCATTGCATCTCGTGAGTGGCCATCAATCAATGATTGCCTCCACTCTACCACATGTCGTGCAATATCATAGACTCAATATGGTTTATATTTTACCAGTTCTGCATCATATTTTGCAGACTTTTCCCTTTGTTACTTCACATGGCATCTTGAGAATAATAATCAAAATGATAACTTCATGCCGTGTCTAGATTCAATTTTGAATTGAAAACTTCTAATTTTACTTCTGTATGGACTCTCTATATGGCAATCGCAGAAAATATAATTTGCCTTTCTCCCTTGGATGGATTATTGGAAATTATATTTTGTATTTCTGATTTTGCCCCGAAAGGACCCAGTGTTATTTGTTGTTAATCATTACTTTGCGAAGCCCGCGTACTTATCACCATTTCTTGTAAAATTTAGTCACCACATGTGAATCTCAGTTATCCCTGCCGGCTAGGATATGTTGATGCATCTATGCCATGCCTCCATCGTCCTTGTGACCAAGCGTGCCATCCACCCGCAAGATGCAAAATAGCTCTAGAGAATATTTGGCGTTCTACAAAAAAGTACATTATAGAAAAGATTTAGAGTTGGAGTTGACAAATATTATTTTGATCTCCCACAAATTGACAAATATTTCATTTGTGTCATCATAAATAATTATTTGCATTGACTCATAAATACATGTGCTGTATAATGTCTTCTAGAATTACTTGCTCGACTTCTACCAATGGGCATCCACGTGATATCAAGACATTATATTAGATATAGTTTTTTATAATTATATTAGTTATATATTTATAGTTTTTCTGCAAGAAATAATTTTATATTTTTTATTGTTAATAAACACGGTCCAACATCTTTTTTTATGTGTCAAGACTCTTTTTTATTGACTGCTTTGGCTTTTTCGCAGGCAATTGAATGGTTCAGCTGTTTAATTTTAGTTGGAATATATTTTTTAGAGTTTTTTGTTGGAGGACATCAGCAACATGTATTCACGATTGGTGTTGGGCTTAGATTGGCCACCAAACGATTTACTGTACTTTTATTTCTTTTTCCTTTTTGCGGGGAAGCGATTTGCTGCTCTCAACGGGATATTATAATCTTTTTTAGGGAGGCAAGATAGTTAAGTTAGGCAGAATTGATTGATCATGTCCATGTTATAGGCGGGAACATACACATTCATTATTTATTTAAAATATTTTTTAATCTAGACCACAAATTTTGAGAATCAATGGATTAGATAATTTTGTACTATGAACAGAAGTGGTGGCTTGTCTTTTTTATTTCCATTTTTTTAGGGTGTCTTTTTTATTTCCTAACATTAACATATTCAAGTACGGGCTGGTCTTAGTTTTTTTTGTAGGATGGCTCCGGTTTATAGTAGTATAATTTTTTTAATTAGTTGATTACCGGCCGCTGGGTGGGTTGTCCTGTTGCCATGTCCGATTGAAACTGTGCGTGTCCCTTGTTTTTTTGAAATTCTCTCGTTTTTTTGGGTGCATGCAAACGTATAGTTGTGTACTTCTTCTATGTAGGCACGTGATAGATATACTTGCATGTATTTTTTTATTTGTTAGTTTTAACTGCCGCCCACTTTCGTTTATGATTCCAGATGTAGTTACCTTATATGCATATATATACACGTGACGGTTCAGTGCGACCACATGTATATGTTTACCATGTTACGTAATAACTTTAAATCTTAGCCATCATTATTTTGATGAAACGGTGCAAATAATATTAGCATATGTGGATTAACGTGATGGCTCGTTTTACTTATGTCTTATTTATATAATAGATAAGCTCTACAAGTGTAATAACAGCATGTCAGTCACAGTTACAAGCACCACAAGTTCAATAACTAGATACAGTACTTTACAAGCTCTACAAGTGTTATGTTCTTCAGTATGGAGCTCCTTCGACAACGATGACAAACTAGGCACCCTGTTATTACACTTGACGACCATAGTCAGGACTAGGCTAACAGAATGGTGATATGCCTTCCATGGTCACCCTTGTCGAGACAGATACCTCTGGATGATAGCATCAACGATGATCAGGATTGAGTTAGCATCTGTGTGTGCAGGTGGATGATCGCCATGGTGTGCTTGATGATGCACATGACCATGATCTTCTTGCCACTGTTGCATCCGTGTGCTCGACGATGCGGGTACCAATGCATCCAATTAGAACAAAATCGCCATCATTAACCCACAGCCTCAAGTACAAGCTAAGTATGTATCAAGTGACAAAAAAAAACAAGTTTATATGTGAGTACAAAATCACCATCATTAACAAGTTTATTTGGGATTAAAAATAATCATCATTACTAGATTAAGCACAATGTTATCTTCATATTAGCAAACAGAACATTTTGTTTTCATATTCTCAGTAAGCAATTATAGTATGCTTAAACCCATGTTCTAAAAAAAGATGTTTATCGCTCCCAAGAGTACATTTGATGGTTTATTTGGTAACAATAAGTACCCTCATCACATAGAAATTGCATCCAGAAGAGTAACAATAAGGTTTAATTAAACTAGACTATATCAAGATTTCTAGTGCTCCGATAATGATGCTTCTGAGATTAGCACATGGTTTGTGGTCAGTGCATGACCTGAAATTGCACTATTGAATGTGGCACCCCGGCTCAGAGAAACCGGAACACCCTGTATTCCAGCCCAGAGATTGAGGAGAAGTCTTCTGGAATACGGCACTGCTTAGCATAGAACAAATCAGCTCTTTATTACAATCTATATGGGTACAAGGGAATTAGATCGGCATGGGACACTATGCCTGCAACGGTTGCTCTACGCAAGCAGCAGAACAATTCGAAGCAGCGGAATAACTCTAGAAGCGGAACGACGACGACGGTGATGAACTCCACTCCGCAGCGACTCTGGCTGGAATGCTCATCCTAGCTCGCAAACAAGGAATCCACGAAAAACAAGCAATCTAATCCGGCATGACCTGTAAACTGGCATGACACGCCAGGTCAGTACATTGAATGTACTTGCAAGCTCACAGCAACCAAGAGCAATCAAGACAAACAACAACATGGCAATTACAGGTTAAACAAGTATTAACATGATACTATCAACTCAACCATAGCACGAACAAGATGATCATTACACAACTAGAACAATATGAGCATAGCATGAACATATGAACATGATGATACTAACATGCAACATGATGAAACTATCATGCACCGACTTACTCTGCTCGGGTTACCTTGTAACCATCACAAACATCAGCTTACCATCACGGACATCACACGATCATCTCAGGATCCAATCAAGCTTGGTATTACCATACCATAGTAATCATTACATGACCACAAGGATCTTGACCTTTACCCATGACTCTCGCATAACACCAACTCACCATAGTAATCAAATATCCAACTGCTCGGTATCCTCGATAGCACGGTGATCCTCTCAAGATCACAACCAACTCACTCCCATCATCGAACTAGGGTTTTTATTAATCAAGATATCATTATTACTGTTAACCCATAGTGTGACCAACTATGAACTGGGCCCTTATCCACGGGTGCGGTTATCGATAGATTTAACACACACACTCTACAGATGTTAGCACACTGTATCCACACTACGGAACCCATGGCCTCGCACTCCCATTCCGGTGGACCAACGTCATTCCGAAAAAACCGATCTGTTGCCCATGACACTCTCCCGGCCACTCCGACCAACTCCCCTTTGGGCTAAGTCATGGGTGGACCCATGCCTACCAAAGGCGTCAACAGCCACCGTCGTGGCAAAATAATAAACGGTCCCAAACGGGGACAAAAGTGCGCAAACAACTCGGGCACACAAGGCTTATGCCGTCCTACCCAGCCAAGGTAGCGCCCGCACATAACCTTCCCTCGTTGGAGGCACCGGCGAGAGGCATGCCAAGAGACCCAATTAGGACCTTCCCATAAAAGGCAAATGTGATTGCACTAGTAATCTCGATACGATGGCACTATGACTCAGCCAATGGGTGTTGAAGTTTGATTAAAGTCCGGTTAAACTTGAATGCAAATGATGATATGTCATACAATATAACATGATGCAACTATCATGCATGATATCAACATAAGCATGTATGTGCAACATAATCCTCAAGCATATCAACAACAATACATCATATACCCGAATGAACATGGCATACTAACAAGCATGAATATCACAAGTATAACACTACTCATAGAAAACATGACCACTAGCATCGGAAATAACCACCATGGAAGAACATAACGACAATACTACCAGGTAAGCATATAACCAGCTAGATGAAAATGAAACATGCATATCAACGGTACTCGGTAGCAGACGATGGTCATGAACCAAAGAACATGACCAACACCAACATGTACTACTACCAAGCATGACATACGAAAGAAATACTAGCAAGAATACATGATAACCAGATGCATCGAAACATAGCACGAAGGTGAACACGAAACTATAAGCATTAACGAAACAACAATAGCAGTTTCAAAACAAACAAACATTTATTAAAAATTCAAGTTGAAAACCATGGCTAATGCATGAATATCATGCAAGTGGTTGTCGTGGCTTGCCTGGGGATGAAGGAAACATAGGGGAGAAGCGCAGAAAGATTGCGGAAAGAATCGCCGGGAAAGTTCTCTCCCGAAGGGGGCAGATTAGGGGCAAGGGCAATAATTTCATTTTCACAGTGGTACCACCTAGTGAAAATTGTACCGAAAGCTAGAGCTCGATGAGACAAAGAAGTAGGCTTTGGAATCAAGTCGATCGGAGTTACGGTCGCGAAGATACGGAGGGTGGAAGTCCAGGGACTATTTTGTATAAAATTCTTCACAAACGGGTCCCTGGCGGCTGAAAACAGAAAGCGCTTTCCGAGCAAAAACAGAAGTACGCTTTCCAGCTAGGAAGACGTATTCCGAAGAATACACATCCACTTATCCAGCATGGCAAGGCTGGGCCGGGCGGCTTAGAGGCTTACAGGTGGGGTCCGCTTGATCTTTCTCTCTCTCCTCGCTCCTTTCTTCTTCCTCCTGATCGGGAACAGAGCGAGGCGAGGCAGAGGCATGGTCGGCGACGGGCCAGGCGGTTCCGGCCACGTCAGGCCAGGCGAGGGTACCAGCGGGTTCAGGGCAGAGCGCCACCTCCGTTCAGGCGAGGGGCACTCGCCGGGGACGTGCAGGCCTACCGCGGCACGGGGCAACAGAAGGCAGAGGCAGCCGGCAACCGCTTGCAGTGACGAGGCCACATGGCCACTCCGGCGACAGGAGGAGGGGGTGGGGAGGAGCGCTGGACTCCGATGGGTCTTATGGTGGTGGAGGAAAGGAGAGGGGAGGCCGGCATTGAGTGAATTTAGGCGGTGGCCGGCGGATGGGCTCCGGCCATGGACGGGCAGGGAGAGCTCTTCGAGCTTAGGGAAGAGGCTAGGGAGGGGTACTGGGAGGAGGATGAGGCGATGGAGTGCTCGGGAGGCGAGAGGAGTGGCTATATATAGCCGGGGCGACGAGGGAGGTCGAGCTCGGCCGCGTGACACATTGCCGGAGCCGCGGACGTGTGGGCGCGCGAGCTTGCTCGATGGTAGGCGATGGGGGTGGCACAGGGGAGAGCTCACGGGGTATAGGAGCCAAGGGGCATGGGGAGAAAGCGGTTGGGATGCCATTAATGCCCTCTCGGTACTGTGCACCCGTGGGCATGCGGCGACGAGTGCTGACGAGGAAGCGGACGGAGGGGGAGTGAGGTCAGGGAGGAAGAGGACTGCATGGGCGAGCTATTGCACACGCTCACACATGCGAAGACGACGAGAGGACGAGTGGACGGATCTAGAAGACGTCCTGGACGCGGCCAATGACAGCAGAGCACACGCATGACATGCCAAAGCCCATGATCAACGTGTGCACTAGTGCACACAGTGCCATACGGTCGGCCAAACGATGTCTGGGGTGGAGTCCTTCCAGGATAGGTTGTAACTGAGATGATTTCTTGGTGAAAGACGCAGTGATTAGGTTGTAATTAAGCTCTGAAGTTTGCTGTTGCAACTAGAGCATCAAACTGTGATCAACTTAGTGAGGCTAAGTGAAAAACTTGATGTCAGGGAGGTTTAGGATAGGACAGACTATAGTCCTACTGATTATGAAGGGATTTGGACTACTAATTAATATAGTTGCTTTACAACTACTTAATCTGGTCCCGAATCAAAAACAGGAAGATGCACTCACTAGGAGTGATGACTTGGGCTGAAAATGAACATGGAAGGATTATTTGAGCATATGAGAGTGCCATAAAAAATTGCATGCCATTTGGCCAAGCCAAAATGGTACTTCCTTCATACATCACTTCTTTGGACAGAAACTTAAGAAAATTCCTGAGGGAAAATGGCTGAATGAAATGAGCCCAAATCTTGTGGAGATAGGTTATATGGGTAGGAGAAAGTCCCGGAAAATTTTCAGCAATAATGGAGCAATATAAAATATACTTGCTTCACTAACTAAAAATTTGGATAGAAACCAAGATTTGAAGGTATGCTCATATGGATGCATTGCATGAGCTCAAATCTTGAGGAGGAGGATTATTTGGTGATATGAAGGGCCATGCAGAATATCAACTCAATTGGATTAACCTAGTTAGTACTTCCTTCACAATGAATTCCCTCAGACAGGAACTTTGAAAAATCACTGAGGAAGATTACTAGGCAAATAAAGTTAAAATTTGGCACATGACAACTATATGGTTAGCAAAAAGTGTCCAAAAAGTTTGGGCTCAATTGGGCAAAGATAAATAGAACTTGCTTCACAAAGTACCATTTAGGATAGAATAGGAAAGGAATTAATTGAGCATGATGAGGAACATGGAAAATGAAATATTTTTCCATATTTTAGGAAGATATGAGCCAAACAATTTATTAGAATTATTTGGGAATTTTAGGAGTGATGGAAATGTAGGTTGCTTCACAACCTAGGGCAAAAAGGATTATTCCTTTAATAGAAAAAGGAATATTACCAAGGAAGAGAATACTGGGGTTGGCCTAGGATGAAAATGGCAAGGTCTTGATATGGATATGGGGATGACAAACCACTCTGGAAAGAAACAAGAGGTCATCTTCTTCAGTTTTCAGATAACATACCCACGGAAAAAGAAAACTCAATCAAAAATCTCATAAAATAAAAAGAAAAAGAAAGGGCCAAAAATTAGGCGGTGACGAACCTCCCCCCTTAAAGAAATCCCGTCCTCGAGATTTGGTTTCCTCAGGGGACAAGTATGAATATACTAACTTAAAGAAACCGTTTCCAACACGGGTATCCTTTTTCCTTTATTAATTGTTCCCACTGACTTTTATATGACAAGACTTCCTAGCTCAGGGGTGGTTTTCTTTACTGTATCCACGTCCTGACAGATCTTACCTCACATGTTCATGCTTATACTGGCCCCAATTATTTCTGTATCTGCTGACTTAGCTGAGGGTGACAAGTTATCATGACTGAGATATATTCCCATCTCACAAGTCCAAGAGTGATTCCCGATAGACGTGTCATCCAGCAGTGACAACCTTCCATGAAGTTCTGAATAGATTTTATGGTGGGCACCCAATCTTTTTACTCCTTGCATTGGGTTTCTCAACTAACTGTAGGTCCTTCTGATTCAAAACAGTGTCGTGGATCATAACCGTTCTCGTGACGGATTCTACTTCTTGCCGGAGTTTCTGAATCATCTTAACAGGCTCCACTGTCTTGAGTATCAGATCTGTACCAAATATTTGGCTGTCACCTATCATGACCAGCATAAAAGGGGTACGTCCTTATATGATAGTATCGGCAAACTTGACTGACGGTGATTCTGGCAGAAGAATTTTGTTCATGGCAGGCTTCCATTTGATGCTTCACATAAGTGAGAGCACATGCTTCAAGGCTGTTATTCATCCTCTCTTTATTCATTCTGTCGGCATATCCATGGGGATAGTAGGTTGTGATGCTTTACCATGGTTGCCGGGGTCAAATTGTTGAATGGCCCCTTGGTCTGGTTCAACAGACCCATATATTCGATACTGACAAATCTGAGCACATATTGTTGACTGACCGGGTTGTCTGGATATGGGGTCCTTAACAAAATTGAGCAGACCTCCTACGTGAATATTCCTGGTGATCAATGCTGACTCAGACTATCCAGGGTATCTACACCATGTGGTACATACAACACTTTCATACCTGCATCATCGGTCTTGCTCCTTCATTACTGTTTTCTTCGTCTGGATCCTTTGCTGAAAGAGCGGGACCATATTGCTTCTTCGTGTGACCATATGTACTGTCGGGTGCAATATTTCGATAGGCATACTTTTATCCTCATCTCCTGACATGGTAACATCGTTGAAATGGTAGGTTCATTGCCTTTCAAGTTTTAACCGTAGGAAATGATCATCTAAACCCTTGCAGGAAATCGGCAAATAAATCAGTAGCCACCAGAATGGTCTTTACAGCTCAGATCTGGGACCTTACTGCAGTAACTCAACCACGGATCAAGATGCCCGAAAAGCAGCTCAGAGCATGAGACCGTGTTGATAAGAAGAAAGTGCCAGTTCCCTAAGACGGCTGAAAAGCAGCTCAGAGCAAAGGGCCACTGTCACAAAAAGAAATTCAACAACTGTATGAGACGGCCGGGAATCAGCTCAAAACTCATGACAGTTGTTGAATAGAGAAATATAAAGTCGGCATCCACCCTGGTCGGCTAAAAACAGCTCAGAACACAGGCGTGGTGCTGTCACCGGAGAAAAGTAGACAAGGGCTCATCAGGATCATATTCCAGGTTCAGAGGTACTTGTATAGGGCTCACTGTTGTCGTCAATCTTCATAGTCATTTGTCACACTGAAGTGTATATCTGGTTTCCTTCACATATAGCCGAGAATATGATTCCCGAGGCAGACTTGTGTTGTGACTGATTCTTGCTTCTGACCAACTATTGCGGATCTGATTCTTGCACTGCCATCAGCTGTCAATTCACAATGTACTATCTTGTACCAGTGTCGTACTGAGGATGATTGGATGGCTTATGCTGGAAACCATTGAGAGTATCTTGCTGAGGAAGACTGGGTATCGTGCTTCAGAAGCTTCCCCCCATAAAGACTTGTTGGGGAAGGACTTGGTATCTTATGCCGGAAGCTTTTGCGATTGTGTACTGAAAAAGATAGGGTATCTTGCACGAGAATTCATCCATGAATCGTACTAAGGAAGATAGAGGAATCTTGCATTGGAAGCTTCTCTGGTAGCTTGCGAGGGAAGACTGGGTTGCTTACACCAGAAGCTTCTTATTATGATGTACGGACCGATTACCACATATGCATACCTTCTTAATATTTCTGCTGTCGATTACTTGCATGAAACAGGGTTTGCTGGACTATCCTCCTTTCTGAGTATTGAGTACATGGCACATTCTTGCTTTCTTCCAGGTATGTCTTGTTTCATAATCATCCTCAAAGAAGAATCAAACCTTACATCTGAACCATACCTTTGACTGATAATATACTATCGATCTAGCACACAATTTATCTCCTTGATGATTTGATCATTTCTGCTATGATGAGTGCACACTGAGGGAGAATTGATTATTCGTACTGTTGTGAGGAGTGCACATTAAGGAAAACTTGATTATCCGCATCAAGATCAGATATTCCCCATTTCACTGCAGTCGGCTAAGAATTCCATTCTGTTTAGCTGAGTTTCAAAATACTTGAATTCCTTGCTGATTGTTCGGGTCCAATGTTGGTTGACGAGCAACTTTAATGAGGGGAAAATATGTAACACCGAGGGCCCAAAGAAAGAAGCAAAAGAAACGACGAAAACAAAAGCAGACAAAGCATATAAATAATATAAATATCAAGCAACATCACATATTACTGCTACTCACAACAATAATATGCATGCATACCTAAGCACACAAATCTTGCGGAAACTCCGATATTGCAGTCTAATATGTTGTGGCGGTGTGCACGAGAAAAAATGAATCTGCATATGGAAGGAGTTAGTGTAACCAAGGCTACACCCAACGCTGGCTAAACACCGGTTGCATCTGGATGAATACACAGGTGAGGATGGACTTGGTGATCATGTAGCGAGACACAAAGGTCACGACCACACCATCATCAAGCATACAAAAGGGAACTGTACACGTCCAAAGAATGATATGGAAGGGTAGGATAGCGATGGAAAACAGTGTCGGATGTGGGGTTCCGGCAAACCCTTAAGGTTCGAACACTGGGGTGCGCGCGAAGTCTTTCCCTCCTGCCGATCTACGCCCTAGCTCGCTAAGATCTCGCTGACGAACTCGATGAACTCGCAACACGAAGAGACACGAGGTTTATACTGGTTCGGGCAACCGTTGTGGTGTAATACCCTACTCCAGTGTGGTGGTGGTGGATTTCCTCTAGGGTTGATGATGAACAGTACAAGGGAAGAACAGCCTCCTGAGGTTGAGGTGTTCTTGTGCTTGGTGTCTCGGCGGGTGAGAGCTGGGTGAATTGCTCGATCAGTTCAACCTGCTTCTACTGTGGTGGCTAGCTCTACTTATATAGGCCCTGGTCCTCTTCCCAAATATGAGCGGGAAGGGAGCCAACAACGGCGGGCGAATTTGAAGGGGGATAGCTAGTACAAGCTATCCTGACAAAAACAGTCGTCGCCTGCGAAAGGAACTGGTGGTGACACCGTCTTGGGCTCCACGATGACCTCCGCCTTGCCGTCCTCCTGGTCTTGGTCTCGTTGCACCAATGTTGCAACCTTTTCCTGATGCCTCGGTACTCCTCGCCTGCGCTGGCCTCCTTAACACCAAAGAGGAAACAAGGACGTTGCGCCCGCTGGCGCCCGCCTAGTGTCGATCGTCATGGCTCACGTCACGGGAGCCTCGTGAGGTTTGCCCCCGCCTTCTTATCTCCGCTCCTCGCGAGCCTGCCTGACTAGGCCACTCATGAGGAGGTCTTGCGTCACCCGCCTCGCGAGGCTTGGCCCCTCGCGAGGGTCTTGGATGTCTCGTTAATGAAGATGGGCCGTACGACCTGCTGGCTTAGCCACGCCATTGGCCACAGGTAGGCAAGTCTGGGGACCCCCGTTCCCAGGACGCCGGCAGTAGCCCCCGGGCCAAGGTGCGCTCGGGCTTGGCTTCGCAGCGAAGCCAAGGGTCCAGTTTTGAGCACCGCGGGCCCCAAAAGCCTGCGGCCTCGGTTGACGTGTGGCGGTTAATTGGACGTGGGCGTCTCCGCTTCCCCACACTGCCTTTGAATCCGCCTGGCTATGTGGGCCCCGCGGCCTACACAGTTATTCTTCCTTCGCCCACGCCTGGCTCTTCCAATCTCCCTGCTTCCTCGAGGCCCTGCTCTACCCCGCCAATCCGGCCTATGCTCTGCCTGCTTCATCGCCATGGCGCCGAAACAAGCTGAAAAGGGGAAGAAACCCCTGTCGTTGCCGACTGCCCCTCCGTCTTTTGAGCCGGCACTCGGCCATCCTCGGGTGCTCAACGACGAAGCCATGGACAAGGTGCGCCCCATGCTTACCTCCAGCTTCAACGAGTGGGGAAAGACAGTGGCTTGGCCCGCGTCCCGCACTCGCATGGATCGGGCAGCCACTGAGGTCCCGATCTTCATTGACGCCCTCTGGGCTGGCTTGATTCCTCCCTTCTCCGCCTTCTTCAATGCGGTACTCGAGCATTACCAGATCCAGATGCTTCATCTCGACCCTCAATCTGTGACCCTTCTTGCCGTCTTCGTCTTCTTGTGCGAGGTCATGGTGGGCATCTCTCCTTCATTGGCCCCGCTTCGCCATTTCTTCTCATTGCATCTGACCGATCCCCGTCAGAGCTCGGGATGTGTGGGCTTCCAGGCCATGGCCGCAACTGCGGGCGCAGGGACTGACTTCGAGCTCCCTTCATCCACAAGCTAGTTTCGTAAGCGATGGGTGTTTGTTGATGCCGGCGTGCTCAGCCCTCTGCTACAAGTTCCGGCGGGGCCTGCTATTCCAAACTCTGGCTGGGGCCATTAGAAGCTCATGAGCCCCCGCCACGCTCTCGTCTATGCCAGGCTGAGGCTGCTGAAGGACCGCGGCGTGACCGTGCCTATGGTGGTGAAGGAGTTTGTGAAACGCCGGGTTGCTCCGCTTCAGCGCCACTCTCGCCCAATGTGGACCTTGCTCAATAGTCAGGACCACATGAGGTTCCAGGAGTCTGGGCTCCCTCTCGGGACGCGGTAGACAGTGCTCAAGGTCTTGACGGTGTCCTCTCGCCACCGAACTGCTCGGAAGAATTGCTCGTCAGTCGCTACAAGAACAAGGATGAGTTTGCAGCGAGCATGCCTTCTTTCGACGAATGGGGGCTGCGGCCGATCGGACTGGTGGGGCCCCGTGAGAACCCCGTTGTCGTGGTTCCCTTCTTTGCCGCCGGTACCGAGCTCGCCCCAGGTGAAGGTGCGGGAGGGCGAGCTCCGACGGGGGCCTATAGCTCGGGTACTGAGGAGCACATGCCGAGTGGTGATCCTGGGGCGTCGTCCTTGGGGACATGCGACCCCCCTCCTGAGGCGCCGATTATTGATGAGGCGCAGCATGCGGCTCCCGAGGCAAAGGCTCCAGGAGCCTCGGGAGGTTGCGGTGAGACGGTGCCCGTCTGTTTGCCGCAACCGGGCACCCCTGAAGACATCCTTCCAGGCTCTTCTTCGGCCGCGCCGCGCACAGGCCGCCACGTCCAGCGTTTCGGTCGTCTTTGTGTGGACTTCGAGGAGCTCCGCAAGAGGAAAGGATCCCCCAGAGCCAGCAATATCTTCGGGCCATTGAAGCGGCGAAAGTACATCTCCATTGACGCGTAAGTATCTTGTTGTCGTGGCTTCCTCTGTGTAGTTCCCTTATCCTGACGTCGGTTCTTCAGGGCTCCTTCCATTGAAGCTGCTGCGTCTCACGAGAAACGGCCTCCTCCTTCATCAACTCCCCCATCTGCCTTGAGCGTTCCCGGTCTTCCTACCGCCCTTGGAGCAGGGTCGGTTGGGGGAGCATCTCCGCCTTCGTGGCGCGCTGAGCCCGCAGCTTGGCCACCCCTCCCCCACGGTATGGCGTGGAGCTTGGCGGGCATGCCCAAGACTCCTCCTTTGGTCATGGGCAGCAGCTGGTTGGCTTCAATCTTTGGTTCCTCTTCAAGCAGCGAGCCACAACCGGCTCGGGCTTCTCGTGAGGACAAGCTGGCGTCAAGTGCGACGTCAGCCCCCAGCCCCCTGCCGGGAGGTGGCGCACCACTTGGAACCCCGCCCGCAGTCCCCGAGGTGGAGGACGAGGTGGGTCGAGCGTTCGAGCTCGAGCGCGGGTGGAGCGTAGTTCGTCACGAGCTCTTCCAGGAGGCGATGGGCGCAATGAGCTGACTTGGTGAATAGCTCGCGGGTGTCGACTCGCGCCTTGAGGCTGAAGGTCTCCGGCTGGTGCAGGAGCGGCGCAAGTTGAAGGTGGCCATCAAACTCGATCGCTACCAGTGCGACCTGGAGAATGCGAAGGCCGAGGCGTCCCTCAAAATCGCCCATGAAGCCCTCTTGCGAGACTTGGAAGAGGCTCGCGAGGCTGACCGCCGCCGCGAGGCTGCGAAGGAACGCGTGTGGGAGCTCCAGGCCTGGAGCGCGTCCCTTGAGCAGTAGGTGGAGGCGCGCAGGGCTGCTCTTGCATCGCTGAGGGGGACGCCCGCGGAGGATGAGGAGGTCCGGAAGCGCGGTGAGGCGCTGGCCCTGGAGGCCATGGAGCGCAGCCTCGAGCTCGAGCGACTAGAGATGAGGGAGCGTCATGTTGCTCAAGCAGAAGATTCCATCGGGGATCGCGAGGCCGGAGTTGACGAGGAGGTGAATCGCCGGGTGGTTGAGGTTCGCGCGGACCTGGAGGGTAGGTACAACCTGAAACTGAAGCTCGCGGGTACGGAGGATGCGGGCAGGGCCGCTGCCCTCAGGCCCAGGTTGGATGATGCTGAGAGGCGTGTGGAGGCCACGACCGCCGCCCTGGTTACGGCGCAGGCGGACTTGGCCTCCGCCCGCGCCGAGCTGCGCTCCCTTCGTAGGCGGGTTGATGACGCTGAGGCCATTGCATGGCAGAACACGGAGGAAGTGCTCCAACGACGAACGCTGGAGCGCTAGCATGCCCCTATGCTTCAGGATCTCCGGTACAGGGCCAACACCGCCCTGGGCCGTATTTGCGACGTGGAGGTGCTGGCCCCTCACTCGAATGACTATGCCAGCCACCTGACCTTCTTCACTGAGGTGGTGACGCGCCTGGAGGCTCGATCTGCCAGAGCTCGCCAGCTTGTGGAGGAAAGGAGGCGTGGCCTGCTTGAGCGCGCTTTCTCCCGTGTCTTCAACCACCTTCTGAATGCCGACCCCAACTTCGATTTCGACACCGCCATCGCCCCCGTCCCCACGGCAGTCTGGGGTGACCTGGCGCGTTGGGTCGAAGACAACATGGACGCGGTTGTCAGGGTCTTCACTTCGGAAGATGACGGGGTGGTCGTCGTCGCAGACGAAGGCGGCGAGGTTGAAAAGGCGACGCGGGCGTCGCCGATGGCGGCGATGATGCGAGTGACGCGTCCGCGGGTGATGCAGCAAGCGACATTTCTGGCTGACCCCATGTTCTCCTGTCATTTCATCCTGCACGCAAAACTCGGGCATGGCCCTTGGAAAGCTTGTAAGAGCATTTTGGGAGGGGGAGCCCTCATGTAAGCAAATTGCAGTTTTACTTTCCTATGCGCTGTGAGTTCGTGTACATGCGGACTCATGAATCCAGGTGCGAGTTCTCTGTCATGGTTTACCTCAGTCAGCGCCAGCTTTGAGCTGGATCGCAAGGCGTCGAGTGTCTAGGAACCCTGCGGAGCTTGTCGCCCCGTCAGAAGGGGCCCCACGAGAGGTGAGCACCAGTTGCAGTGCTAGCGCGCACTTGGCGCGCGCGTGCTTCGCGCAGTCCCGCTTGCGAGGAGCTCGTGAGGGGAAGGCGACAGACATGGGTCCTAGACAAAACGAGATCCGGAAGGCAAGAAATTACTCGAACGAGAAAAGGCTCCCCCCACGCGCATCGATAAAAACTCAACTCCAACTCATATCGAGATCCAGAAAGCAAAGCTACAGAAAGAGAGATCCAAAGCAAAAGGCCGCGTCCGACACCTTGTCTAGTATTCTGGTCTTCAAGTCTTCTCACCAGCGCGGAGCTAGGTGCTGCCACTAGGCATGGGAGGGAGCCCCAGGGCCTGAGGTCGGCAACCCTGAGACTCCCGGTAGTGTGCAGCCCCAACTCATTATTATGTGAGAGTGTCACTGGCAGCGAGTTTCACAGGCATTGGGCCTTCTTCACAGGTATCGGCCTTGCTTCATATCGCCAGAAGAGGGCCCACCTTGTGCCAGCCTTGACCTCCTTTGACCCGACCAGTCACCAGGACGACACAAAGGAGGGAAAGAGGACGCCAGCGGTGCCCTTGGCGACCACAGGTCCTCCGCCGGGGGAAGGGTTGTTGAGGCCTCGCTGGCAGAGGGCCTACCTCCGGGGTGTCGCCAGGCATCGCGCGACGCGGGGAGGGGCCTTGCCCCTGGCTCCCTCCTGGCGGCCCCTAGCGTGTCTCCCTTTGTTGGAAGGGGTGCTGCCGTGCCAGGGTCGTCGATCGACGCCGCAGCTTGATTCATCTGCAGCCCATGGTTAGCATAAGCCTGTTCCTGAGAGATTAGCGGTACCCTGTAGTTGCCGTTGCCGGCGCGACCGTCGTGGTTCTACATTGGTTCTTGGAAAGCTTCGGCTCCTAGTGCCCCCTCTCCCCAATCTTCTCCAACGAATGAGCCAGGGTCGTCCTCCGGTGCGTACTCTTGGTCCATCATGCAGGGCACGTAGGCCTCCAGGGCCGTCACCCCAAACACCTCGCCGTGGTGCCCCACGCTCCATGTTGCTCGGCCCAGGGTGGCGTCCTGTGGATGGTAGCGTGGCATCCGGCTAGGACCATGGGGGCGACGCTTGCGCTCGTGCTTGTCGCGGGGGGCATGGGGGCGGCGGAGCCCCCTATGCTACTGGCCGTGTTGATGTTGATGAAGCCCCCGGGCGTAGTTGATGGCGCGCGGCTGTGATGAGGTTCGCCGCGTGGCCCTGGAGTGGCCTGAGGAGAAAGTCGATAGCAGAAGGGTGGTGCTCCCGACGCCGCTGCATCCAGCAGCTTAGCAACACGCTCCAGCAGTGTATCCTGGCCGCTTTCCATCAGCCTACATCGCAACAGCTCCCTTGCCACGATGGGCGCTGCCCGCATGTTTGCTTGCTCTAGTCATGAGTACGGCGCCGTTGCTGTGGCATGGCTCGCTGCACTTGCGGTGGCCCGTACTTGCCACGGGGTGAGGGTGGACGACGCCTGGCCGCGCAGCCTGCGCCCGGCGGAGTTTGGCGGCGCTCGTGCTGCCTGGAGCACAGGGTCGAGGTCTTCATGGGCACGCGGTGCTGCCCGGGCTGGCCAGGCTGCCTAGCGGTCGGAGCCGGCCATCGTGGCTGTGGAGCGTCGGCGAGCTGGTCGGCGGAGAAGAAGCTCCGCCGCACCCCTACCTGGCGCGCCAAATGTCGGATGTGGGGTTCCGGCAAACCCTTAAGGTTCGAACACTGGGGTGCGCGCGAAGTCTTTCCCTCCTGCCGATCTACGCCCTAGCTCGCTAAGATCTCGCAGACGAACTCGACGAACTAGCAACACGAAGAGACACGAGGTTTATACTGGTTCGGGCCACCGTTTTGGTGTAATACCCTACTCCAGTGTGGTGGTGGTGGATTGCCTCTAGGGCTGATGATGAACAGTACAAGGGAAGAACAGCCTCCTGATGTTGAGGTGTTCTTGTGCTTGGTGTCTCAGCGGGTGAGAGCTGGGTGAATTGCTCAATCAGTTCAACCTACCTCTACTATGGTGGCTAGCATATATAGGCCCTGGTCCTCTTCCCAAATATTGAGCGGGAAGGGAGCCAACAACGGCGGGCGAATTTGAAGGGGGACAACTAGTACAAGCTATCCTGACAAAAACGGTCTTCGCGTGCAAAAGGCTCTAGTAGTGACGCCGTCCTGGGCTCGAAAATGACCTCCGCCTTACCGTCCTCCTGGTCTTGGCCTCGTTGCACCAACGTAGCAACCTTTGCCTGATGCCTCGGTACTCCTCGCTTGCGCTGGCCTCCTTAGCACCAAAGAGGAAACAAGGATGTTGCGCGAGCTGGCGCCCACCTGGTGTCGATCGTCATGGCTCACGTCACGGGAGCCTCGTGAGAATTGCCCCCGCCTTGATATCTTCGCTCCTCGCGAGCCTGCCTGACTAGGCCACTCCTGAGGAGGTCTTGCGTCGCCTGCCTCGCGAGGCTTGGCCCCTCGCGAGGGTCTTGGATGTCTTGTTGATGAAGATTTGCCATACGGCCTGCTGGCTTAGCCACGCCATGGGCCACAGGCAGGCAAGTCTGGGGACCCCCGTTCCCAGGACGCTGACAAACAGGGCTTGCTGGCATTGCCCTTTTATGATGACAAAGATCAGTAAGGTTTGCCAAAAGGACGAGATGGATGGCACGATTCGGGATAGAGGCAAGTCTACCACCGAAATGATATGGGTGGATGGCTGAAAAGATATCGACGCGATATCCGAGCATAACTCCTGCAAATGGTGTTTGGAACGCTTGGTACCATGGCATTACTCTGCTGGGACAGAGGTGATGCCGAACACCGAAGAGTAGGTATGCAAAGAGGGATGGTGCAGGTAGTGGATCTGAACCGATACCACCTACACTCACAAGATCACTATAAGCGACAAGATAATATTCTATATGCATGCTATGTGACAAACAAATGCAGCAATCAAGTGCAACAAACCAACCAGGCTCTATACTACCACATTCTAACGCTTGCGCGGGCTAGGGCGTCCTACAGCCAAACCTGCTCTGATACCAAGTCTGTGGCACCCCAGCTCAGAGAAACCGGAAAGCCCCGTATTCTAGCCCAGTGATCGAGGAGAAGTCTTCTGGAATACGACACTGCTTAGCATAGAACAAATCATCTCTTTATTACAATCTATATCGGTACAAGGGGATTACATCGGCACGACGACACTATGCCTGCAACGGTTGCTCTATGCAAGTAGCAGAACAATTCAAAGCAGCGGAATAACTCTAGCAGTGTAACAGTGACGACGGTGGTGAACTCCACTCCGCGGGGACTCTGGCTAGAATGCTTATCCTAGCTCGCAAACAAGGAATCCATGGCAAACAAGCAATCAAATCTAGCATGACCTGCAAACTGGCATGACACGCCAGGTCAGTACATTGAATGTACTTGCAAGATCACCGCAACCAAGAGCAATCAAGACAAACAACAGCATGGCAATTATAGGTTAAACAAGTATTAACATGATACTATCAGATCAACATGGCACGAACAACATGATCATGATACAGCTAGAACAATACGAGCATGGCATGAACATATGAACATGATGATACTGGCATGCAACATGATGACACTATCATGCACCAATTTACTCTGCTCGGGTTACCTCGTAACCATCACATGATCAGCTCACCATCACGAACATCACACGATCATCTCAGGATCCAATCGTAGTAATCATTACATGACCACAAGGAGCCTGACCTTTACCCATGACGGTCGCATAACACCACAAAATATTCAACTGCTCGGTATCCTTGATACCACGGCGATCCTCTCAAAACCACAACCAAACTCTTTCTCATCATCGAACCAGGGTTTTTATTAATCAAGTTATCATTATTACTATTAACCCATAGTGTGAGCAACTATGAATTGGGCTCTTATCCACGGGCGCGGCTATCAATAGATTTAACACACACTCTGCAAAGGTTAGCACACTGTACCCACACTACGGAACCCATGGCCTCGCACTCCCATTCCAGTGGACCAAGGGTGTTCCGACAGAACCGGTCTATTGCCCATGACACTCTGCCAGCCACTCTGACCAACTCACCTTTGGGCTAAGTCATGGGTGGCCCCGTGCCTACCAAAGGCATCAACGGCCACCGTCATGGCAAAATAATAAACGGTCCCAAATGGGGACAAAAGCGCGCAAACAACTCAGGGACACAAGGCTTATGCCGTCCTACCCGGCCAAGGTAGCGCCTGCGCATAACCTTCCCTCGTTGGAGGCACCGGAGCGAGGCATGACAAGAGACCCAATTAGGACCTTCCCATAAAAGGAAAATGTGGTTGCACCGGTAATCTCGATGGCACTATGACTCAGCCAACAGGTGCTCAAGTTTGATTAAAGTCCGGTTAAACTTGAATGCAAATGAGGCTGAGTCATACAATATAACATGCTGCAACTATCATGCATGATATCAACATAAGCATGTATGTGCAACATAATCCTCAAGCATATCAACAACAATACATGATATACCCGAATGAACATGGCATACTGACGAGCATGAATATCACAAGTATAACACTACTCATAGCATAACATGACCACTGGCATCGTAAATAACCACCATGGAAGAACATAACGGCAATACTACCAGGTAAGCATATAACCGGCTAGATGAAAAGGACACATGCATATCAACGGTACTCGGTAGCAGAAGATGGTCATGCACCAAAGAACATGACCAGCACCAACATGTACTACTACCAAGCATGACATACGAAAGAAATACTAGCAATAATACATGATACCCAGATGCATTGAAACATAGCATGAAGGTGAACATGAATATATAAGCATTAACGAAACAACAATAGCAGTTGCAAAACAAACAGACATTTATTAAATATTCAAGTTGAAAACCATGTCTAATGCATGAATATCATGCAAGTGGTTGTCGTGGCTTCCCTGGGGATGAAGGATACACCGTGGAGAAGCGCACAAAGATCGCGGAAACATTCACCGGAAAAGTTCTCTCAGGAGGGGGATGATTAGGGGCAAGGGTAATAAGGTCATTTTCGCAGTGGGACCACCTAGTGAAAATGGTACCAAAAGCTAGAGCTCGACGAGATGAATAAGTAGGCTTTGGAATCACCTCGATCTGTAGCGACCCGACCCGAATGGATCAAGTCTCTGTGCTCAGTGTCATCCCTGGATCAGTAATGCTCACACCACACAGTACTTCGAAGGATTTATAGCAGAGTAGCAATCACACACTCATTACAGCGTTGTCCACAAGGGAACTTATTACAATGAATATGGCTTAAGGCCATCTAATAACGATAACAGCGGAAGACTTGGAAGATAAGTGAGTCCATCAACTCCATCGGCATCACTGAGTATAGAACCACGACCTAACACCTTACTCGACGTCTGAAAAGTCTGCAACATGAAAGTTGCAGCCCGAAAACGGGTCAGCACATGGAATATGCTGGCAATGTAACACATAGGGAATAATGAAAAGATAAGCCTATACTACATGCATATATGGCTGGTGGAAAAGCTCTACGATTACAGTTTTTGCATAAAGCTAATTTTTTTTCCTACTTCAAAGGAATAATTTTATTTAACTATCATGGTGGTTGTTAAACATTGAGAATGGTTGACAGCATCCTCAATCCCAATTAAAAAGGTATTTATTAAAAACCCAATAACATTAATTAGAAGTAACATGACGAGATTCACATGATATTCAATTACTAGATACTCAAGACGTCCATAACCGGGGACACGGCTAATCATGATTAGTTTATACACTCTGCAGAGGTTTGCGCACTTTTACCCACAAGACTCGATCGCCTCCGCTTGGTCCTCGTGACTACATGTTGTTTGAGAGACGGATGACCGAGACACAGCTTTCGAAGCACTAGCACCTTACATGTGGGTAGACCGTACCAACCTACATCCCCTACATCAGCTAGCCTACCCGTAAGAGTTCGCACAACTTACTCAACTATGCCAGAGCCCATATTGGCTTGTGGCTGCACACGGAAGTTTCTAGTTTGAAAAATCTTATGATCCCTTAGAGCCTGGGTGGCGGTCCAAGAAATACAGTAAGTCCTGATAGAAACCAGGTGCCTCAATCCACCCAGATGTGTGTTTAAGTTGCCACCTTAGATAAACCATTAATTAACAATCTCACATCTGTCATGGATATTCACTCACCCAATCCACGTCTACTGGCATAGCATGGCATAATAAGGAAACATAGAAGTAACTCCCAAGGTTTGATAAGTAAAGCAGGTAATAGGTACTACCTCAATCTACTTCCCATCCCACAATTTAATTAGATCCTAATCATGCAAGTGTTTGAGGATTGATCTAATGCACAAAAACTGGGTATGAGAAAGTATGATCAAAATGTTACTTGCCTTGCTGATGATCCACGAAACCTAGAGACTCGAAGTAACAAGCGGCGCACTCCGGGTGATCTAACGCAGACAAACAACAAGCATACAATAAGTACTCATCTAATGCACAGGTAAATCTCGAATAAAAGATCTAACCAGAAAGTTCAACTTAAGAACCCTGGTTGCAAAAAGAATAGAATCAAATAAAGCAACGAAAGTCGGATGACGAAAGAAAACAACTCGGTTTTAGCAATTTGAAAATAGGCCAAATTTTATAGTAGCAAAATTTTGTTTAAGTGGATTAGTCGGAACGGCGGTTTCGAAACGAAACTGCAGGCGCTTGAATCACCTGATTCCGATAGACGAGCGAGAAATAAACGGATTTGAAGATTTGATCGGAAATCGAAATCGAAAAATAACGGATTAAATCCGATCTAAAAGAAAACAACGAACGGTTAAACGAACGGACGTTCGTTAACAGAAACTAACCGACGAACACGTTCGTTAAGACGAACGGATCGGTGAACGTTCACTAATTAACAAAACCGATTAAAAAAATAAACCAAATCTAGGGTTTAAAAAAACCAAACAACGAAAGAAAAACTGGAACGGTTTTGGAAACAAAACCGGACCGGGGGGTGCGGCGAGGTGGCTACCTCCGGCGAGGTCGCCAAGCGGCTCCGGCTCGGCGAAGCGGGCGCGGGCTTCGGCCGGGTCGGCGGGTCGGCGGGTGGCGGGTCGCCGACGGGCGGCGCCGAGCGACGGCGGCGGCGGCAGGTGAGGAGGAGAGGGGGGCTCGGGTATATATAGGAGGGGGGTGCTGCCTTGGGGATGGGGCAAGGGCGACGGCGCTGGGCCGAGCCGACTCGGGAGGCGGCGGCGGGGACTCCTCCAGGCGGGGAGCGCGAGGAGGGGGGGTGTCTTGGGCAGCATGCGGTGGGCAGGTGGGCCCTTGCCCAAAGGGCGCGACTCATTTTTTTTTAAAACAAAACGAAACGAATTAAAATAATACTAAACGAACTCCAAACTTAAATAAAATTAATTTTCCCCGACTCTTAAAAATGAGTCGAACAAAATGAACTTTAAAAACGGGGCCAAAATGCATATTTTTTAAAATACTCATTTTTTTCCCTAAAGCAAATAACTTCGAAAAAACAAAATTTGATTCATTTATTAAATCTTCATTTTCCTAAATGTTGGGAAAGTCATATTATTCCCTCTCTTAATTTTTTTATTGGAAAAATATTTGAAGATAAATAAACAAATCCAAATGATCCTATTTTCAAAATTTGAGAAAACTCAAATATGGAAATAATGAAATCTCTAACTCTCTCCGAAGGTTCTTGAGTTGCGTGAAATTTTCTAGGATCGGAAAAATGCAAGAAAATATGATATGCATGATGATTTAATGTATAACATTCCAAATTGAAAATTTGGGATGTTACAAACCTACCCCCCTTAAGATGAATCTCGCCCTCGAGATTCGGGTTGGCTAGAAAATAGGTGAGGGTGGTCCTTGAGCAAATCTTCCTCTCTTTCCCAGGTGGCTTCATCTTGATGTGGTGGCTCCAATGAACCTTGCAAAACTTGATAACCTTGCTGCGAGTAACTCTCTTTGGCAAAATCGAGAATCTTGACTGGTTTTTCCTCATATGTTAAGTCATCCTTCAACTGAATTGCTTCCAGTGGCACTGTGTCTCTTAGCGGTATCTCTGCTATCTCGGAGTGACATTTCTTCAGCTGGGAAACATGGAATACATCATGAACTCCTGACAGTCCCTCTGGCAATTCCAGCTTATAAGCAACTTCTCCCATGCGTTGCAAAATCTTATACGGTCCAACGAAACGTGGTGCTAATTTTCCTTTAACTCCAAAACGCTTAACTCCTCGAAGCGGGGATACTCTAAGATATACTCTGTCTCCAACTTCATACTCAATCGCCTTGCGCTTTGAATCTGCATAGCTCTTCTGTCTGGACTAGGCTACCTTGAGCCTATCTCGAATCAATTTAACCTTCTGCTCAGACTCCTTAATCAAATCTGGTCCAAACAATTGACGATCTCCAGTTTCGTCCCATGACAACGGTGTCCTGCATCTCCTTCCATACAGAGCCTCGAAAGGTGCCATCTTCAAGCTGGTTTGGTAACTGTTGTTATAAGAAAATTCTGCATACGGCAAATTATCATCCCAACTAGATCCATAATCTAGTGCACAAGCTCTCAAAGATATCCTCCAAAATCTGATTGACTCTCTCGGTCATCCATCGGTGCTCGTGGGTGGAAAGCTGTACTGAATTCCAGCCTGGTTCCCAATGTTTCGTGCAACTGGTTCCAAAACTTTGAGGTAAATTGGGTTCCTCTATCTGATACGATACTCCTCGGAACTCCGTGTAAACACACAATTCTAGTCATGTATATCTTTGCCAACTTAGCACTGCTATAGGTAGTCTTGACTGGAATGAAATGAGCTACCTTTGTCAAGCGGTCGACTATAACCCAAATCGAGTCGTATCCTGAACGAGTCTTTGGCAAACCTGTGATGAAATCCATGCCTAGTTTATCCCACTTCCATTCGGGTATCGGCAATGGTTGTAGCAATCCTGCTGGCTTCTGATGTTCTGCCTTCACTCTCTGACATACATCGCAAACTGCTACATACTCCACAATATCCTTCTTCATTCCGGTCCACCAGAATGTATTCTTCAAATCCAAATACATCTTGGTATTTCCTGGGTGAATCGAATATGGTGAATCATGGGCCTCTTGCAAAATCAACTTCCTGATCTCCGGGTTATTGGGCACATAAACACGGTCCTCAAACCATAGGGTATCGTGCTCATCCTCACGAAATCCTTTAGCTTTTCCTTTGCTCATTTTCTCCTTTATAGAGGCAACTTCCTTATCTGCCTTTTGGGCTTCTCTGATTTTGTCCATTAGTGTAGACTGGATCTCCAATGCTGCTACATAGCCTCTTGGAACTGTTTCCAAACATAGCTCTCGAAAGTCCTCGGCTAACTCATTTGGTATTCCTCCCATCATTAGGGTATTGACGTGGCTCTTACGGCTCAATGCGTCTGCTACAACGTTAGCCTTTCCGGGGTGATAATGCAATCTCATATCATAATCCTTGATAAGCTCTAACCATCTCCTCTGTCTGAGATTTAATTCCTTATGTGTGAAGATGTACTTCAAATTCTTGTGATCCGTGTATACTTCACAATGATTTCCAATGAGAAAATGTCTCCATGTCTTCAATGCATGCACAACGGCTGCTAACTCCAAATCATGTGTGGCATAATTCAACTCATGAGGCTTAAGCTGTCGTGAAGCATACGAAACAACTCTTCCTTCCTGCATAAGCACTGCTCCAAGTCCTCGACGTGAAGCGTCGCAATACACCTCATAATCCTTGGTCTGATCCGGCAATATTAACAATGGTGAGGTAACCAATCTTTTCTTCAACTCCTGAAAACTTGCCTCGCAGTCCTTAGTCCATATGAATTTGGTATCCTTCTTCAACAATTCTGTCATAGGCTTTGCAATCCTTGAGAAATTCTCAATGAATCTTCGGTAGTATCCTGCAAGTCCTAGGAAACTCCGAATCTCTCCAACTGTCGTTGGTGCTTCCCATTTGGTTACGGTCTCAACCTTGGTGGGGTCAACTGCTATTCCTTCTCTGGATGTAACATGTCCAAGAAATCCAACTTCCTTCAACCAAAACTTACACTTGCTGAACTTGGCATATAACTGGTGTTCCCTTAGTTTCTCCAAAACCAATCGCAAATGTTCCTTATGTTCCTCTTAATTCTTCGAGAAAATCAAAATATCATCTATGAACACCACGACGAACTTATCCAAAAACTCCATAAACACTTTGTTCATCAGGTTCATGAAATAGCCTGGCGCGTTAGTCAGTCCAAATGACATAACGGTATACTCATACAGTCCATACCTCGTGGTAAACGCTGTCTTAGGTATGTCCTGTTCCCGAATCTTCAACTGATGGTACCCTGATCGTAAGTCGATCTTGGAAAACACTTTAGCTCCTTGCAAACGATCAAACAGATCATTTATCATTGGTAGTGGGTACTTGTTCTTGATTGTTACTTCGTTCAATCCTCGATAATCAACAACCATCCTTAACGATCCATCCTTCTTCTCCACTAACAGTACGGGTGATCCCCAAGGTGAAGAACTTGGGCGTATAAAACCTTTATCCAATAGTTCCTTAATCTGCTACTTGATTTCCGCCAAATCCTGTGCGGGCATCCTGTATGGTCGCTTTGATATTGGTCCTGTTCCTGGCAAAAGTTCGATCAAAAACTCAATGTCTCTATCCGGTGGCATTCCTGGCAACTCTTTCGGAAATACATCAGGAAAATCCTTCACCACTGGTACTTCTTCCTGCACAACTCCTGATAGGCAATTTGCTCGTGCTCTCCTCGGCTCGTGCCGTGATAATGCATTTTGATCCTTCTTCCTTCCGGAGTGGTGAGCAAAATTGACTTAGTGGTGCAATCTATGTTCCTCCATACTTGATAACCAATCCATTCCTAATATCACATCCAATCCTTGGGATTCCGAACTATTAGGTCCGAGGGAAAACATAGTGTCCAATCCTTAATGGCGGTCGATCACACCATTTACTAGCCATGTATTCTGCCCGGTGAGGTTACTAGCATGGGTGACCTAAGGGCTTGGGTTGATAATTTGTACTTATCCACAAATCCCCTTGATATGTATGAATGCGATGCATCAGTATCGAAAAGAACAACTGCAGTAAATGACTTAACCAAAAACTTACCGATTCTTGATCGGGCTGATCTTCAACCTCCTCCACATCAATGTGGTTCACCCGTCCCTGTTGAAAGGGTTTGGCTTCTTTCTAGAGCTTCCATTGCCATTTCCATTCGCCTTCGGACGAGTCATTTGCATAATGCCCGATCTTGCGGCACTTAAAACAAGTGATGTGACTCAGGTCTACCTTGGATGGTGTTGACGGGTTGGTGCGGTTTTGTCCATTGCTTCCTCCATTCCCGCTCCCATTCTTGGTGCCATTATGGTTGTGCGAATTACCTCCTCCATGGGTATGCTGAAACTGAATTCCTTGTTTAGGGTATAACGAGGCTTCGCTGAGCTCGAGTTATACTTCCCTGTCCATACTTCCTCTTGCGGTTCTCAATTTGTCGCTGATTTCCTTCAATCATGAGGGCTCGGTCTACCAACTCCTGGTAGTTATTGAAACTTGCTACCATCAACTGCATGTTGAACTCATCATTCAGTCCTTCCGAAACTTCTCCTGTTTAGCATCGCATGTAGCAACGCTATCCGGGGCATAACGTGCTAGCTTACTAAAATCATCCACATACTGGCCAACAGTCCTACCTCCTTGGCGTAAGTTGTGAAACTCACGCTTCTTCATGGCCATAGCTCCTGCTGAAACATGGGCAAGTCGGAAAGCTTGTCAAACTGATCCCATGTGACGGTGTCTCTGAGGTAAGTGGCTGTAAATTTTCCCACCATGCTGCTGCGGGTCCTTCAAGCTGGTGTGCAGCAAACTTCACTTTTTCTCCATCTGTGCACCCTGCAGTGGTCAACTCCCTTCCTATCTTGCGGAGCCAATCATCTGCTACAATCGGCTTGGTGCTACTAGAATACACTGGCAGATTCAGTCTAAGGAAACGAGTCAAGTGATCCGCAGGTGGTGGTGGTGGTGGGTTGTTGTTGTTGTTGTTGCCTTGGTTCTGTACCAATGTTTGAATCAAAGTGTTCTGCTGTTGAATCAACTGGGTGATCTCTGGCGGAAAAACAAATCCGGGGTCGCGTCTCGGAGGCATCTGATGGGTTTAGAAAAGACGAGTAATTAAGAATAGAATGAGGTCTAAAGAGAAACACTACCCAAATGCACATGAGCAAATGCACACAAAATCACTTCATTCAATTCAAACAAAGGGCTTACAACGATCTAACTATCGCAAAAGTGCGTGTACTAAAATGTTACATGGAGGAAATACTACTAATATGTGGGGGACTTCTACTAATTTGATCCGGTGGAAGACTCCATGATGTCTGCTCCAGCTTCGTCTTCAAAGTCGGGTTCACTTGGATCCGAATCGGTGTCATCGATGTTGATGTAGTCGCTTGGACAACCGACATACTGGTCTTCATTCTTGAGCGCCAAATTCTTCTTGAGTTCTTCGATCTCGTACTTAAGATCGTTATTGTGTCTTGCTAGAGCTACGATCTCGTCCATGTAGTCCTTGCGTGTAGTCTTTAGTTCTTCTTCAAGTTCGATGATCCTTCCCTTTGCATTCTTCAACTCTAACATATCATTGCACATCTGGTTCTCCTGGCGTCGAATGTGCTGGTTTAACTCCTGGATGAAAGCTGCAATGGATCTATCCTTCTTGGTGCTGACTATCTCCCATTGTTCATCTCGGCGTCCGCAAATCTGGTAGATAGTGTCCTTGAGGTCTTCTTGATAAACTTCTCCAATGCGTCCCATGGTAATATGAGCTGCTGAAAGATCGAGGATGTCGCCTAGAGGGGGTGGGGTGAATAGGCGATTTAAAATAATTACGGTTTAGGCTTGAACAAATGCGGAATAAACCTAACGGTTAATTTGTCAAGCACAAAACCTACAACAACTAGGCTCACCTATGCACCAACAACTTATGCTAAGCAAGATAAGCAACTATGTGATAGCAAGATATATGACAAAGAACAATATGGCTATCACAAAGTAAAGTGCATAAGTAAAGGGGCTCGGGTAAGAGATAACCGAGGCACGCGGAGACGACGATGTATCCCAAGTTCACACCCTTGGATGCTAATCTCTGTTTGGAGCGGTGTGGAGGCACAATGCTCCCCAAGAAGCCACTAGGGCCACCGTAATCTCCTCACGCCTCGCACAATGCAAGATGCCGTGATTCCACTAAGGGACCGTTGAGGGCGGTCACCGAACCCGCATAAATGGCAACCCTTGGGGCGGTCACCGAACCCGTACACTTTGGCAACCCTTGGGGGCGGTCACCGGAACCCGTCAAATTGCTCGGGGCGATCTCCACAACCTAATTGGAGACCCCGACGCTTGCCCGGAGCTTTACACCACAATGATTGAGCTCCGAACACCACCAACCGTCTAGGGCGCCCAAGCACCCAAGAGGAACAAGCTCAAGGGCACCAAGCACCCAAGAGTAATAAGCTTCTCAACTTGAAACTTCCACGTATCGCGTGGAGAACTCAAACCAATGCACAAATGCAATGGCAAGGGCACACGGAGTGCCCAAGTCCTTCTCTCTCAAATCCCACCAAAGCAACTAATGTTAGGGAAGAAAATGAGAGGAAGAACAAGAAGGAGAACACCAAGAACTCCAAGAACTAGATCCAAGGGGTTCCCCTCACATAGAGGAGAAAGTGATTGGTGGAAATGTGGATCTAGATCTCCTCTCTTTTCCCCAAAAACTAGCAAGAATCCATGGAGGGATTGAGAGATAGCAAGCTCGGAGAAGGTCAACAATGGGGAAGAACACGAGCTCAAAGGATCAGGTTCAATGGGGAAGAAGACCCCTTTTATAGGAGGGGAAAATCCAACTGCTACCCCACCGAACAGCCCTCAAGACAGAGCGGTACTACCGCTAGGAAGGGCGGTACTACCACCGAGGGCGGTACTACCGCTCCCTATCCACCAGTACAACCGCTACCAAGAGAAGGTCAAGGCCACGGCCCCAGAGCGGTACTACAGCTAGGAAGAGCGGTACTACCGCTCAGAGCGGTACTACCGCTACTATCGCCGCTACTAGTGCCGCAAAACCCGACACGAAAAACTTCGTTTGAGAATCAAGGCGAAGTAGCCCAGACGCCTGGCGGTACTACGGCCAAACTCCCAAGCGGTACTATTGTTCGGAGAGCGGTACTACCGCTTGGAGCGGTACTACCGCTCCGAGAGCGGTACTACCGCTGGGGAGCTTCGGCAGTACTACCGCTGAGGGTCACGGTACTACCGCTGGCACCAACCTTAAGCCACAACCACGAAGACAAAGAATACTCCAGGAAAACCAGAACTGCCATAACTTCTTCATATGAGCTCCGAATTGAGCAAACTCAAGCTTGTTTGAAACAAGACAACGAGTAGCATCAAAAGGAGTGAAACCTCCAACCGAGAAGAACCGGCATACCCTCCAACATCGAAAACATCATAGAAGATGCATGAGAACTCCGTTTTCGATGAACTCGAGCTTGTCATAAAAATGACCATAAGCTCCAAATCTCACAAGGAGAAGAACCAAACAAGAACCAAGAAACATGATGCAAGGATGCAATGGTTTGAGCTCTCGACGAACGATACGATCAAGCTACTCACTTGAGAGCCCCCCTTGATAGTACGGCTATCGATCCTATAACCCAGTCTTCCACAACTACCATGAGACCGGTAAAATAGAAAACCTATCAAGGGCAAACCTTTGCCTTGCACATGGTCCACTTGAGCTAGATGATGACGATCTTGACTCCCTCAAGTTGGACCACCTTTCTTGATTCGTTGGCTCGAAGAAGACTAGTTGATTGCTCCCCATACTCCACTATGGGTGAGCCACTCTTCCAAGACATCTTCACAAGTCCATTGTCACCAAATGGACGGCAAGCTTCAAGCACTTGATCTCTTCGTGATGCATCACTTGAACTTGCACACCGCAACCTAACCCCACAAAGAACTCTCACGAAGACCATGGGTTAGCACACAAAGCGTAATGGACAATGCTTACCATACAATGGGATCACTTGATCCCTCTCGGTACATCTTCTACGCTTTGTGAGTTGATCAACTTGATTCACTCTTGACTTAGTCTTGATCAACCTTGAATCTTTCCAACTCTCTTCGTTTGGATGATGTCTTGAAGGTAAACATGAATGATCACACAATCTTCTTCTTCAAGACATGCTTGCAATAAGCTCAACACTCACATGACCAATCTTTGGATAATTCCTTAATAGCACCTTGGTCGGCACATAAACTCCTTGAAACCAACACATGGACTTCAAGAAATGCCTATGGACAAATCCTTCAAATATAACTCAATGCAACCATTAGTCCATAGAGAATGTCATCAATTACCAAAACCACACATGGGGCACCGCATGTCCTTTCAACTGCCCATGCTCTTTCCTAGACTCCAAGTTGGTGCACTGAAAACACTATCTATAGGCTTGGTGATTGGGGTGAATGTCCTTCCCGGGCGTGAGCTTGAATCTTCCAAATAGCTCCTCTTGAGCAGAGTGGCGTTGAAAGTCCCGGTGAAACTTGGTAGTCCAATGCTCAGGTACTTGGTGACTTCCTTCAAGTGAAATCCAAAAGGTGTGCCTTCATCTGGTTGGGCGTACTTGATCTTGGCGTCCTTCATCCTAAAGAGTAGAAAAGATGAGGAGTTAGAAAATGGGAAGAGAGTAGTGATATATGGCTTTAACTTAGTGGTCGTGTCCTACAGTCAGCGTGTGCTCTGATACCATCTCTTCTAGCGACCCGACCCGAATGGATCAAGTCTCTGTGCTCGATGTCATCCTGGATCGATGTCTTGACACCACACAAGATTGAAGGATTTATAGCAGAGTAGCAATCGCACACTCATTACAGCGTCGTCCATAAGGGAACTTATTACAATGAATATGGCTTAAGGCCATCTAATAACGATAACAGCGGAAGACTTGGAAGATAAGTGAGTCCATCAACTCCATCGGCATCACTGAGTATAGAACCACGACCTAACACCTTACTCGACGTCTGAAAAGTCTGCAACATGAAAGTTGCAGCCCGAAAACGGGTCAGCACATGGAATATGCTGGTAATGTAACACATAGGGAATAATGAAAAGATAAGCCTATACTACATGCATATATGGCTGGTGGAAAAGCTCTCTGATTCAGAGTTTTGCATAAAGCTAATTTTTTTCCTACTTCAAAGGAATAATTTTATTTAACTATCATGGTGGTTGTTAAACATTGAGAATGGTTGACAGCATCCTCAATCCCAATTAAAAAGGTATTTATTAAAAACCCAATAACATTAATTAGAAGTAACATGACGAGATTCACATGATATTCAATTACTAGATACTCAAGACGTCCATAACCGGGGACACGGCTAATCATGATTAGTTTATACACTCTGCAGAGGTTTGCGCACTTTTACCCACAAGACTCGATCGCCTCCGTTTGGTCCTCGCACTACATGTTGTTTGAGAGACGGATGACCGAGACACAGTCTTTCAGAAGCACTAGCACCTTACATGTGGGTCGACCGTACCAACCTACATCCCCTACATCAGCTAGCCTACCCGTTAGAGTTCGCACAACTTACTCAACTATGCCAGAGCCCATATTGGCTTGTGGCTGCACACGGAAGTTTCTAGTTTGAAAAATCTTATGATCCCTTAGAGCACTGGGTGGCGGTCCAAAGAAATACAGGCAAGTCTGATAGAAACCAGTGCCTCAATCCACCCGGATGTGTGTTTAAGTTGCCACCTTAGATAAACCATTAATTAACAATCTCACATCTGTCATGGATATTCACTCACCCAATCCACGCTCATCGGCATAGCATGGCATAATAAGGAAACGAGAAGTAACTCCCAAGGTTTCATAAGTAAAGCAGGTAATAGGTACTACCTCAATCTACTTCCCATCCCACAATTTAATTAGATCCTAATCATGCAAGTGTTTGAGGATTGATCTAATGCACAAAAACTGGGTATGAGAAAGTATGATCAAAATGTTACTTGCCTTGCTGATGATCCGCGAAACCTAGAGACTCGAAGTAACAAGCGGCGCACTCCGGGTGATCTAACGCAGACAAACAACAAGCATACAATAAGTACTCATCTAATGCACAGGTAAATCTCGAATAAAAGATCTAACCAGAAAGTTCAACATAAGAACCCTGGTTGCAAAAAGAATCGAATCAAATAAAGCAACGAAAGTCAGATGACGAAAGAAAACAACTCGGTTTTAGCAATTTGAAACTAGGCCAAACTTTATAGTAGCAAAATTTTGTTTACGTGGATTAGTCGGAACGGCGGTTTCGAAACGAAACTCCAGGCGCTTGAATCACCTGATTCCGATAGACGAGCGAGAAAATAAACTGATTTGAAGATTTGATCGGAAATCGAAATCGGAAAATAACGGATTAAATCCGATCTAAAAGAAAACGACGAACGGTTAAACGAACGGACGTTCTTTAACAGAAACTAACCGACGAACACGTTCGTTAAGACGAACGGATCGGTGAACGTTCACTAATTAACAAAACCGATTAAAAAAAATAAACCAAATCTAGGGTTTAAAAAAAACCGAACAACGAAAGAAAAACCGGAACGGTTTTGGAAACAAAACCGGACCGGGGGGAGCGGCGAGGTGGCTACCTCCGGCAAGGTCGCCGGCGGGCTCCGGGGCTCCGGCGGGGCGGCGGCGGGCTTCGGCGTGGTCGGCGGGTCGGCGGTGGCGGGTCAGCGACGGGCGGCGTCGAGGCGACAGGCGGGCGGCTGGGTGAGGAGGAGAGGGGGGCTCGGGTATATATAGGAGGGGGGCTGCCTTGGGAGGGGGCACCACAGCGCGCGGGCCGAGCCGGACTCGGGAGGCGGCAGGCGGGGGACTCCTCCCGGCGGGGCCAGCGAGGAGGAGGTCTTTGGGCGGCGGTGTGGGCCGGCTGGGCCCTTGGCCCAGACGGGGCGCGACTCGTTTTTTTTTAAACAAAACGAAACGAATTAAAATTATACTAAACGAACTCCAATTTAAATAAAATTAATTTTCCCCGACTCTTAAAAATGAATCGAACAAAATGAACTTTAAAAATGGGGCCAAAATGCATATTTTTTAAAATACTCATTTTTTCCCTAAAGCAAATAACTTCGAAAAACCAAAATTTGATTCATTTATTAAATCTTCATTTTTTCCTAAATGTTGTGAAAGTCATATTATTCCCTCTCTTAATTTTTTTATTGGAAAAATATTTGAAGATAAATAAACAAATCCAAATGATCCTATTTTCAAAATTTGAGAAAACTCAAATATGGAAATAATGAAATCTCCAACTCTCTCCGAGGGTCCTTGAGTTGCGTGAAATTTTCTAGGATCGGAAAAATGCAAGAAAATATGATATGCATGATGATTTAATGTATAACATTCCAAATTGAAAATTTGGGATGTTACACGTTCGGAGTTACGGTCGCGAAGATACGGAGGGTGGAAGTCCATGGACTATTCTGTATAAATTTCTTCACAAACAGGTCCCTGACGGCTGAAAACAGAAAGCGCCTTCCGAGCAAATACGCTTTCTGCACAAGTAAACGTCTTCTGAGCCAAACTAGAACAGAAGTTCGCTTTCCAGCTGGGAAGACGTTTTCCGAAGAATACACATCCAGTTATCCAGTGTGGCAAGGCGGGGCCGGGCGGCTTAGAGGCTTACAGGTGGGGTCTCTTTCTTTCTCTCGCTCGTTTCTTCTTCCTCCTGATCGGAGTTAATTGCATAGAAGTACCACAATTCGGGCATCACATGCAGATTGGTACCACGATTGCTAATTTTTGCGTGTCAGTACCAACATTGGTTTAAGTTTTTGCAGAAAAGGCTAAAACGCTAATTTATACGTATTGACAGTGTATCTGACCGTTGGGGCCCGTCCGTCAGGTGCCGACGTGGCATATTTTTTGCAGAAAACCCCTTAGCTTTATATGTAATCACATAAATGCCCATTTTTTCGCAGGAAAACCACCATTGAGAGGGATTTTTTTTTCGTTCGCAAGTTTTTCACGGACTTGTTTGAAAGTTTCCGGCGAATTGAGCAAATAAATAACCGAAACGAAAAATTCCGAGCGAGGACGATTCGAACCAGCGACATGCAGGTGTGCGGCTGGGCGCCCTAGCCACTACGCCACAGAGAAATGTCGTTATATAATTATACTAGCACACACACGCTGGGCCGGCAGCTGGGCCAAGCAAAGCTTGCAATATTTTACGAAAATCCATCATGTCTAAGAAAATGTTCACCATAAATTACAAGAAAATCACCTTGCATTATGTCAAATATTCATCATATCTTTATGAAAATTGTTCAACGTATTTAAAAAAATGTTCAGCATAAATAACTAAAATAAAGGAAAAACAGCGCGTCAACAGGTTTCGAACCTGCGACCAGCAACAAGCAAGCGGAGCGCGCTAGCCATCAGGCCACAGGTATGCTCACGTTGAAATGCGGGCAGTACCTCCTTATACAAACAAGAAAACGCAGGACCGGTGGTTGGGCCAAACGAGGCCTGTAATAATTTTTTTGTTTTGCGTTTTGCTAGGGCTCGTTCGTTGCCCAGGTTTCTTTTGGTTTCTTCATCTTTTTTCATCCAATGAAGTTGATCATTTTTGTAATAGATGTTGAAATTTTTTCTTATTATATGTTACAAAAATTGTTCAACATATATTAAGATTTATTTAACTTATATTGATCATTTTTGTAATAAATATTCACCGCGCATTATTTAAAAAAAATTAATAGATGCAAAATGATCATAACATTTTTTAAGTTTATAGTGAAATTTTTATTCTACGATATTTTTTGTAAATACACATTGAACATTGAACTTTTTTTATATACAACGATTTTATATAATATACGATGAACTTTTTTTTGTATTATAAAACCATTTGTCACCTATATATTGAACCTTTTTAAAACGATGAAAGTTTAATTCTCGGGTTCATATTTATATTTGTCAACAAAAACACATGTAGTAATCTGCATGTTTACCAAACTAATATTTCTCTCAAAGATAATTCTATTAATAAAGCCTGTGTAAAAATAAGAAAAAATGATCATTTTGCATCTATTAAAAAATGATCATTTTTGCATCTACTAAATTTTTTGTAAAATATTGCAGGCTTTGCTTGGCCCAGTTGCCGGCCCAGCGTGTGTGCGCTAGTATAATATACATTATACCTGGATTACGTCAACAGCGACGCTGTGGCGTAGTGGCTAGCGCACGCAGTTGCAGACCTGACGGTCGCGGGGGGGTTAATCGCCCTCGCGTGCGTTTTTTCGTTTCTGTTATTATTGTTCAATTCGCCGGAAACTTTCGAACAAGTCCGTGAAAAACTTGCGCACGAAAATAAAACCTCTCAATGGCGGTTTTCTTGCGAAAAAATGGGCATTTATGTGATTACATATAAAGCCGAGGGGTTTTCTGCAAAAAATATGCCACGTCGGCTTTTTTGTGGACGGGCTAGCAGTCGAGATACACTATCAATACGTATAAATCAGTGTTTTAGCCTTTTTTGCAAAAACTTAGACCAATGTTGGTACTGACACGCAAAAATTAGCAATCATGGTACCAATCTGCATGTGATGCCCGAATTGTGGTACTTGTGTGCAATTAACTCTCCTGATCGGGAAAAGAGTGAGGGGAGGCAGAGACACGGTCGGCGGCGAGCCAGGCGGCTCCGGCGACCTCAAGCCAGCCGAGGGTACCAGCGGGTTCAGGGCGGAGCGCCTCCTCCATTCAGGCAAGGGGCACTCGCAGGGGACGTGCAGGCCTGCCGCGGCTCGGGGCAACAGAAGGCAGAGATGGGAGGCGACCGCTTGCGGGGACGAGGCCACACTGCCACTCCGGCGACAAGAGGAGTGGGTGGGGAGGTGCGCTGTACTCCGGTGGGTCTTATGGTGGTGGAGGAAAGGAGAGGGAAGGCCGGCATTGAGTGAATTTAGGCAGCGGACGACGGATGGGATCCGTCCATGGACAGGCAGGGAGAGCTCTTCGAGCTTGGGGAAGAGGCTAGGGAGGGTTACTGGAAGGAGGAGGAGGCGATGGAGTGCTCGGGAGGCGAGGGGAGTGGCTATATATAGCCGGGGCGACGAGGGAGGTCGAGCTCGGCCGCGTGACACGTTGCCAGAGCCGCGGACGCGTGGGCACGCGACATTGCTTGACGGTAGGCGATGGGGGAGGCACAGGGGGAGCTCACGGGGCATAGGGAGCCAACAGGCACGGGGAGGAAGCAGACGAAGGGGGGTGAGGTCAGGGAGGAAGAGGACGGCACGGGCGAGCTGTTGGACAAGCTCACGCACGCGAAGACAACGAGAGGAGGAGTGGCCAGAGCTAGAAGACGTCCTGGACGCGGCCAATGACAGCAAAGCACATGCATGAGATGCCAAAGCCCGTGTGCACTAGTGCACACAGTGCCACACGGTCGGCCAAACGATGTCTTGGGTGGAGTCCTTCCAGGGTAGGTTGCAACTGAGTTGATTGCTTGGTCAAAAACGCAGTGATTGGGTGGTAATTAAGCTCTAAAGTTTGATGTTGCAAACTAGAGCATGAAACTGTGATCAACTTAGTGAGGCTAAGTGAAAAACTTGATGTCAGGGAGGTATAGGATAGGAGAGACTATTGTACTGCTAATTATGAAGGGATTTGTACCACTAATTAATAAAGTTGCTTTACAACTACTCAATCTGGTCCAGAATAAAAAACAGGAAGAAGCACTCACAAGGAGTGATGACTTGGGATAAAAATGAACATGGAAGGATTATTTGGGCATATGAGAGTGCCATAAAAAAATTCATGCCATTTGGCCAAGCCAAAATGGTACTTCCTTCATACAACACTTCTTTGGACAGAAACTTAGGAAAATTCCTGAGGGAAATTGACTAAATGAAATGAGCCCAAATCTTGTGGAGATAGGTTATATGGGTAGGAGAAGGTGCTGGAAAATTTTCTGCAATAATGCAGCAATATAAAATATACATGCTTCACTAACTGAAAATTTAGATAGAAACCAAGATTTGAAGGTATGCTCATATGGATGCATTGCATGAGCTCAAATCTTGAGGAGGATGATTATTTGGTGATATGAAGGGCCATGCAAAATTTCAACTCAATTGGATTAACCTAGCTAGTACTTCCTTTACAATGAATTCCCTCAGACAGGAACTTTGAAAATCACTAAGGAAGATTCACTAGGCAAATAAAGTTGAAATTTGGCACAGGACAATGATATGGTTAGGAAAAAGTGTCCAAAAAGTTTGGGGTCAAATGGGCAAAGATAAATAGCACTTGCTTCACAAAGTACCATTTAGGATTGAATAGGAAAGGAATTAATTGAGCATGATGAGGAAAATGGAAAATGAAATATTTTGCCATATTTGAGAAAGATATGAGCCAAACAATTTATTAGAATTATTCGGGAATTTTAGGAGTGATGGAAATGTAGGTTGCTTCACAACCTAGGGAAAAAGGATTATTCCTTTAATAGAAAAAGGAATATTACCAAGGAAAATAATACTGGGGTTGGGCTAGGATGAAAATGGCAAGGTGTTGGGATGGATATGGGGATGACAAGCCACTCTAGAAAGAAAGAAGATGTCATCTTCTTCAGTTTTCATCTCACATAGCCACGGAAAAAGAAAACTCAAGCAAAATTCTCAGAAAATCAAAAGAAAAAGAAAGAGCCAGAAATTACGCTGTGACAAACCTTCCCCCCTTAAAGAAATCTCGTCCTCGAGATTTGGTTGCTCAGGGACAAGTACGAATATACTAACTTAAGGAAACTGTTTCCAACTCGGGTATCCTTTTTCCTTTATTGATTGTTCCCACTGACTTTCATATGACAAGACTGCCTGGCTCAAGGGTGGTTTTCTTTACTGTATCCACATCCTGACATATCTTACCTCACAGGTTCGTGCTTATACTGGCCCTAATTATTTCTGTATCTGCTGACTTAGCTGATGGTGACAAGTTATCATGACTGAGATATATTCCTGTCTCATAAGTCCAAGAGTGATTCCCGATAGATGTGTGAACCAGCACTAACAACCTTCCATGAAGTTGTGAATAGATTTTCTACTGGACACCCAATCTTTTGAATCCTTGCATTGGGTTTCTCAAGAAACTATAGGTCCTTCGGATTCAATACAGTGACATGGATCATAACCGTTCTCCTGACGGATTCTGACTTCTTGCAGGAGTTTCTGAATCATCTAAACGGGCTCCACTGTCTTGAGTATCAGATCCGTACCAAATATTTGGCTGTCACCTATCATGACCAGCATAAAAGGGGTACGGCCTTATATGATAGTATCGGCAAACTTGACTGACGGTGGTTCTGGCAGAAGAATTTTGTTCATGGCAGGCTACCCTTTGATGCTTCACATAAGTGAGAGCACATGCTTCAAGGATGTTATTTATCCTCTGATTATTCATTCTGTCGGCATATCCATGGGGATAGTAGGTTTTGATGCTTTACTATGGTTGCCGGGGTCAAATTGTTGAATGGCCCCTTGCTCTGGTCCGATAGACCCATATATTTGATATTAACAAATCTGAGCACATATTGTTGATTCACCGGGTAGTCTGGATATGGGGTCCTTACCAAAATTGAGAAGACCTCTTAGGTGAATATTCCTGGTGATCGATGCTGACTCAGACTGTCCAGGGTATATACACCATGTGGTACATACAACACTTTTCGTACCTGCATCATCGGTCTTGCTCCTTCATTATTGTTTTCTTTGTCTGGATCCATTGCTGAAAGAGCGGGTGAAAGGGTCGATATGGTTGACTAGAGGGGGGGGGTGAATAGGCAACTAACAATTTTTAAGCTTTTCTATACCAATTTCAACTTTGCCACAAAATAGGTTGTCTAGATATGCATTTAGGTGAGCAACCTATATGATGCGAAAACAACTAGCACATAAGCAAGCAAAGGAAACAACACAAGTAGGCTTGCAAAAGTAAAGGCACGAAGTAACCAAGAGTGGAGCCGGTGGAGACGAGGATGTGTTACCGAAGTTCCTTCCTTTTAAGGGGAAGTATGTCTCCGTTAGAGCGGTGTGGAGGCACAATGCTCCCCGAGAAGCCACTAGGGCCACCATATTCTCCTCACGCCCTCACACAATGCGAAATGCCGTGATTCCACTATTGGTGCCCTTGAAGGCGGCGACCAAACCTTTACAAACAAGGTTGGGGCTATCTCCACAACAATTGGAGGCTCCCAACAACACCACGAAGCTTCACCACAATGGAGTATGGCTTCGAGGTGACCTCAACAAATCTAGGGTGCTCAAACATCCAAAATGTGAGATCCGCTAGGGATAAGAGAGGGAATCAAATTTATCTTGGTGGAAGTGTAGATCGGGCCTTCTCAACCAATCCCGAGCAAATCAACAAGTTTGATTGGCTAGGGAGAGAGATCGGGCGAAAATGGAGCTTGGAGCAACAATGGAGCTTTGGGGGAAAGAGGTAAGTCAACTTTGGAGAAGAAGACCCCTTTATATAGTGGGCGAATAAATCCAACCGTTACCCCTTCAGACATCCCTCACAGACGGTACTACCGCTAGGGCAGGGCGGTACTACCGCTGAGAGCGGTACTACCGCTCCCTACCCAGCGGTACTACCGCGCTGACAAGGAAGACAGGGCCCTGGCCCTAGAGCGGTACTACCGCGGTAGCAAGAGCGGTACTACCGCTCGGAGCGGTACTACCGCCACTACTGCCGCTCCTAGTACCGCAAAACCCGACACGAGAAACAACGGTCTCGAATCGAGGCGGTAGTAGCGCGGAACGACTGCGGTACTATGGCCGAAGCCCGCAAGCGGTACTACCACTCTGCGGAGCGGTACTACCGCTGAGAGCGGTACTACCGCTTAGTGGGGCGGTACTACCGCTGGAGAGCTTCGGCGGTACTACCGCTGTTGACCGCGGTACTACCGCTGGGACAGAACGGAGCGGGAACGGAAGAACAAGGGCAGCTCCAAGTAAGCGGAAGGAAGACGCCGGGTGTGATAAGGATGTGTACGTGTTGATTCCACCCAAGTCTTACCACAGCGGATCCCCTCTTGGTAGTACGGTGACTCCTACGAAACTAGTCCACCAACAACGAAGCGAAGGAGCTACACCGTCTTGAATACAACACCGAGGGGAGGTAATCGTCTCGTGCCAATGGATGAATCTCTGAAAGAACTTAATGCACATGATTAGTCCGCAAAAGCATTGTCGTCAATCACCAAAACAACTTGGGATAAATATGCCCTTACAATCTCCCCCTTTTTGGTGGATTGATGAATTGCACAAACAAGAGAGATAAAGGACAAGCGCAAAAACCCACGTCCTAAAATGTAGATGGGCTCCCCCTAGATGTGTGCTATCTCGATAAGTGCTTTGGACTGCACGGCACACATACTAGGATTAACGCTCCCCCTACATTTTAGAGATCGAGCAAACACCTAAGCAGGATATATGAGAGGAGCATAGATAAACTTAATGAGATAAGCATGCAACTCATAAGATATGGTGACATAGATAAAGACTAGAAATAAAAGGTAGCATATGTCTCACACCATATGACGGGAACTTAGGTCTCACGAACACAAACCAACAAAGAAAAAAGCGAGGAAAACACAAACACAGAAGACGGAAGACACAAATCAAAAATCCCTATACTCTCTCTCCCCCTTTGGCATCGAGACACCAAAAAGGAGAGGGAGTGTTGCTACGGCTCCAGGTGATAGCAGAAGACGAACACACACATCAGATGTCAGAGGGATCATCTGCGCCATCGTCGTCGGTCGGGAAGTGCTCGGCAGCAGAATCGGTCCATGGGCAGTGCTGCTGAATCCACTCCTCCTCCTCAGTAAGCTGGTCCTCAGATCCACTATTGACTGTAGCACCCAACTGACGCATGAGCTCCTTGTGGCGACCACGAGCCTTCTTCTCAGCCACATGAGTCAGGTACTGGCCGTGAGCCTCCATGCAGAACAACTTCTTCATCTTAGACTTGAGCTTCTTTGCCCAAGAGGGCTCTGCCTCAGAAGGCAAGTAGTCATCATCATCATCATCATCAGCCCCAGTCTCCTCCTCGGTCTCCATGGCAGTAGCAGACGAAGGAACTCCAGTCTTAGGGGCCTGAGTGCCCCAGATATCCTTCTTCCTCAGACGCTTGATGTCGTGAGACACCAACTCTCCAGTCTCCAGCAACACCTTGGGATAGACACGAGCCCAGGCTTTCTCAATAAGCAGCATGATGAACGGACCGTAAATCGGGCACTTGCGCTCGGAGATAGCAGATAACAGCTCAGACCACATGACATGGGAAATATCCAGGGACTCTCCGGTGTTCTGTTCCTTCTGACGCTGGCAGAAGAGAAGCATGTCCACAAGATAGGAGTGGACCTGATCCAGATTCCCTATACGAGGGAAAAGAGTCTCTCTGAAGATATGATGAAGAATATCCAGATAGGCAGGCAGCTCATAAGTTTCCTTCTTCGTCTCAGGGTTGATCCTCAAAGTGCAGTAGGGCCACAGCGCTTGCTTGTGAGTGGAGTTGGTGTTGCGGTGTGGGCGAAAGCCGACAGGAGACTCAAGTCCTAGATCTTTGTAACACCCCGGATGTAACTTTCCATATTTGTAACTCCAACTCTTGCCATTTTCGGCATTGTGATATGATATTCCCTCCGTGGTTGGGTTTTTCTTCTTTTTTGCATTTTTTCCATGTCATGCATTTCATATCATGTCATCATGTGCATCTCATTTGCATACGTGTTCGTCTCATGATTCCGAGCATTTTCCCCGTCATCCGTTTTGCAATCCGGCACTCCTATGTCCCCCGGCGTCCCCTTTTACGTTTTTCCGTGAGCGGGTACTAAACTTTCTCGGAATGGACCGAGGTTTGTCAAGTGGCCTTGGTACGCCACCGGTAGACCACCTGTCAAGTTTCGGGTCATTTGGAGCTCGTTTGGTACTCCAACGGTTAACCGCACTCTCGCCAAGGCCTCTTTTAAGTTGCAGCCCAACACTCCTTCAAAACAGCCCAATAACCCATCTAAGTCACTTCCATGCTCTCCGTCGTCGGATCACGATCGTGTGGGCGAAAACCGCACCTCATTTGGAGCTTCCTAGCTCCCTCTACCTATAAATATGCATCTCCCCCTCCAAATCCGGGCAAACCCTAGCGAAATTCCCCTCGCGCCACGGGACACGTCCGGATCGGACCGAAACGTCCGCCCGCCGCCCCCGCCAACAGAGTCGCCACGTGGCCCGTGCCCGCCGCCCGCGCCGCGCCCGCCCGGCCCAGGCGGGCCCTCCCTTCCAGCAGCGCGCCGCGCCTGCCTCCCCGCCGCCCGGCGCCGCCCGCCTCGATCGCCCGGCCGCCCGCCATGCCAGCAGCTTCCCGCCCGCCACCGCCGCCGCTCCGGCCTCCGGCCCCTCCTCCTCCGCCTGCCCGCCCGGCCTCGTCCCCTCCGGCCGCCCCGACCTCTCCTCTCTCCTCCGCCTCCGGCGAAGGTCTCCGGCCGCCTCGACCTCGAGCCGGATCGGATCTGAGATCCAAGAGTCGGTTGACTTTCTCCTCCCCCCGATTCCCAAAGTCTTTTTTTCTGTGATTATATTGTTGCATTTTGATCATGCCATAACTTTGCACTCGTGGCTCCGTTTGGGGCATATAGCATACCGAAATGTTCGTCTCAATGAGTAGATCATTTCATCTCATTGCATCATTTTCATTTGAGCTCGTATTGATGCCCGAAATGCTGTTGGAAGAGGGCTATGTGATGTTAGTTTCAGATTCTTAACAGAACATGCACTTTTGTCATTTTTTCCATGATTGATGTGTGCATCCTATGATCTTGAGTCCTAAATATGTTTTGCAATATGCCATGCCATCTTTACAGGGGTGTATGCCATGTATTTTTGTGATCTCTGTGGTGACTAGCACAAGCATGCAAACTAGCCTTCATGATGTTGCTGATTTCAGCTCCTGTTTTGCTGATATTTTTATGCCATGTTAACTTGATGCTACCGAGAGATCCATGCATATTTTGAGATACTTCAGTAAGGATGTTTTGAACATAAGGTTATGATCTATCCATCCATGCCTTTGTTTGCAATTATGGAGTGCCATAGCTTGAGTCAATCGAGCTCTACTTTTGCTATAAAATGTTTCCTGGCAGATTGTTTGCATGTTATGCAATTTTGCCAAGGTTGTTGTAGTTGATCCGTGTATGTTATGATGTTGTTCTTGCCATGTATAGTTTCTATGCCATGTCTTCTTGATGTAGGGATGCTTAGTTTATCATTAAATGCTGTTTAGTGAGTGTATCGAGCTCTTAAACATGCCTACTTGTTATCTGTTTTGTCATGCCCTGTTTGCTGAATCTGTTAACGAAACTTGCTATTTTGACATGGGTTCTAATGCATCTTCTGATCATTTTTGGCTTATGGTCAGTAAGGGACTTTTGTTCTATGCTTTGAGTAGATTCATGCCATGCCTTGTTTTGCTATTAAAAGTTCTTGTAGCATGCTGTTTGCTCGCTCTGAACATTGCTTCCTGATGCTGATTCTGCCATGTTCAGTAATTTCACTAAGTCTGTGAAGCTGATAAGTTTTGCACTTTTGCCATGCTTGTTTGGACCTGTTTTGGTGTGAATAAGCCGTAGCTCAGTGTTCATCTTTTGTCAAGCATCTTGAGTAGATCACTGCCATATACTTTGTTGGTACGTTTGGGTGCAGTAGCTTAATTTCTTGTTGCTTGCTATGTGGCATCATGCTGTTAATGGCAGATTTGTGCCATTCTTGTTTTGCTTGTCATTTGCAAACCGTGCATCCGATTCCGGTGATCTTTATATCGATTTCAACGAAATCATCTCACCTTTCAGCGGCATACTTGGTTTGCCAAGTTGATGCCTGGTTCATCTTTTTCCTTCGAGCACGCATATGCATTGCATATCACATCTCGCATATCATGCCATGTTTTGCATCATGTTGCTTGTGCATTGCACCGTGATTTATTGTGGTTCCTTTGTTCGTGTTCTTGCTTTGGGTAGAGCCGGGAGACGAGTACGTGAATGAGGAACCTGTTGAGAACGCTTACGAGGATCAAGCTTTCGACAACTCTGAGAACCTTGCAGGCAAGATGACCATACCCTCGAAATCACTTCTATCTTTGCTATGCTAGATGCTCGCTCTTTTGCTATGCCTATGCTACGATGCCTATCACTTGCTATATCATGCCACCCATATTGCCATGTCAAACCTCTAACCATCCTTTCCTAGCAAACCGTTGTTTGGCTATGTTACCGCTTTGCTCAGCCCCTCTTATAGCGTTGCTAGTTGCAGGAGAAGATGAAGTTTGTTCCTTGTTGGAACATGGAGATGTTGTTCCTTGTAGGAACATGTTTACTTGTTGGGATATCACAATATATCTATTGCTTAATTAATGCATCTATATACTTGGTAAAGGGTGGAAGACTCGGCCTTATGCAGGTGTTTTGTTCCACTCTTGCCGCCTAGTTTCCGTCATACCGGTGTTATGTTCCTTGATTTCGCGTTCCTTACACGGTTGGGTGATTTATGGGACCCCCTTGACAGTTCGCTTTGAATAAGACTCCTCCAGCAAGGCCCAACATTGGTTTTACCATTTGCCACCTAAGCCTTTTTCCCCCGGGTTTTCGCGAGCCCGAGGGTCATCTTTATTTTAACCCCGGACGGTGCTCCTTGAGTGCTGGCCCGAACCGAGCCCGCTGCTGAAGGTCACCTCGGGAAACTTCGAGGCTTGGTTTTACTCGTAGCCTGTCTCATCCGGATGTGCCCTAAGAGCGAGATATGTGCAGCTCCTATCGGGTTTGTCGGCACAATCGGTGGCTTTGCTGGTCTTGTTTTATTCTTGTCGAAATGTCTTGTAGTCCGGGATTCCGAGACTGATCGGGTCTTCGGTAGAAGGAATATCCTTCATTGACCGTGAGAGCTTATAATGGGCTAAGTTGGGACACCCTGCAGGTATTATCTTTCAAAGCCGTGCCTGCGGTTATGAGGCAGATGGGAATTTGTTAATGTCGGTTGTAGAAAACCGAAGTTGACCTTAATTAAAATACACATCAACGCGTGTGTAACCGTGATGGTCTCTTCTCGGCGGAGTCCGGGAAGTGAACATGGTGTTGGAGTAATGTTTGACGTAAGTAGTTCAGGATCACTTCTTGATCGCTACTAGCTTCACGACCGCGCCTTGCTTCTCTTCTCGCTCTCTTGTGCGAATGTAGCCACCATATATGCTGGTCGCTTGCTGCAGCTCCACCTCACAACTCTGTCCTTCCTATATGCTTAAATAGTCTTGATCTCGCGGGTGTGAGATTGCTGAGTCCCCGTGACTCACAGATTCTACCAAAACAGTTGCAGTGCCGGCGATGCGGTCAGGTGGCGAACCGAGCTCAAGTGGGAGTTCGATGAGGAACGTGGTCGTTACTATGTGTCTTTTCCGATGATCGTAGTGGAGCCAGTTGGGACGATCGGGGATCTGTAGCATTTGGGGTAGTCTTATTTTATTTTGGTTCCGTAGTCCGACCTTGAGTGCAATCTGAATGATGGATGTTTATTTATGTATTGCGTGAAGTGGCGACTGTAAGCCAACTATGTATCTCTTTCCCTTATGTATTACATGGGTTGTGTGAAGATTACCTCACTTTCGACATTGCTTTCAATGCGGTTATGCCTCTAAGTCGTGCTTCGACACGTGGGAGATATAGCCGCATCGAGGGCGCTAAAGTTGGTAATCGAGCCATCCCGACTTAGGAGCCCCTGCTTGATTGTTTCTTTGGCGTTGTTGAGTCTAGAACAAAAATGTTTTGAGTCTTAGGATTATATATATCGGAGAGTAGGATTCTTTTTACTCCCCAGTCCCTTCATCGCTCTGGTGAGGTCTCCTGACGTAGAAGTTTTGACTCTCCTCTCCTCAAATTTCACTAAAAAAAATTTAGGATCACGCTGGTATCTTGGAATCGTTCCGATGGTTTTGTGACGAGAACATTGTTCTTGGTGCCTCGATATTTAGGGGTTGTGGCGGTGTCCGGGGAGTTGAGCTCCGAGGTGTTGTCGTCACAATTTTATCGTTGCAGATTCTGGAATACACGAGCTTTGCCGACATCGAAATCTCTTTTATACAGTTGTTGGTGAGATAACCCGATAACCCAATCTTTGGGCGAGCTCGGAGTATTGCCATGACTCATATAACGGATGCTTTTGAAGGTCGAGGTACCACGATTTCGAAGGTTTCTTGGTTATGTGTTGACGGATGGATACAGCTGGATCTAGGTATTGTTAGTTTGGGTGATATATTTTGTGTCCCTGTATCCTCAACACCAGTTGCATAACCAGAAAGTTTCGGGAGTTTATAGGTGGGATTCAAGTAGCTCCTAGCATTTCTTCCCGCAGATATTTGGTTTGTGATTGGGTAATCCTTACCACTTATTTGTTCCAGTCGTACCTTGTTATTTTTTTATTATCAACCCTTTATCAAGTGGCTTCTCACCTTAATGGACGTGTGATGTTAACTTTGGAATTCATTCGTTCATCCTTGTTCGAATGTTTATTGTGAAGACTATATGTTGCAATTTCTATCCGTTGATTCAACTTGTCTATCTGTCTATCAAAGTGCTAACGGATGTCACCCTCTTCAGGATGGCTCCGCCAACGCGTCTGAATCCGGAACGCGATGATGGGAGTCAGTCGAACCCTCCACCTCCACCTCCGCCTCCGGAGGCATGGCAAGCTATCATGGCAGCCACCAATGCCAATGCTCAGATGATTTTGCAACTCTTGCAAGAGTGTACTCAAGGGCAAGGCAATCAAGGAAATCAAGGCCAAGGCAACAACAAACCGCACTTTGCTACCCTCAATCAGTTCCTTGCTAATCAGCCGAAGTCTTTCAGTTTCTGTGTCGAGGCCACAGACGCCGACGATTGGCTTGTGGACATCTGCAAACATTTTGAATGTAGCAATGTCGGACACGAGGACTTTGTCAAGTTTGCTTCTTTTCAACTCAAGGACCAAGCTGCTGAGTGGTACCAGCAATACAAAGATTCGAGAGGAGGTCGTGTCATTACAGGATGAGTTCCGCGAGACTTGAGCTCACCACATTCCGAAAAGTGTTGTTGAGAGCAAGCGTGAGGAGTTCCGCATCTCAAGCAAGGCAACATGTCGTGTATCAATACAATATCCAGTTCGAAACTTCGCTTCGCTTCGCTAAGCAAGGCGTCCACGATGAAAAGAGTATGATCTATCAATTCAGAGGTGGTCTCAGAGAAGATCTGCAATTAGCTCTCGTGCTTTTTGAGCCAGAAAAGTATGATGAATTCTACAACATGGCACTAAAGCAAGAAGCTGCCCAGCTCAAATGTGAGGCTTCTAAGAAGAGAATCAGGGATGCAGTTCAGTCTTCTTCTTCCTCTCAAGTGGCAGCTAAGCAGCAGAAGTTCTACCTTCCTCCTCCTCCGTTCCGTCAGCCTTATCAGCAGAAGAACTCAGGTGGTCGTGGATCTTCCCACCCGCCCAACCCAGGCTATCAGAACAAGTCTAATTCTCAAGCTCCAAGGTCTAATGCTCCTTATCACCGTCCGCCTCTCGAGGTGACTTGCAACAAATGTCGTGAGAAAGGTCACTATGCGAACAAGTGCTTAAACCAAAGGCGCCTTCCGCCTTCTCCTCCTGTGAAATCTTCCAAAGAATGCAAAGGTCAAGCATAATCCCAAGTCTGCAAAGGTGAACATGATGAATGCAGCTCAAGCGGAGATTCTTCTAATGTGATTATGGGTAATCTTCGATTAATGATATTCTGCAAAAGTCTTATTTGATCTTGGTGCATCGCATTCTTTCATGTCATATCCTTTTGCATCGAAGCACAATTTTGATACAGAGGCATTACCTAAAGCTATGCAAGTTATTTCTCCGGCTAAGCGTTTGAGATCTACCATGTTAGTTTTGAATGTCGGTATCAAGATGGGCGACTATAGATTTCTGGCTAAACCAATTGTCCTTGGTGACTCGGATATTTATCTTATTCTCGGGATGGACTCGCTTTCTCAGCAGAAAGCTCAGCTTGATTGTGCTGCCAGGGAAATTCAATTGACTCACTCTTCTAATGATGTGATCATCTATGCCGCTCGTGATGAAACCATTCGGTTGTTTTCTCTCAATGAGAAGGGCGAGTTGGATGCTATCTCTCGATTCGATCGTTTGTGAGTACCAAGATGTCTTTCGGAAGAGCTTCCAGAATGCCTCCTCACCGCCGATTGAATTCATTATCGATCTTGAGCACGCATCGAACCCGTTTGCAAGTGTCCATACAAGCTTGGACCTGATGAGCTGAAGGAATTGAAGAATCAGCTCGATGAACAAGAGCGTCTGGGTTTGATCAGACCGAGTTCATATCCTTGGGGTTGTGGTGTTCTTTTTGTCCAGAAGAAGGATGGCACGGACCGACTTTGTGTCGATTACCGGCCATTGAATAAGAAGACAATCAAGAACAAGTGTCCACTTCCCAACATCAATGAGCTTTTCGAGCAACTCAAAGGTGCTAAAGTATTCTCCAAGCTTGACCTTCGTATGGGTTATCATCAGATTCGCATTCGTGAATAAGATATTCCCAAGACAGCATTCAGAACAAGCTTTGGTTCTTATGAATATACTGTCATGTCTTTCGGCCTTGTCAATGCTCCCCCAACATTTTCTCGGATGATGAACTTCATCTTCAACCCCTACACCAATGAATTCGTCTTGGTCTATCTTGATGATATTTTGGTCTTCTCCAAGAATAAGAAGGATCACGCCAAACATTTGCGATTGGTGCTAGACAAGCTCAGAGAGTATCAATTCTATGCGAAGTTTTCCAAATGTGAATTTTGGCTTGATGAAGTGCTTTATCTTGGTCACATCATCTCCGCCAAGGGCATCGCTGTTAATCCCGAGAAGGTGTCTGCGGTTGTGAATTGGGAACCTCCTCGAATGTCAAGCAGCTTCGCAGATTTTCTTGGTCTTGCAAGCTATTGCGAAGATTCGTTGAGAATTTTTCTAAGATTGCAAAGCCTCTTTCCAACCTCCTCGAAGCATGTGAAGTATGTCCGGTCTCCACAGTGTGGCGTTGCTTTCAATACTCTCAAAGAGAAACTCGTCACAGCTCTGTCTTAACTCCTCTGATGAATCCAAGCCATTCAAGTTTTACGTGATGCTTCTCTTCAAGGTCTCGGTGCTGTGTTAATGCAAGAGAAGAGAGTTGTGGCCTATACCTCTCGTCACCGAAGCCCAACGAAAAGAACTACCCCACTCACGATCTTGAGTTGGCGGCGATTGTCCATGCATTGATAACATGGAGACATCTCTTGTTGGGAAGGAAAGTGGACATATTCACCGATCACAAGAGCCTCAAGTATATCTTCACTCAACCCAACCTCAACCTCGAGCAAACTCGATGGGTGAAATGATTCAAGAGTACAATCCGAGTATTGAATATACTCCGGCAAGGCCAATGTGATTGCAGATGCTTTGAGCAGGAAGGCTTATCGCAGCAGTTTAATCCTCAAGCCCTTCCAACGGATCTTTGTGAAGCTTTCCATAAGCTGAATCTTCAAGTTGTTCCTCAAGGCTTTCTTGCCAACCTCATAGTCTCTCCTACTTTGGAAGACCAAATTCGTGAGGCTCAACTCCTGGATACCATGGTGAAAAAGGTGAAGCGTGAGATCGACAAGGGCATTTCCAAGTACAAGTGCTTCCACATTGATGACAAAGATACTCTTTTCTTGAGGACGGATTGTGGTTCCTAAGGGTGATCTCGTAAAGTCATTATGAATGAGGCACACAATTCGCTTCTATCAATTCATCACGGAAGTACGAAGATGTACCATGACCTCAAGCAGTCATATTGGTGGACTAGAATGAAGCGAGAATTGCTCAATTCGTGAATGAGTGTGATGTCTGCGAGAAGAGTGAAAGCGAACACCAACGACCAGCTGGTCTCCTTCAACCTCTTGCTATTCCGAATGGAAGTTTGATCATATCGAAATGGACTTGTGACTGGATTTCCAAAGTCCAAGCGTGGAAATGATGCTATCTTCATTGTCATTGACAAGCTTACTAAAGTGGCTCATTTTCTTCCTATCAAAGAATCTATCAAAGCAGCTCGGTTGGCGAGCTATACACCTCGAATTGTCTCCTTGCGGCATTCCACAATTGATCTCTTGAGACCGTGGCAGCATCTTTACCTCCAAGTTTTGGGATTCTTTTCGAAAGGCCATGGGCACCAACATTCGTTTCAGCACAGCTTTCCATCCTCAAACAAGTGGCCAAGTCGGCGAGTCAATCAAATCCTTGAAGACATGCTCGGGGCTTGTGTCATTTCCTTGATATGAAGTGGCAAGATTGTCTTCCATATGCGAGTTCTCCTACAACAACAACTTCCAAGCGAGTTCGGCAAGGCCCCATTCGAAATTCTCTATGGCGAAAGTGTCGTACTCCTCTCAATTGGTCCGAGACAGGTGAGCGCCAACTTCTTGGCAACGACTTGATCACGAAGCCTAAGAAATGTGCAAAGTCATTCGCGAGAATCTCAAAGCAGCATAATCGCGCCGAAGAGCTATTATGATGACAAGCACCGTGATGTGGCTTTTGAAATCGGAGACCATGTCTACCTCGCGTCTCTCAATGAAAGGCACTCGTCGCTCGGTATCAAAGGGAAGCTTGCCCCTAGATCGTGGGTCCTTTCAAGATCATTGGCAAAAGCGATCTAGCCTATCAACGAGTTTCCGTCCAACCCGCAAACGTGCACGATGTGTTTCACGTGTCACAGCCATAAGTGCTTCAAGACTCTGAGCGCACTATCAACTTCAAGAAATTGACCTCCAACAAGATCTCTCTTATCATGAGCACCCGTTGCTATTCTCGAAGAAACCGGCGCAAGACTCGCAACAAGTCAATGAAATTCCTGAAAGTGAAGTGGTCACACCACTCCGACCGAGAAGCCACACAGGGCGCGAGGATCACCTCCGTTCGAATATCCGGAGTTCTTTCAGTCCTAGATCTCGGGGCGAGATCCTCTTGTAGTGGTGGAGTGTTGTAACACCCGGATGTAACTTTCCATATTTGTAACTCCAACTCTTGCCATTTTCGGCATTGTGATATGATATTCCCTCCGTGGTTGGGTTTTCTTCTTTTTGCATTTTGTCCATGTCATGCATTTCATATCATGTCATCATGTGCATCTCATTTGCATACGTGTTAGTCTCGTGATTCGAGCATTTTCCCGTTGTCCGTTTTGCAATCCGGCACTCCTATGTCCCCGGCGTCCCCTTTTACGTTTTCCATGGCGGGTACTAAACTTTTCGGAATGAACGAGGTTTGTCAAGTGGCCTTGGTACACCACGGTAGACCACACTGTCAAGTTTGGGTCATTTGGAGCTCGTTTGGTACTCAGCGGTTAACCGCACTCTCGCAAAGGCCTCTTTTAAGTTGCAGCCCAACACCCTTCAAAACATCCCAATAACCCATCTAAGTCACTTCCATGCTCTCCGTCGTCGGATCACGATCGTGTGGTAACCGCACCTCATTTGGAGCTTCCTAGCTCCCTTTACCTATAAATATGCATCTCCCCTCCAAATCCGGGCAAACCCTAGCGAAATTCCCCCTTGGCGCCCGGGACACGTCCGGATCGGACGGACGCGTCCGCCCGCCCCGCCCGCCAACCGGAGTCGCCACGTGGCCCGTGCCCGCCGTCGCGCCGCCGCCCGCCGAACCAGAAGAGCCCTCCGGCCCAGCGCGGGCCGCGCCCGCCCCCGCCGCCCGAAACCTTGCCGCCTCGGTGCGTCGGCCGCCCGCGCCGCCCGGCCGCCACCGCGCCGCCGCCCGGCCGCCCGGCGCCAGCAGCTTCCCGCCACCACCGCCGCCCGCTCCGACCTCCGGCCCCTCCTCCTCCTTCCGGCCCGCCCGGCCTCGTCCCCTCCGGCCGGCCCCGGCCTCTCCTCTCCTCCGGCGCTGCTCCGGCGAGCTGCTCCGGCCGCCTCGACCTGGAGCCGGATCGGATCTGAGATCCAAGAGTCGGTTGACTTTCTCCTCCCCCCGATTCCCTCCAAGTCTTTTTTTCTGTGATTATATTGTTGCATTTTGATCAAGCCATAAATTTGCACTCGTGGCTCCGTTTGGGGCGTATAGCATACCGAAATGTTCGCCTCGATGAGTAGATCATTTCATCTCATTGCATCATTTTCATTTGAGCTCGTCTTGATGCCCGAAATTCTGTTGGAAGAGGGCTATGTGATGTTAGTTTCAGATTCTTAACAGAACATGCACTTTTGTCATTTTTTCCATGATTGATGTGTGCATCCTATGATCTTGAGTCCTACATATGTTTTGCAATATGCGATGCCATCTTTACAGGGGTGTATGCCATGTATTTTTGTGATCTCTATGGTGACTAGCACAAGCATGCAATCTAGGCTTCATGATGTTGCTGATTTCAGCTCCTGTTTTGCTGATATTTTTATGCCATGTTAACTTGATGCTACCGAGAGATCCATGCATATTTTGAGATACTTCAGTAAGGATGTTTTGAACATAAGGTTATGCTCTATCCATCCATTCCTTTGTTTGCAATTATGGAGTGCCATAGCTTGAGTCAATCGAGCTCTACTTTTGCTATAAAATGTTTCCTGGCAGATTGTTTGCATGTTATGCAATTTTTCCAAGGTTGTTGTAGTTGATCCGTGTATGCTATGATGTTGTTCTTACCATGTATAGTTTCTATGCCATGTTTTCTTGATGTAGGGATGCTTAGTTTATCATGAAATGCTCTGTAGTGAGTGCATCGAGCTCTTAAACATGCCTACTTGTTATCTGTTTTGTCATGCCCTGTTTGCTGAATCTGTTAACGGAACTTGCTATTTTGACATGGGTGCAATTGCATCTTCTAATCCTTTTTGGCTTATGGTCAGTAGGGGATTTTGTTCTATGCTTTGAGTAGATTCATGCCATGCCTTGTTTTGCTATTAAAAGTTCCTGTAGCATGCTGTTTGCTTGCTCTGAACATTGCTTCCTCATACTGATTCTGCATTGCTTCCTGATGCTGATTCTGCCATGTTCAGTAATTTCACTAAGTCTGTGAAGCTGATAAGTTTTGCACTTTTGCCATGCTTGTTTGGACCTGTTATGGTGTGAATTAGCCGTAGCTCAGTGTTCATCTTTTGTCAAGCATCTTGAGTAGATCACTGCCATATACTTTGTTGATACGTTTGGATGCAGTAGCTTAATTTCTTGTTGCTTGCTATGTGGCATCATCTTTGTTAATGGCAGATTTGTGCCATTCTTGTTTTGCTTGTCATTTGCAAACCGTGCATCCGATTCGGTGATCTTTATATCGATTTCAGCGAAATCACCTCACCTTTCAGCGGCATACTTGCTTTGCCAAGTTGATGCCTGGTTCATCTTTTCCTTCGAACGCGCATGCATTGCATATCACATCTCGCATATCATGCCATGTTTTGCATCATGTTGCTTGTGCATTGCACCGTGATTTATTGTGGTTCCTTTGTTCGTGTTCTTGCTTTGGGTAGAGCTGGGAGACGAGTACGTGAACGAGGAACCTGTTGAGAACGCTTACGAGGATCAAGCTTTCGACAACTCTGGGAACCTTGCAGGCAAGATGACCATACCCTCGAAATCACTTCTATCTTTGCTATGCTAGATGCTCGCTCTTTTGCTATGCCTATGCTACGATGCCTATCACTTACTATATCATGCCAACCATATTGCCATGTCAAACCTCTAACCATCCTTTCCTAGCAAACCGTTGTTTGGCTATGTTACCGCCTTGCTCAGCCCCTCTTATAGCGTTGCTAGTTGCAGGAGAAGATGAAGTTTGTTCCTTGTTGGAACATGGAGATGTTGTTCCTTGTTGGAACATGTTTACTTGTTGGGATATCACAATATATCTATTGCTTAATTAATGCATCTATATACTAGGTAAAGGGTGGAAGACTACGGCCTTATGCAGTGTTTTGTTCCACTCTTGCCGCCTAGTTTCCGTCATACGGTGTTATGTTCCTTGATTTAGCGTTCCTTACGGTTGGGTGATTTATGGGACCCCCTTGACAGTTCGCTTTGAATAAGACTCCTCCAAAGAGGCCCAACATTGGTTTTACCATTTGCCACCTAAGCCTTTTTCCCCGGGTTTCGCGAGCCGAGGTCATCTTTATTTTAACCCCGGACGGTGCTCCTTGAGTGCTGGCCCGAACCGAAACGCTGCTGAGAGCCACCTCGGGAAACTTCGAGGCTTGGTTTTACTCGTAGCTGTCTCATCCGGATGTGCCACGAGAGCGAGATATGTGCAGCTCCTATCGGGTTGTCGGCACAATCAGGTGGCTTTGCTGGTCTTGTTTGATTGCTGCGAAATGTCTTGTAGTCCGGGATTCGAGATGATCGGGTCTTCGGTAGAAGGAATATCCTTCGTTGACCGTGAGAGCTTATAATGGGCTAAGTTGGGACACCCTGCGGGTATTATCTTTCAAAGCCGTGCCCATGGTTATGAGGCAGATGGGAATTTGTTAATGTCGGTTGTAGAAAACCGAAGTTGACCTTAATTAAAGTACACATCAACGCGTGTGTAACCGTGATGGTCTCTTCTCGTAGGAGTCAGGGAAGTGAACACGTGTTGGAGTAATGTTTGGCGTAAGTAGTTCAGGATCACTTCTTGATCGCTACTAGCTTCACGACCGCGCCTTGCTTCTCTTCTCGCTCTCTTGTGCGAATGTAGCCACCATATATGCTGGTAAACTTGCTGCAGCTCCACCTCACAACTCTGTCCTTCCTATATGCTTAAATAGTCTTGATCTCGCGGGTGTGAGATTGCTGAGTCCCGTGACTCACAGATTCTACAAAACAGTTGCAGGTGCCGGCGATGCGGTCAGCAGGTGCGCAACCGAGCTCAAGTGGGAGTTCGATGAGGCGTGGTCGTTACTATGTGTCTTTTCCTGATGATCAGTAGTGGAGCCAGTTGGGACGATCGGGGATCTGTGTAGCATTTGGGGTAGTCTTCTTTTATTTTGGTTCCGTAGTCGGACCTTGAGTGTAATCTGAATGATGGATGTTTATTTATGTATTGCGTGAAGTGGCGATTGTAAGCCAACTATGTATCTCTTTCCCTTATGTATTACATGGGTTGTGTGAAGATTACCTCACTTGCGACATTGCTTTCAATGCGGTTATGCCTCTAAGTCGTGCTTCGACACGTGGGAGATATAGCCGCATCGAGGGCGTTACAATCTTGCACCCCAATCAAATTCATGAAAGCTTTCCACTTGACTGAAAGCAACTTCCCATTGGTCATCCAAGTCAGTGTCCTGTCCTCATCAGTCCCAAGATGAACCGTGGCAAAGAATTGGGCCACAATATCAGCATCAAAATCTTTGTTGAATTGCATGACCCTAAGAATGTTCAGTTGAGTGCACATCTGAAGAGCTTCACCAAAGTATTCAGGATCCTTTTCCAAATGGTCGGTGTCGATGGAGTGCACGTTGACAAAGAGATTCTTCTTGGCCTTGAGAACATCAAAGAAGATGGCGAACTGAAACTTGTTCCAGAATGAACGGTTGACCAAAGTGGGATCTTGGTCTGCCTCATATGGGTTGCGACGACGCCTCGCCCAGAACTCCTTGGGTGACATTTCTGGCATGGTTTTGCCAGAGTGCTTCGGCTTGATACCAGTCTTCTTTTGGAGTTGAGGTGGAGGTGGAGCACTTGAGGAAGCTCCGGCAGACTCAGTGGTGCGGTAACGCTTGGACGTGGCACGACCGGGGTTGACACGATGAGCCGGATGCTCAGGAAGCTCATCACCTGGAACCACACACAAGAACACGCAAACAACCAGAAAGAACGAGCAAAAGCCACAAAACACGAGCAAAAGGATCACTAAAAGGTAAGGGCATGATGGAAACTGGTAGGGGGAGGTAGTACCGCGCCCTGATAGCGGTAGTACCGCTCCAAGAGAGCGGTAGTACCGCTCTGGAGAGGGCGGTAGTACCGCTCGAGATGGGGAAACAGCGGTTTCCTACTACCGTGGACAGATCCGGCACTACCGTCCTACCAAATTCAAAAATACTCCAACCAAACATCAATCCAAACTGTCTAGAAGCATTCTCCATTCTACTTAGGCCTAGATTTGGCCAAAAATCTAGAGATGCAACTGCTACTGCCCCTAAGAAGCTAGATGGGAAATCTAGACAAAAAGAAAGAGAGAACAGGGGCAATACCGGCATCCATGGCAAGAGGACAAGGTGGGGATCGACTCCACCAAAGGAAATGGAGAGGGACGCCCCGGAGAGGGAGATCCGCCGGTGCCCTCCCGCGGCGCCGGTTGCTGGAGAGAGAGGAACAGGGCGAGCAAATGGGTATGGGGGAGAAGAAAACTCCCCCTGCCCGAAATAACCCCCTCGCCTCACAGTAGTAGTACCCTTGTTGGAGGCGGTAGTACCGCTGGAGCGGTAATCTTGCTCTCCAAAGAGCTGTAGTACCGCCAGCAACCAAAAATGCCTCTAGACAAAAACATAAGCACAACAAGGAGAAGGGGAAGGCAAGGACAAGAAAAAGAAAGACCAACAAGGCAACACACACACTAACAAAGGTCCAGACACCACTCCTTCAAGACAGCCACACGAAAGAGGAGCGAGCTCTGGCCTATCTCAAGAGAGGGCGGTGGCCGGAGCCACCTATGTTTGAGTCAATTGGTATGGCACCGCGAAGAATTATCCTTGGGACCATGACCAAAACTCATCTTTGAAGCACAAGTACCATCAAAAATGGCTAATGTGAAAGAGTTGATCGTTTTATGCATAATGGGGGAGGAAGAGTTCATTGAGAGAACAACACTCCCCCTATGTCCATGCCTACATCTAAACTAGACAACAAGATGAGTGTGGTAGGGGGTGCAAGGGTTCAAGTCACATTGCTCAAATCAATGATATTTAGCTCATGCCTTAACTCGCGAAATCTTTCTTCATCCAAGGGCTTCATGAAAATATCTGCAAGGTTATCATGAGTGTTGACATACTTGAGCTCGATCTCCCCTCGCCTAATGTGATCCCGGATGAAATGATACCGAATCTCAATATGCTTCGTCTTGAAGTGTTGCACCGGGTTGAGAGAAATCTTGATGGCACTTTCGTTGTCGCACCAAAGAGGCACTTTGTCACAAATGACACCATATTCCTTTAAAGTTTGCCTCATCCACAAGAGTTGCACACAACAACTACCGGCCGCCACATACTCCGCTTCGGTGGACGAGAGAGACACACAACTTTGCTTCTTGGAAGACCAACTCACCAAAGAGCACCCAAGAAACTGGCACCCTCCTAAGTGGACTTCCTATCCACTTTGTCTCCGCCCAATCAGAATCCGTAAATCCTTCAAGCTTGAAGTTTTCCCTCTTGGGTACCATAAGCCAAAGTTTGGGGTATGAGCCAAATATCGAAAGATTAAACTTGACCGCCACATAGTGACTTTCCTTGGTGCGGCTTGAAACCGTGCACATCCCCACACTCAACATGATATCCGGTCTAGATGCACAAAGGTAAAGCAAGGAGCCAATCATGGAGCAATATACCTTTTGATCCACCACTTTACCATTGGGATCAATGTCGAGTTGGCACTTGGTGGGCATTGGTGTAGTAGCCGGCTTGACATCACTTAGCTTGAATCTTTTTAGCATGTCTTGAGTGTGTTTGGCTTGGTTGATGAAGGTTCCTTCTCTTCTTTGTTTGATGTCAAAACCAAGGAAGAACTTCAACTCTCCCATCGAAGACATCTTGAAATTGGAGGTCATGAGAGCGGCAAATTCCTCATTGAAAGCTTTGTTAGGAGAACCAAAGATAATATCATCAACATATTGTTGGCAAACAAACAACTCCCCTTTGACCTTCTTAGTAAAAAGAGTGGGGTGGATTAGCCCCACCTCAAATCCACGATCTTGTAACAACTCGGTAAGGTGGTCATACCACGCACGTGGGGCTTGTTTAAGGCCATAGAGTGCCTTATCGAGTTGATACACATGATCCGGGAAGTAGGGATCCTCGAACCTGGGGGGTTGCTTGACATAGACCAACTCATTAATAGTACCATTAAGAAAAGCACTTTTCACATCCATTTGTTGCAACTTAAAGTTGTGATGAGAAGCATAAGCAATCAACAAACGCATGGATTCAAGACGAGCAACGGGAGCAAAGGTTTCACCGTAGTCGATACCCTCGACTTGGGAGTAGCCTTGTGCTACCAATCTTGCCTTGTTGCGAACGATGTTCCCATGAGCATCTTGCTTGTTCTTGAAGATCCACTTGGTTCCAATGACGTTGTGGTCCCCCGATGGCCTCGGCACCATTCTCCATACTTTGTTGTACTCGAAGTTGTTGAGTTCTTCATGCATGGCATTGAGCCAATCCGAGTCTTCGAGAGACTCATAGACCTTTTGGGGTCCGACACAAGAGACAAACGCGTGATGTTCACAATAGTTTGCTAATTGTCTATGAGTGCTTACCCCCTTTCTTAGGCTTCCAACCACATTTTCCATTAGATGGCCTTGCGTGGTGAGCTTGGAAGCAATCTTCACGGCACGACGCTCTAATTCCTCCTCGGGTGTGGAAGGAGGAGGGTTGACTTGATCATCTTGAGCGCCGTCATGAACTTGTTCTTGATCTTGAGCTTGCTCTTGATCTTGAACTTGCTCGAGGGGGAGAACTTGACCTTGGGCATCATTTAGTGGTTCACCACCATCTTGAGGTTGATCTTGCCCTTGGTCTTGTTCACGAGGTTGAGGGCCTTCTCTTTGTTCTTCGGAAGCGTGTGGGTCTTGGTGAGGTGACGGCTCCACTTGAGTGGAGCATTGTCCTTCTCCTTCGGCCACAAGGGGTTCCTCAATGGGTAGAATTTGACCAATACCCATTCTTCTTATGGCTTGGGGAGGAATTTCATCACCTACATCACAAGTACCACTTTGCTCCACTTGGGAGCCGTTATTTTCATCAAACTCCACGTTACACGTTTCCTCAATGAGTCCGGTGGACTTGTTGAGAACACGGTAAGCATGAGAGTTTGAAGAATAACAAACAAATATGCCCTCATGAGCTCTAGCTTCAAATTTAGACAAACGAACACCTTTCTTGAGAATGAAACACTTACAACCGAACACCCGGAAGTACCTGAGGTTGGGCTTGTTGCCGGTGAGTATCTCATAAGGAGTCTTGTTCAAGCCTTTGCGGAGATAGAGCCGATTGGATGCATGACATGCGGTGTTGATGGCTTCGGCCCAAAAGTTGTATGGAGACATGAACTCTGCCATCATGGTCCTTGCCGCATCCATCAACGTCCGGTTCTTCCTCTCCACAACACCATTTTTTTGAGGGGTATATGGTGCAGAATATTGATGCTTGATCCCCTCATCACTAAGAAACTCATCCAAGGTGTAGTTCTTGAACTCGGTGCCATTGTCACTTCTTATTGTCAAGATCTTTGCATTATGTTGACGTTGAGCTTCATTTGCAAAGTTGATGACAGTTTGTTGAGTCTCACTCTTCCTCTTGAAGAAGTATACCCAAGTGTATCTTGAATAATCATCCACAATCACCAAGCAATACTTTCTACCCCAAGACTATCAAAGGATGGAGGTCCAAAGAGATCCATGTGCAGGAGCTCAAGGGTCTCTTGAGTAGATGATGATCGTGGGAGGGTGAGCCGTCTCATGAAGCTTTCCTTCGATACAAGCCCTGCAAGCACGATCTTTGGCAAAACTAACGTTTGTTAGTCCACGGACATGGTCCCCCTTGAGAAGACTTTCAAAATATCTCATATTGACGTGGGCTAAACGGCGATGCCAAAGCCACCCCACGTCAACTTTAGCCATTAGGCATGTCGCGGTCTTAGTGGGTCGCTCCGAAAAGTTTATCACATAGAGACCGTTCTCGACATGCCCAACAAAGGCTACTTTAAGAGTCTTGCTCCACAAGAGGGCCACGGTATCAACGTCAAAGAAAGTGGCAAAGCCCATGAGTGCAAGTTGACGAACGGAAAGCAAATTGTATGCAAGGGACTCAACAAGCATGACTTTCGCGATCGTAAGATCATGAGAAATGACAACCTTGCCAAGACCCAATACCTTAGAATGTGAAGCATCACCTCACTCGACATTGGTGGGCATAGATGGAATCTCTTGCACGTGCACCACCAAGTCCTTGCTCCCGGTCATATGATTTGTTGCTCCACTATCGAGCAACCATGATCCCCCACCGGAAGCAAACACCTACAAGAGATCAATGCTTGGTTTTAGGTACCCATTTAGTAATGGGTCCTTTGATGTTAGTAACAAGGGTCTTGGGAACCCAAATAGACCATTCAATGTACTCATAAGGAGAACCAATAAATTTAGCATAAACATGTCCATCACTAGCACGGCACAACACATATGACGGGTTAAAGTCGTCGGCTATGTTTGAGGAATTGCTTTTGCTCTTTTGGACGTCAACTCCCTTCACTTTTTCCTTCTTCTCCTTAGGAGTACCCTCTCCCTCTTTCACAAACGTTTGCTTGAGAGGAGGAGGACGTTTGGTCTTGTCGTTCTTCTTCTTCTTGCTCTTGGACTTGGGTGCAAACCCAATTCCTTCCTTGGCCACAACTTCCTTTTGATTGCTCAAAAGGTCGTTGAGGTTCTTCTCACCTTGTATGCATGACACAAGACCTTTCTCGAGTTGTTCCTTCAACTTGGCATTCTCCTCCACAAGATACACATGCTCACAACACGGGTTAGTAGCATTTGCATTATCAATTAAGACCATGTGAGGAAATGTGGCCTTTTCCTTGGTTAGCTTAACTTGGAGTTGAGCATGAGACTCCTTGAGGTTAGCGTGAGCACCCTTCAAGACCTTGTGGGCCTTGTCAAGTATCTCAAACTCCTCCTTGAGTCTAGCATGATCAACCCCAAGTTTAGCCTTCTCGAAAGTTAACACACGAGACACAACAAGAGCATGATCAAGATCTTTCTTTAACTTAGCATGGTCATCGTTGTGTGACTCCTCAAAAGTCAAACGATGCACACGCTCTTCCTCAAGAGCATTAGAGAGATCCGATATCTCATCGGCATAGTCATGACTATGACCTTCCATCTTAGAGATGGTTTCTTCGTGAGCCTCGATCATGTCATTGGCCTCACCACGTTGTTCCAAGAGAGCCACAAAATGCTTCTTCGATTTTCCCTTGAGCTTACTCATAAAATACTTAAATTCATTCACTTTATCATTAGACCCATCATGATCATCAATGCACTCCTCCACGAAGGGATTAGTAATGATGGTGGTTTTGATGTTGGGGGTTACCTTGTTGGAAGCTTTAGCCATGAGGCACTTGGCGGTGATGTTCTCATTGGGTGAATCAAAGAGAGACACCCGGGGAGTAGTAGCAATGGCAATGGACGCCATGGCCATTGCTTCTTCATTTTCATCATCATCGTCGTCCTCATGGTATTCTTCTTGAACCACCAACCCACGAGTAGGAGTCTTCTTGGCGAAGTTGTTCTTGTTGGGGAAGGACTTGGCTTTGTCCTTTCGGATGAACTTGCCACCATTGTCTTCCTGCTTCTCGTAAGGACAATCCGCAAGGAAATGGCTCACATTGCCACAGTTGAAGCATGTTCTAACTCGTTGCTTGCCCTTGACTCCACTAGAGTTGTTCTTCTTGAAGTTGGGTCTTGTATTCTTCTTGCTCCAAAATTTTCTTGAAGCAAGGGCCATGTGCTCATGATAATCATACTTGGTGTCTTCGGGGTTGCTCTCCTCAACTTCCACTTCTTCCTCTTCTTCTATCATGACCTTGGCCTTCAAAGCAAGGTTGGGCTTCTTTGCCATTTGACAACGGAGCACCGCATTGTCGGCGGTCTTGTCCAAGATGCTCATTGCAACGAACTCATCCAACACTTCACTTGAGGTCATGGAGTGGAAGTCCGGTCTTTGACGAATGATGGAGGACATGGCCTTGTTGTAGGGCATCATGGCCTTGAGGAACTTGCCCTTGATCCAATTGTCATCCGTGTCCTTGCTTCCATGATCTCGGAGTGAGATCGCGAGTTTGGTCACTCTTCGAAAGAGCTCACGAGGTTCTTCATCTTCATTCATTACAAACTCATCGGCTTCATCTTGCACCACTTCATAATTGGAGCGTTGAATGCTAGCACTTCCTCGATAGAGAGACTCAACACATTTCCATGCTTCTTTAGCCATGGCATGAGGTCCAAGATGAGGGAGATCTTCGGGAAGAATCGCATCTTGAATGATGAAGAGAGCACTCTCATTGAATTGATTATCCACGGCTTCTCGGGGGGTGAAGTTTCTTGGGTCATGAGGATAGAAACCTTCTTCAATGATTCTCCAAAGGTTAGTATTCACATGTTTTAAATGACGCTTGAAGCGATAAACCCAAGAATCAAAATCTTCATGTTTCTCATACTTAGCAGGAGGACCGACATGATTTAAATGAGTAGAGGGAATCGGTCCACCATAGGTAGGAGGTTCCACATGGGCAAAGATGCCGGTGCCATTTCTACCACTAGTAGAAGGACCCTTTTCACTATTAGCTTCCCCCTTGTCGGAGTTCACACCCGTCACCTTGTTAGTGGGATCACCCACTTTCATCGGTGAGGTAGATAGTTTAAGGCCTTTTAGAAACTTCGTAAACATGCTTTCAACCTCGGTCGTCATGGAGGTTCTCAATGTGTCTAGAGCCACATTGAACTCCTCACGAGAGATCAAGGTTCCCCCATCGGCCGTAGACGAGATAGGATTCACACCGGAGTGCTCATCCGCACCGTCGTTGGTGTCAACCATACTCTTCGGACGGCAAAGTCCTTAATAAAGAGACGAGGCTCTGATACCAATTGAAAGGATCGATATGGTTGACTAGAGGGGGGGTGAATAGGCAACTAACAATTTTTAAGCTTTTCTTTACCAATTTCAACTTTGCCACAAAATAGGTTGTCTAGATATGCAACTAGGTGAGCAACCTATATGATGCAAAAACAACTAGCACATAAGCAAGCAAAGGAAACAACACAAGTAGGCTTGCAAAAGTAAAGGCACGAAGTAACCAAGAGTGGAGCCGGTGGAGACGAGGATGTGTTACCGAAGTACCTTCCTTTTAAGGGGAAGTACGTCTCCGTTAGAGCGGTGTGGAGGCACAATGCTCCCCAAGAAGCCACTAGGGCCACCGTATTCTCCTCACGCCCTCACACAATGCGAGATACCATGATTCCACTATTGGTGCCCTTGAAGGCGGCGACCGAACCTTTACAAACAAGGTTGGGGCTATCTCCACAACAATTGGAGGCTCCCAACAACACCACGAAGCTTCACCACAATGGAGTATGGCTTCGAGGTGACCTCAACCGTCTAGGGTTCTCAAACACCCAAGATTAACGAGGTCCGCTAGGGATAAGAGAGGGAATCAAATTTCTCTTGGTGGAAGTGTAGATCGGGGCCTTCTCAACCAATCCCGAGAAAATCAACAAGTTTGATTGGCTAGGGAGAGAGATCGGGCGAAAATGGAGCTTGGAGCAACAATGGAGCTTTGGGGGAAAGAGGTAGGTCAACTTTGGAGAAGAAGACCCCTTTATATAGTGGGGGAATCAATCCAACCGTTACCCCATTGTACATCCCCGCACAGAGCGGTACTACCGCTAGGGCAGGGCGGTACTACCGCTGAGAGCGGTACTACCGCTCCCTACCCAGCGGTACTACCGCGCTGACAAGGAAGACAGGGCCCTGGCCCCAGAGCGGTACTACCGCGGCAGCAAGAGCGGTACTACCGCTCGGAGCGGTACTACCGCCACTACTGCCGCTCCTAGTACCGCAAAACCCGACACGAGAAACAACGGTCTCGAATCGAGGCGGTAGTGGCGCGAACGACTGCGGTACTACGGCGAAGCCATAAGCGGTACTACGGCTGAGGCGGTACTACCGCTTAGTGAAGCGGTACTACCGCTGGAAACCTTCGGCGGTACTATCGCTGTTGACCGCGGTACTACCGCTGGGACAGAACGGAGCGGGAACGGAAGAACAAGGGCAGCTCCAAGGAAGCATAAGGAGGACGCCGGGTGTGATAAGGATGTGTACGTGTTGATTCCACCCAAGTCTTACCATAGCGGATCCCCTCTTGATAGTACGGTGACTCCTACGAAACTAGTCCACCAACAACGAAGCGAATGAGCTACACCGTCTTGAATACAACACCGAGGGGAGGTAATCGTCTCGTGCCAATGGATGAATCTCTGAAAGAACTTAACGCACATGATTAGTCCGCAAAAGCATTGTCATCAATCACCAAAACAACTTGGGGATAAATATGCCCTTAAAGCGGGGCCATATTGCTTCTTCGTGTGACCATATGTACTGTCGGGTGCAATATTTCAACAGTATCCTCATCTCCTGACATGGTAACATCGTTGAAACGGCACGTTCATCGCCTTTCAAATTTTAATCGTAGGAAATGATCATCTGAACCCTTGCAGGAAATCGACAAATAAATCAGTAGCCACCAGAACGGTCTTTACAACTCAGATCTGGGACCTTACTGAAGTAACTCAACCACGGCTCAAGATGGCCGAAAAGCAGCTCAGAGCATGAGACCGTGTTGATAAGAAGAAAGTGGCAGTTCCCTAAGACGGCTGAAAAGCAGCTCAGAGCAAAGGGCCACTGTCACAAAAAGAAACTCACCAGTTGTACGAGATGGCCGGGAATCAGCTCAGAACTCGTGACAATTGTTGAATAGAGAAATATAAAGTCGGCATCCACCCTGGTCGACCAAAAACAGCTCAAAACACAGGCGTGGTGCCGTCACCGGAGAAAAGTAGATAAGGGCTCATCAGGATCATATTCCAGGTTTAGAGGTACTTGTACAGGGCTCACTGTTGTCGTCAATCTTCATATTCCTTTGTCACACTGAGGTGTATATCTGGCTTCCTTCACATATATCTGAGAATCTAATTCCCGAGGCAGACTTGTGTTCTGACTGATTATTGCTTCTAACCAACTGTTGCGGATCTGATTCTTGCACTTCCATCTGCTGTCAATTCATAATGTACTATCTTGCACCAGTGCTGTACTGAGGATGATTGGATGGCTTATGCTGCAAACCATTTAGAGTATCTTGCTGAGGAAGACTGGGTATCGTGCTATAGAAGCTTCCCCCCATAAAGACTTGCTGGGGAAGGATTTGGTATCTTATGCCAGAAGCTTTTGCAATTGTGTACTGAAGAAGACATGGTATCTTGCACGAGAAGTCATCCATGTATCGTACTGAGATGATAGTGGAATCTTGCATTGGAAGCTTCTCTGGTAGCTTGTGAGGGAAGACTGGATTGCTTACACCAGAAGCTTCTTATTGTGATATACGGACCGATTACCACATATGCATACCATCTTAATATTTCCGATGTTGATTACTTGCATCACTACAAAAAAAAGATACATCCGTGACATTTTGGGCCGAACGAAAACTTTTTCTGTCATACTTATGACACTTCTATGACGATAATTGTGACAAAACCAGGTATCATCATAGATGTGGTGGGCTCCTACTTCTATGAAAAAAAATCATGACAAAAAATCATGACAAAAAATGGGCTTTTCTCCTTGGGCGGGCCGGAGACGCAGCTGCATGACATTCTTTGGGCCTTGCATGACGGAAAAAACCGTGGTAGAAGCGAGGGTGAGGAAAACATCGGGGTGTTCCCGGTTACGGTGGGTGGTCAGGTCCGAGCGATGCGTGTTTCTCTCATACACATACGCGTGTGTGTGCGAGGCATTGGGCTCTAACTGAACCCGAGCGAGGCGTTGGGCTCTAACTGAACCCGAGCAATTGCCTGCGAAGCTCTGCGCGTTCTTGAACTGGCGATTGATTGAAGGCTGTTAATCCGAACCCGATCGGCGATTCGCCGCTACTTCGCTAAGCAAGCCAATCGATGCTGCCTCTGGATGAACAGTGAGCGTTGGTGGGGGGGGGGGGGTTGGATGAACAGGACCCTGTGGTGTTGCCTCTGGATGAACAGGACCCCGATCGATCGAGCCGGTTGGGGCTGGATGAACATGATCCCCGTGGAGGGCTGGATGAACATGACCACCCGTGGAGGGCTGGATGAAGAATAGACGATGGAGGGCTGGATGAACAGTAGCCCGTGGAGGGGTGGTTGAACAGGAGCCCGTGGAGAGTGCTGGTTGAATAGTAGCCGGTGGAGTAGCGTGCGGTGGAGGCTACATGAACATGAGCCCGTGGATGAACAGTCGTAGGTGGAGGCTGGAGGAGGTTGATGGTGGATGAACAGTAGCCCGTGGAGCCTGGAGGGGTCGACGATGGAGATGAACATTATCCCGTGGAGTCCAGTTTTGCGATACGCCACACCCCTCCCGATGAACAGGACCCCCGTTTCGACCTAGCGCTCCAACACAAGGCCGTTTCCTCCGTTTTGCGGTACGCCACACCCCTCCCGATCAACAGGACCCCATTTCGACCGTAGGAGGTCTGTTTCCTCCATTTTGTGGTACACCAGACCCCTCCCAATGAACAGGATCTCGTTTTGACCGTGGCCGATCGAACACAAGGCCATTTCCTCCATTCTGCGGTACGCCAGGCCTCGTTTCCATCGGTTGTTCTGTCCAAGCCCTTCCAATGAACACGACGACACATTCCGTTCTGACCCAGCCGGTTGGCTCCCCATGAACACGACGATGACGCTGTTTCTCCGTTCCGACCCATCCATGTACACGAGCCCTGGCCATACGTATGCGCGAGTAGGCATTCGAGACCCCGCCCGTATGTTCGTACGTGGCCGTATTTTCTTTCTTGCACACTGGCGCTATCGTGCGTGTACATGCTACATCGCGCGCCTCTACTACGACATGTGCGCTCTACATCAACGGTATGTCGTACCGTTCGACCGAATGACAACGCTACGTATGCTTCGACCAGGTGGGTCCTGACTGTCAGGCATTTCCTCGCATGCGAAGATATAGCTGGTGGGTCCCAGCAGTCAGGGGGGCAAATCGTTTTTTTGTCCGGACGCACTTCCTTGCGTGCGAAGATGTAGCTGGTGGGTCCCAGCAGTCATGGGGAAATGTTTTTTCGCGAAATACGATGGCACGTCCGGTGGGTCCCCGCTGTCAGGTGCAGGAATAATTATTTTGTGTGTAATAAGGAGGCACTTCCTTGCAGCTGCCATGGACCCAGCTGTCAGCCTCTCCACATATAGTACTCTTCCGATGGAAGTTGGTCATTAACCACATTGACCACGCCGCACCGAGAGAACCAAGGTGGTGGACGACGGCGAGGCCTAGGAAGGGGAAGATGCAGAGCCGGGGAAGACGCGGCAGTGGATGGCCACCTGGAGAGGAGTACGAGGGTTCACTGGTTGGGCTGTGGTGTGAGGCTGCCGTCGCCGCAGAATAACACGGGGTGTGGGTGAGTAGAGGGATGGCCTGGCCAGCGGTGGGAGTAGTAGCGGGCGGTGAGGCCTCTGCGGCATCGCAGCTAGCCACGGGAGGCTGGAGCACGAGGCACGACCGGCGCTGGTTTGGGCGGCTGGAGCAAGAAGACCAGAGGTTGAAAAAGCTCTACGGCCATTGGATGGACATCGTACGGTCACTGGAGCTAAAATCGCTCATATTGACTAAGTTGACAAAGCCCTCTGTCCCCATCAACTTAGTTGGCCCACAAGTCAGCCTCACACTATTGTGGGTCCCAGATGGCGCAGGGGGGTATTCATTTTTTTGTGCGTAATAAGGAGGCACTTCCTTGCGTGCGAAGATATAGCTGGTGGGTCCGACACATCGATGGTGGGAATGTTTTTTACAAAAATCTGAGAGGCCCTTCCGGTGGGTCCCAGCTGTCAGGTGCAAGAATCATTATTTTGCGCGTATTAAGGAGGCATTTCCTTGCGTGCGGCCATGGGCCCAGCTGTCAGCCTCTCCACGCACAGTCTACTTCCGATGGTGTCGTTCATTGACCACGTTGACCACTCCGCAGCCAGTGCATACAAGGTGGTGGACGACGGCGAGGCTTAGGAAGGGGACGACACGGAGCCAGGGAAGACGCGGAGCTAGGGAAGATGCGGCAGTGGTTGCCCACGCGGAGAGGAGTATGAGGGTTCACTGGTTCGGCTGCGGTGTGAGGCTGCCGTCGCCGTAGGGCCTGGCTAGCGGTGGGAGTAGTAGGGGGCGGTGAGGCCTCAACGGCAGCATAGCCAGCCACTGGAGGCAGGAGCAGGCGGTCTCGCCGGCGCTGGTTTGGGCGGCTCGTGCAAGAAGAGCAGCGATTGAAGAAGCAACAGGACCGTTCGATTCAAATCCAACGGTTACTGCTGCTAGAATCGTTTGTTGACTAAGTTGACAAGCCACGCATCGTGTCAACTTAGTAGGCCTGGTCAGCCTCCCAAGCAGTGCGCCCAGATGTCGATGGGAGGAATCATTTTTTAGCGTAATAAGGAGGCAGTTGATTGCGTGTGGCGAGGCCAGCGGAGGGAGTAGGGTGGGTCGGGAAGCCTGCCGGCATCACGATGGAGCCACAAGAGGAGGAGCGAGCAGTCCATGGCGCTAGTTTAGGTGGCTGGAGCAGGAAGATCGAGAGATTGAAGAAGCACGTCGGCCATTGGATGGACATCCAACGATGATCTTTGCTAGAATCGTGTGTTGACTGACAAAGCCTTGCGTAAACAAGTTAGCCTCGAAATCTGTGGCGTGTACAGCCCATTTGCAATTATTTTTATAATTTTTACTTATTTTCTAATTCATATGGAATTTATTGCAGCCCATTTTCCATTTTTAGAATTGCTGCCATTTTCTGGTCAGTACCAGGGTCAAGAAAATTAACTAAATATGTGCGAAATTTTGAAAATTCGCAAATTTTTGCTGGGGAACAAAATATTCTTAATCCAAAAATTAGTAGCCATACTAAAACAAATTTAAAAATAAATTAGTACTATGTCATGTTAAATCCAATGAGATACTGTATAAGATCTCAGTGAAGAACAAAAACAAAAAAAGAAACTAATATCCCGTTAGCTATATTTTTTTTGGAATTTTCATCCCCTTTAGATATTACTTTTAACAGACACTGACGATACTCTTTGGCCAGGCCGGAATGCATCCCTCCTCGTCTTGAAATATTTGCATCCCAGTAAGTCGGATAAAACAAATAGGCCTAGCTCGGGTATTCTTCAAAAAGAAATATTGGGCTACCTATTTTCCCAAAGAAAAAATTGTTGGGCTGGTCATGTTGTTAGATGGGCCATAGAGACCGCACAACCTAGTTTATCGCCTACTCCTCCGAATTACTACTAAAAAAAGGTTGTGCAATTCTGGTGTTAATTGACTATACGTTGAAAATGATGTGGGTCCCAGATATCAGCAGGGTGGATTAGAGTAAAAAAATGAGGGGTTCATCTGAGTAGTAAAAGAGGTGCTTGCTTGTGTTCGGGAGTGGACCTGGTGGGTCCATACTGTCATACTCACAACTACAATCCTCTCCCGATTCACCATGTTGATAGGGACCGTTTCAAAAAAAAACTATGTTGACAGGGCAGACAATGGCGCAAGGCCCAGCGCACTCAAGGCGGAGGATAAAGTCTTTGTCGCCAATGTCTTTGGGCTGGGTTGGACATTCTTATTGAAAAATAAAATGGATCGGAACTATTTACGACGTTGACTACGATTTGCATGGGTCCGCTGGTTGCAGGAAGAAAATGCTGTGAGAAAGAAGACTGGTCACTATCTTTTCCTAAGAATAATATCGACTGAATGTAACACTACAAAAAAATACACTTCCGTGATGATACATGTTTGTCACAGTAGGTCGCGTTTTTTGTCATGCATGTACATCCATGACAAATTTATGACAGAATCAAGATAGTCATACCTGTGTGTCGTAGAAGTGTTCCATGATATTACCAAAATTATCATCACAGAAGTATCCACTTCCATGACGATAAATCGCGCGTCACAGAAGTGCTTTCGTCAAGGGTGACCGACACGTGGCATCCACGGTAACGGAACGCCGTTAAGCTATCGGGTTGGGTTTTGGATCCGATAACCCGTTAACAGCCCCGACCAATGGGGATTTTCCACGTGTAAAATCATCATTGGCTAGAGGAAACACGTGTCGGCACATCGTCGGGACAGATGTCATCCACTCATTGGACAGGAGGCGCCTATGATAGGTCGACCGTGCACGCCTATGATGGCCCATTCCGGTGAAAAAAGCTGGCCCAGTAAAAATTAGCAGGCCGGGCCATATAAGGCCGACTTGTGTCAGGTCCATTTAAGCTCGCGGCCCATACGAGATGTGCCAATTCGGCCCGTTAAAGATTTGACACCATTGCATCCCATGGTCAGTTCGAGCCAGTTAATAGCCCACTATATATTTGGGCTCAATATCGGCCCGATGAGATTTCGGCCCGTTAACGGCCCATTTAATGGATGGGCAAATTTTCAGGATGTACATCTTTCGGCCTTTTAGCGACCCATTTAAATGTTGGGCTAATTTCCGGCCCGGTGTGTCTTTCAGCCTGTTGACGGCCCATGAATCTGATGAGCCATTTGTAGTCGGACCTGAGTTTCGGCCTTTTAACGGCCCATTTAAGTGTTGGGCCAATTCCTGGCCTGGTGTCACTTTCAGCCTGTTGACGGCCCATAAATCAGTTGGGCCATTTGTAGTCGGACCAGAGTTTTGGCCTTTTAGCGACCCATTTAAGTGTTGGGCCAATTCCCGGCCCTGTGTGCCTTTTGGCCTTATAACGGACCATAAATGAGTTGGGCCATTTGTAGTCCGACCTTAGTTTTGGCCTCTTAACGGCCCATGCCCTTCATGGTCCAATACCAGCCCGGTTTCTCTTTCGGCCTGCTAAAGGAACACAACACAGTTGGGCCGTTTACAAATACGACCTGACTTTCGGCCTCTTAGAGGCCCATGCTCTTCATGGTCCAGTACAAGCCCGCTGTCTTTTTCGGCCTGCTAAAGGCCTGCAGTATAGTTGGGCCATATGTAGCCCAAACATAGTAACGGCTTGTTAACAGCCCGTGAAATATATTGGGGCCACCTGTTGCCCGCTTCGATGTCGGCCTGTTAACGACCCGGGAGGTAAGAGGGCCGACCATTAACTTTTGGCCTAGTAACGGCCCATTAACTTAATGGGCCCACTAAAGTTCATTCATGTCTTTAGGCCAAATTAGATAATTTGAGCCCATTACAACGAGCAAAGGTATGGCATACAGGGAATAACGTTGCACATCCAACATATATTACAGGAAATTACATCCACTTGGCAATCAAAGATTGATGCGGTGCAAATAAATGAGCGTAACCTAACCATCTAAAACGTCTGTCTGCAACCTCGGCCGACAGATGAAGCCCATAAACATGTGGGCAAGTTCTTGCTGCTTTGCTACTTGTCTTTGAAAACATTGATCGGTTGTTGTGTCGCATGCGACTTTGCACCTCTGATTCATCCACCATTTCCATCATTGCTTCAGCCATTAATTGGTTCACAAACATACATTTATTCCATTGCATTGAGAGCGAGAGGATCTTGAACAGATTCAGATGGCGATTTTGGTAGGCTTGTATTATTGATAGTGGAGAGTGTCTCAACCACGCATCATAACATAAATTAGGGCGGAACCAAACAGATTAATCATGAGTTATTGCCATATTACGGCCTAGATTTACCGGAAAGAAACAATGGGTTTGACTTGCTATTTTGAGTTTGTCTTCTTTTCTTGAGAGCCTTTGCACAAAATTAACACACTAGCATTACTATCATTAGCCAAGTCGGATAATAGGAAAGCAACATTGACTGCGAATGTTTGGGCAACTAGCCTACACCAAATTAACACAATATGGCACATCTATCATCAGCCGGGTAAGGTAATACCAAAGCAACATTGACACAATGAATGAATGGGCAACCGAGAAGCACTACAATTCAAGAATGTGCGTGATATGAGATAGTACATTCATGCAGCTCGAGATGCAAAACTACGTGAAGTTTTCCTTACAAAAATCAACATTGGCGCCTTTAACATTTTGCTACAACTAATTTTAGATCAGATAAAGGTTAGATTCACGCCGATTAACAAAATACATGTTGATGTAAAATTATAGTGATATACAACAGTACTTACATCAGCATTGGAGCACAGAGAATTCCATAAGATATTTTCCTCGAATCTGATCCCAATGGAGGAAGTCTTGTATTGTTTAACCTTATTTTCTAAAAGAGAGATGGGTAAGAAACATGTTGAAAATATGATCAGAATGCTATAAAATTTCATGATGAGAGGATACGCACATGCTTCTTAGAATGGAGTTGACATTCTTTTGCTTTGGATCGGGCGGACTAGTTCTTTGGCCTGGAATCTGCTTATTATCGATGGGAGTTGGGTTTCTCTGTCTTTGGAGCAAGATCTATGAAAAATTGAGTTGGTTTATTATCTCTGGCGTTTGGATCTTTTGCAAAGACCTAGTTTGTAACCCTTCAGATTCTAACATAGCCGTCTTCCCCTTGCATGCCTCATATAGAAGAATGGTGATTCAGTTATAAAACATCCTACCACAGAGATGAAATAGGTACTGAAGAATAGAAAGCATGACAAATTGACATGTATTCCCTCCATCCAGAAATAAATGGATGGGTCTAGGCGTATTTTAGTTCTAGATACATCTAGTTTTATCCATTTATGCGACATTTAATCCGGACGGAGGGAGTATGATGTAAGAGCTAGGGATACGACAGGACAACACAGTAAAAAAACACTGAAAAACCCACTGCAGAATCAAAGTAATCAAACCCACTAATATGAGATAGTACACTCATGCAGCTCATGATGCAAAACTACCAGGCAGTTTTCCGTGGCCTTTAATCATACATTTTGCTACAACTAAATTTAGATCTGATAAAGGTTGGATTCGCGCCGATTAACAAAATACATGCTGATGTAAAAATATAGTGATATACAACAGGTACTTACATCTACATTGGAGCACAGAGAATTCCTGCAAGAATCTTACCTCATAAACGTTACCATTGCAGAAAATCTTCTATCTGTTAAGCTTATTTTCTAAAAGAGAGATGGGTAAGAAACATGTAGAAAATATGATCAGCATGCTATAAAATTTCATGATGCAAGGATAAGCACATGCTTCTTAGAATTGAGTTGACATATTTTTGCTGGACTGGAGCGGACTAGTTCTTTGGCCACTGGAATCTGCTTATTATCAGTAGGAGTTGGGATTCTCTGTGCTGGAGCAGTATCTATAAAAACTGGAGTTGGTTTATTATCTCCTGCCGTTTGGATCTTTTGCAAAGGCCTTGTATGTAACCCTTTAGATTATAACATAGTCGTCTTCCCCTTGCATGCCTTGTATAGAAGAATGGTGCTTTAATTATAAAACATGCGGCAGCAGAGAGATGGAATAGTTACTGAAGAATAGAAAGGCATGACATATTGACATGTATTCCCTCCATATAGAAAAAAATGGATGTGTCTAGGCGTATTTCAGTTCTAGATACATCCTTTTTTATCCATTTCGGCAACATGTAATCCAGACGGAGGGAGTATGGTGTAAGAGCTAGGGATACGACAGGACAACACAGCAAAAAAAACACTAGTTGAATGTAAAACTCTATGCTAGTGGAATACGTGCATGAAATAACTAAGGCAACATACGTGTATGATTGGGAAAATAAGATGGCATTACAGCGAGCACTAGAACAACACTTCAATGTAAAAAACATGGTATGGTAGATGGATGAAGTACATCTTGATGAATAACAATGCATAAGATATTCGAAGCATGATGTCCAAATTAAGCGAGATGGCATTGCGATAGAGTAGAATGACATACTTGAATTTGAAAACATGTTATCATGAATGGAATAGGTCTTGGAAAACAGGAAGGCATGACATATTTACATGCATGATCGAGCATGCTAAGCACATGGCATTACAACAGAGTAGATACACTCCGAGGACATTATATGCATGTTGTACCCATATCACAGGCCAAGTTAGAGCAAGGACCTTGTGGGATGAAGAGGACTCATCATCTTTACGCAAGTCTTACGAAGAACTGCCTTTACATGTTCCATCATATTGGGTATCATTGACATCAAGTTTATTGGCCTTTACATTGCTCAGTGAGGTTCTTGTGGATATATGAGTGTGTGCAATTATATCGACATGCATGGAAGACAACTAGTAGTTAGATTTATATAATGAGTGCACAGAGGAGACGACATAAATAGTAGGACTGGGTTAACTAGCAGCAACAGGTCTCATAAACTAAAGGAGAACACGGATGAAAGCTACATAATATGTATCGTTTGTACTCGAGATTAACTAGATGGCACACAAAAGTATTAAAGAACAACATAGGTAATACTAGAAGTGGTATAATACTATAATCACCAGCTGTGGGATAGCATTGGCTGATGGATGATAACTATGGAACAGTGTTACCTAAAGAACAAGTATCTTAGCTGAACTATGGAACAACGTTAACTCCTGAACAAGACCCGTAAGAGATCAGCATGAATATACAGTGAAATGTGATGATCTATTTTCCATGCTTAGATGAATAACAAAGCCATAAATATTGCACACAAGTAAGATAAGGGTACAACCTATCTAGCAGCCATCCGTAGGAGTGAGCATCATGTGCTGACTTGTCGATGGCCCTGCAGTTGTTGTGGCTGTCCATGTCGGGCACGCGCATTCGATGCAGGGAACTGTTGAGTGGGAACTATAGCTCCCTTGAGTGTATGCTTCCTTGTTGGAGCAGCTGCGGTGAGTCGGAAGGCGGTGTGTGCGAAGATGCAGATAACGATAATGTTAAGAACAACATATCTCTTTGATCTAAAGAAATACACTAAGAGATCAACAGCAAGGTACGAGTGGTCACACGTCATTGTTGAAGACTAAATTGGGGTCACACGATTTTATTTTATTTTAGTACTGTCCGATCTCGCGGATGGCTGGCCATCTTGTGCCTCCCAGCGACATCGTTCGAATCTTCCCCGAAGAGCCAGCGACCAACGGTAGAGCAGCCTGCCTCCGCCGTCCGTGGCCCCGGCGAAAACCCCGCTCCCCGCTCCACCGCACTACCATGGTTGCGCCGCCCCCGAGCCAATCCACAAAGACTCCCTGTCATCTAGATCCGGCGGCGGCAGTACCTTCAACCCACGCAACTCTAAAAGATAGCCATCTAAGCGCTGCTTCCGCGGCGAACTTGCGGCCCCGCACCCTTACTATAGACAACAGCCAACCGACAACCTAGGAGTTCCGCCGCCTCGAGGGGTGCTGCTTCCCATTGCGAATCGATTGGCCCAGAATAAAAATCCAGACAACTGACGGCTAAATAAAGTGATTTGAGATGAGGGTGCGACCTATCTGGCAGCATGGTGAAGTAGGCAGGTCCATCTGCAGAGTCGGTGAGGTCGGCGCGATTGCGGTGGCGACCGGCGGGAGGGAAAGAGCGATGTCGCGACGGTCGACGGCTACGCCGAAGCAGCGCCGAGACTGGGCGGATCGAAGTTGGAGCCGCTCGGCGCCGTGAACAACGGCGGGGTGAATCGGCTCGATGCAGTTCACGCGGCCATCGTCGAGTAGCACCAGAAGCGGTGTAAGAGGCACACGGCCCGATGCACGACGGCAAATGGACAGCGTCTCGGCATTAGGGAGGAGGGCGGCTGTGAAATTGGTGCGGTGGGGCACCATGGAGGTGGGGTTGAGGTTTGGGCTTGAGAGAAGGGAGCTTCCGAGGAGAAGGTGATTTGGCGCCCACGAGGTATGAATGGGGCGGGGGGGGGGGAATTGGGAGGAGTGGAACCATGTCTTACGGATGCATTTTCCGAAATGTGAGGGGAGTTACATTCTACCCTTGCCTATAGGCATCTCGGCTCGGTCTGTGTCTTGAGGGTCGGGGATAGTAGAGTAACTTTGCTTCTCCCCAAATAGTGGGCGGGAGTGATTTGGTGAGGAGGCGTGTTTTGAACTATAGTGGGCGCGGCGATTTGAGGCGAGGCGTGTTTTGAAATAGTGGTAGCGAGCTATTTGAGCGAGAGGCGTGTTTTGCCAACCATGGTTTATGAATTATTCGCACATGTCATTTCGGTGAGGAGAAGGCACGCTTGGATGAAATTACTGAACCTACCCTCGATGTACAATGGGCCAATTGATGTGTGTCCCACATAGGGCGGTAATTCGCGTCTCCCATTTATTTGCTCGGCGAATTCCACCGAGCGAGAGGATGTTTAACAGTTCGTTCAAATTTTGGGAGAACGAGCATCCACGTCTACCTTACCAAGTCGATTCGGATCAAATTTTGAAATATTAGCATGCCACTTATTTTTAGATGGAGAGATGATGCTCGGGAGTAATGTGTTTTTACATGCTCGTTGCTAGCGATTTACTATATGACAAATAGTTGACCCACTCAAAAACGCGAATCAAACCCAAAATGAAATATCTCGATTCAATGAAATAGCTCGTTCAGTAGGTCAAAATAGTGAACTAAATCCAAAATTGAACACCTCAATCGAGTAGCATGTTGTACAGTAATATAGTACTCCATGAACATGTTGAAAGTCAAATTAATGAACTTGTTTGATATACACATATATCCGTTCATGTGTGGATTGCAGACAACATGTTCTCCAATTTAAATATTTGAATGCAAGTTTATATCGAAACATGGTTTATATCAGTATTTGATGCATAAAACGCAACCTCCCCCTCTCCCGGACTCCTGTTCTCTCTCTCTCTCTCTCTCTCTCTCTCTCTCTCTCTCTCTCTCTCTCTCTCTCTCTCTCTCTCTCTCTCTCTCTCTCTCTCTCTCTCTCTCTCTCTCTCTCTCGCCGACAATCTTCAATTCTGGCGCATGCATCCGACACAAAAACCTTGTTGGTCCCTCTCCCTTTCTCTCCATCTCTCCCTCTTTGTGTGTGTGTGGGGGGGGGTCTTTCTAGTTCGCATGCATATATACACCATCTGTAGGTCTCTCTCGCACACTATGTATGATACTCTAGCTAGTCCAAGCTATATATCTTGGGTGCACTCATCGTACGCACACAAATTCCTTGGCTCTTTGCCCGTAACTCTCTCACGCACCACTATGTCGTCTCAGAGCTCTTCCCCCCTCTCTCAAACTCTCCATCCACCTAGGTCACACATACACATGCATATATCACTCGCACTCGATAGGCCCATCTAAAACACTATCTCTCCCCCTTGTTCTCTCTCCATCTCACACGCGCACACACACAATCTCATGCCCAGCTAGCCAAGTATGATGGTCTCTCACTCAATTGTAGGCACACGCAGTCCCCCCTATATGTATATGACTAGCTAATCTTAGTCTCCATCACAAACATGTGCATGGTCTATCTCGATTTCTCTCGGGGCATCTTTCTATCGCGCACGCACTCCCTCGATCTCCCACCCATATAGTCCCCTCACGATCTCGACGGGATCTCTCTATCACAAACACACCCTCTCTCCCTCCCCATGCGTCCATGCCATCCATGTGTCCCTCTCGACCTTTGTTCCTTGTTGGCCAGGCCTCTATTGGACATGTGCTACAGGGGTGTCTCCCTCTGTTCCAAACAATCACACACTAGCTATCTTCGTGTATCTCCTCTCCTCGCTTTTCTATCTCGGAGATGCATGCGTGATATGTTCGCATAAGAAACGAAAAAACACACTCTCTCTCTAATTTATCGTTTTTTGTCACTTTCTCTTTCACACACATACTCTTTTTGCACACTTACTCATTCTCCTTCACACGCACTTGATCTGTCTCGACTAAGGCACTCTCCTCGATCCATAGCATATAGATTTATTGAAAAGTCAAACATCACAAAGTTTGACCATGTACGTGGATAAAAAGAATTACATCTAGTACGGCAAACATATACCATTAGATTCACCATGAGATGTAGTTTTGTATGATGTATCTTTGGTATTGTAGATATAAATTACATTTGCGTAAACCTGATCAAAGTTTCCAAAGTTTGAATTCTAAAAAATTTACATGCACTGCATTATTGAGCGGATGGAATATCTCTTTCCCCCTCTCAGCTATCTGACGCACCACTCAGCCTTATCAAGGCTCCTCAATCTCTCTCAAACTTTATTGGTCAGTTTGGTTCGTGACTTGACCCTCATGCCTTGATGGCCGGTACTGCCTGGTCTGGACGTGAGATGTAAAATATTTCTGCCTGGCCAGGCTTGTGTGGTGCTGAAGCGTTTGGTTCATGCAGGCCAGCAAAGCATCAACGTCCCATCAATCAATCCATGCATCAATTATTTAATGCTGATATCCATCCATGTTGTTGTTAGCCTCGTGGCCACATGACCGAGCACGACCGAGCATTGAATTGATCGCTGGGCGAGGCTACTTGCGATGTCTGGAGTTCAGCCAAAGCTAATTAAAGTGCAAGGAACCCAGGCCAGCGGGCTTTCTTTTTCACGGGTAGCAACCAAACAAGCGTGCATGAAATCCAGCCACAACCCAGTGCCAGGCAAAAGATGCTCGGGGCGCAAGCCAAACGGCCTTATATCTGCACAGCTCACACATACACATGTCTCGCTTCGCTATACATAAATACCCATCCAACACTCTCCGCCCTTGTTCTCTCTCCATGTGACACGCACCCCCCTAAGTACCATAATCCCTCACTCCATCATAGGCGCAAGCACCCCCCCCTAAGTACCATAATCCCTGGCTCACACATACACATGTCTCGCTCGCGCTAGGGGTCTTGCTCTCTCGGTTCCAAACAACAACACACTATCTCCTCACCTTGCCTCTGTTGTCGAAGATGCATGTGTGATATGTTTGCATAAGACACGCACGCTTTTTCTCTACTTTTATCGTGTGTTTTCCATGTCTCTTTCACACATGCACACACACTTTTTTCACTCTCTCTCTCTCTCTCTCTCTCTCTCTCTCTCTCTCTCTCTCTCTCTCTCTCTCTAGTTAGGGACTCTGTCACGTCCATAAGCATATGTATGTTTTGAAAAGTCAAACCTCAGAAAAGTTTGACCAGGTATATGTGGAGAAAAACATTTACATCTGGAACGATCATTAGATTCATCACAACATGTACTTACTTCATACTATCATTTATCTTTGGTATTGTAGATATAAGTAATTTCTTTATAAACTTGGTCAAAGTTTCAAAAGTTTGACTTAAAAAAAATGTTGGAACTACATTATCGAATGGAGCGAGTAGCTCTTTCTCTCTCTCTCGAACTCTCTATACCGACGGATTATACGCTCACTGTGTCAGCGTATAGCTCCGTATATTGTTTAGTTGACCGGTCAACCAATCCACATGCTGCCTTGTCGGCTCATGTTCTATATCTTCGTGTGCTGGCCCATGTGGCAGTGGGTGAAAATAAGTAAACTAGAGGCCCATCTGACACGCAGTGAAGTAAACAAAGTTGAAACTACTCGGGGTAGCACCCCGCACGCTAGTAAATTGAGGGCGCATTGAGGACAAACTTCTTGCGCGCGAAGGATGCACTCGTGCACAATTCACCACTGCGCGGTGGCATGCACAGAAGGACGCACTCGCGCACACCCAGCACACAACACACACTAGCACACGTGTACACCGGCGTCGCCGCCGGTTGAGATGGACGGCGAGGCAGCCAACAAGAGGAGGTGGCTCGAGCCAAAACCGCATCCAGCGAGCCTGGACTTCATCAGCAGCCTCCCCGATGACATGCTGCTCGTCATCATCGGCCTCCTCCCCACCAAATCTGTCGTGCGGACCGCCCTTCTCTCCCGGCGGTGGCGCCCCCTCTGGCGCTGCGTCCCCCTCAACCTCACCGTCAACAGCTGCCTCTGCGACGGGGATTGCAAACGCATGGCCGCAGTCTCCAAGATCCTTTCATCGCACCCTGGGCCAGCCAGACACCTTGACATCCGCATGTTCAATACCAACTGCAAGGTCCAACCCAAGTTCGACGAGTGGTTCTTATCCCCCGCCCTAGATCAGCTCGAGGAGCTCAGCTTTGAAGCTGGACGATGCCGCTCTCTGCCGCCGTCCGCGCTCCGCCTCATGCCAACGCTGCGCCGCGCCAGCTTCAGCTCCTGCTATCTTCCCCAGATTAATGCCGCGCCCGCCCTTCTTCTCCCTCAACTCAAGAAGCTCGACCTCTTTGACGTTGTCATCTCAAAGAAGGCTATGGAGCACATGCTCCGCAGCTGTACCGCGCTCGAGTACCTTCGTCTTGAGCAGATCCACGGGTTCATTAGCCTCCACATTGCCTCGTCGAATCTGCGATGGATTTATGTGTCTTGCTGGCCCCGCAACAAGACATCAATTAGGAAGAGATCACTCCAGCCGTTCCACGTTATGGTCATTGAGAATGCGCCTTTCCTTGAGAGATTGCTTGTATCGGATCTAGAAGGTCCAACAAAAATCAGGGTCATTGACGCGCCGAAATTGACAAGGTTGGTGTACTCGTCTGCCAAATTCTCCGAACTCTTTATTGGATCCGTAATCTTTCAGTTATAGCACTCATCTTCTTCTCCATCTTCTTGAAATTCACATTTTTAAATTTCTTCTTGATGTATTTACGACCGTCTTCGAGAAAAATGATTCCACAAGCTTGACCGGTCCATGCATAAAGTGAAGATCTTAGCACTAAAATCTATCGCCCCAACTGGATCAAGTTGTTGGATTCCTTACATGCTTTCCGTGCACGGAGAAGCTACTCATCGAGGTGAAACTTCTTTCCTATAAGTAAACGGTAATCACAACGTAGCTCAATTTTTTCGTAATTTTCCCAAATTACGATGACAAATGTAGTGTTCAAAACTGCATCTACGCACTGCACCGAAAGAAATGTTTTTAGTATTTTTTCTCACGTGATCACCTGCTTCGTTTTTATGTTGTACTACTATAGTAGCCTAGGCTAGTCATAGTGGAAATTAACTTAGACTACTCCAGTAACTCTATGGTTACCCTAAGAGCAAGTACTACCTCCGTCCTGGTTTACTCTTCCAATTTTGTAGTATCAAAATTTGACCATAGATTGAACTGACAAAATATTAATGCATGTCACTAAGAACTATATCGTTGGATTAGTATTTGAACATAATTTCAAATGGTGTAATTTTTAGTGACATGCATTGGCATTTTCTTAGGTAAATCTATGGTCAAAATTTTATACTAAATAGGAGGTAGTATTCCCTCCGTCCCAAAATTCTTGTCTTACATTTGTTTAGATACGGATGTATCTAACACTAAAATGTAACTAGATACATCCGTGTTTAGACAAATTTAAGACAAGAATTTTGGGACGGAGGGAGTACAAAAGTGGGCTGTGTAGGCCAAAACATGTGCCAAATTCACTTGCGATGCATTTGGCATCGATGCCCCTCCATTGCTCACCTGGTGTCCCAATCTGGATCACCTACTTTGTTCCGGTGCCAAATTAACTCACGCAATGAAAAAACACTTCGTGGGAGAGAGAGAGAGGACTGAGGCAATAAAAAACACTTGTTTGGGAGAGTGAGAGGCTGGTGTAGTTGGTTTGATTGATTTGTTTATACATGTGGGTCTGTGCTGTGGTGCAAACTCTCTCACATCGCGAGAGCGGTGCCAAAATCTTTTGATTTGACATCGATGCGTATTATGTGGCATACTTTTGCGAAATATGGCATCGGCCACATAGTGGAAGGCAACAAATTCCCAAGCTCTTCACGTGCTCCTAGTTAAATGAGAGGAAACAGAAAGAGAGAGAGAGAGAGAGAGAGAGAGAGAGAGAGAGAGAGAGTGAAAAAATATCACTAGCCAGCCAACCCTATCGTATGAGCGAATGATATTGGTACCTCTTGATGACACATCAATCTTATGCAGCCAGCTGCTCTAATATGTTCTCTTATTTTGCAGATAAAAAAAGAACCGAAAGTGAAAAATTTGCTGCACTATAACAATCTCATCAAATGCCTTGATCTCCATCTTACAGAAATTGATTTGATCGACTACCGAGGCAGCACATCTGAGATCAAATTGGCAGGTTCTTTGTTCTGGAGGCAAGTGTGCTCAAGGTAATGAGGTTTGGCGTTCTCTAGCGCAACAATGAATGGCGTCTTGATCACATAGCGTCTATGCCTAAATGACAAAGTCTCCATGAAGCTGGATTTGTTTTGAAACATCAAGTGTCCAGAGACTCGAAAACTTATTTTCCCATTAGTGACTTGTCAGGGCGGTGGATTTTAGTTTGTACGATAATGCTGCATCCACCTAAAGTAACGAAAGTTTCTTACGTAAACTTCCTAGTAATTCCCTCTTCGTAGGTGCAGCATTACACCTAACATTTGTAATATCAGTTTGAAACTTGTAATATTGTCGTGTCCTATTCCTGCGTTTTCAAAATCCTGCGAATCAAACAGGTTACGAGTTGGTGATGATGTTGTGCCTCCATCTTTCACCAATAGCCGTCGGATCTAGATCTGCGATACAAACCAAGCTTCTCCATTTTTGCAAAAAGATGCCGCACTTGTTCCCTATTTACAAACAACTCCTTGTCTCTCACAATCAGCCTTATCTCCTCCCCACCACATCTAGAAGGCCGTGGAAAAATCTGGCGCGATGGCATTGTCGGAGCCGTCCACCCCAATCTTGGTGTTCCGTGCAATGCACGGGCATCTACGCACGGGAAATTATGTTGAACAGGGCTAGTTGTAAGCAGGCTAGCTGTACAACCATGATGATAGTGACTGCAGACGTTGAGGCTGACTATGGTATGCCGAAGATGGCGCCTATACTCAGGTGTCATCTCTGGCGCAGGGTCTTATCACTCCACTGTGAGGAGCAGCACATAATAATTTGACCAATGGGTAGTACAGTGCTAGTACTCCTACTACTACATTGGTAGTACCAGTACTAGTACTAGTAGCACAACCATCTGGATTTAGGAGTACTACCACGTCCATCTGGATTTTAGTATTTGACTAGCAATATCTAGTAATGCATGTCACAAAAAATGTACTACTCCCTCTGTAAATAAATACATGGTGTTTTATTCCTATAGGCGAGAGAACTTAATGTTTTTTTGCTACTACCTCCGTCTAGGTGTGTAAGTCATCTTACGTTGTGCACCGCAACCATGGTGGAGAGGAAAACGAGAAAACTTAATGTCTTTTTGCTAATTAATAGCATTGCATGCAATGAACTAACCACTTCATGTCATGTTTGGTAGTCTCAAGTCATGAAAGCATGCATGGCCCACATCTCTTATTGGTTGATATGTCACAAAACAAGATACAAGGAGGAAGTTAATGATCGTGCCTAAGTGTTTTGGGATTATTTGGTTTTCGTAAGGTGACTTACACACCTAGACGGAGGAAGTAACTAGAGTACTAATAGGATTACATGCAATGAACTAAACACTGCATGTCATGTTTGGTAGTCTCAAGTCATTGAAAGCATGCATGGCCCACATCTCTCATTGGTTGATATGTCACGAAATAAGAAACAAAGAGGGAGTTAATGCACCGTGCCAAAGTATTTTGGGATTATTTGGTTTTCGTAAGGTGACTTACACAACATTTTTGTTTACATGCATTAACATTTTATTAGTTAAATCAAAGGTCAAAAGTTGGCGCAAAATGCAAAGGGGACCAATAAACCAGTAAACATCAAACTTCTCTCGTTTGGCCCCAACTAGAGGTCCGGTGAGATGACTATACTGCATCAACACGGAGGGGGACGCAACTTTATTGACTTGCGGCAACTGCCTTTGGGTGAATGACATGTGGGCCCAGGGGGTGGCTGGCCCACCTATCATACAGCCAAAGGCAGGTGCAGTAGAGGGCCGAGGAGTATTACGAAATCCTATGCACCTACGCACGCTAACCAAGGGCAAGAGTGATCACTCGAATCACAAGATTATTTGACTAGAAGCTAAGCTAGACCCATGGAGGCGATGAGCGCGAGCATCAGCAGGCTGTGCCAGATGGTCCACGACGCCGGCCTGCGGCCCGGCACCGAGGAACGTCTCCAGGTAGTATTGCTTGAGGCTGCTAGGGCGAGGGGCCGCTTGGACGACAACTTCGTATCCTTGTTCGACGAGGTCCTCGTCGGTTTCCTCGACAAGTTCACCGTCGTCAAGAAGCTTGCGGACGACTTTGACGTAAGCCTCCAGCCGACGCGCCCAGGCTTTGCGATGCCCGCCACCCTCAAAGGCAACTATGGTGACAACCTCTTCGACGCACTGGTGGCCCTGCGACTGCCCGCCGTCGCGCCGGAGAATGTCCTCGAGGTCGCGCTCGCCGCGCAGTGCCTGGCGCAGCAAGACACCATCGACATAATCACCCACGTCTATGCGCAAACCATCCACAAGGACTACTACATGCAAGAGGAGGGCAATAGGACACTGGCCTTCTTGGACCGCAGGGCAACCTTGGATGGCACTGTTCAGAAGCACGTTGAGCTCGCCGCCAACGCCGCTGCTCCTCACACGTCGGTTGGTGACCCGGCGCACTAGGGCGTGAGGATGTCGTTGATGGATCCGTATGTATTTTTATATTTCCGTCAAATCCATGTAGTAGTATATGATACTACAGTAATTATCTTAACTTTCGCATCAACTTCATAATTTTCGTACGTACTCCATGCATGAATGGCGCCAAAACCAAAAATCTCATTACTCTAGGCAAAATCGTTATTTTCTATCTATCGGTCGCGCCATGGAGCAGAACCAATTTTTACAAGTTACGAGTTCAAAAGGAAAACCCTGCCATGTTCGCGTTGCACCCCCACATGGTTGGTCCGGCACGCTGCTCAAGCGGGAATGCGTGCGGTGTTGCATTTTCACTTACAAGTGGGACCGCAGTTGAGCAAACCGACTATCGGAAAACCCCCACCATGCCCAGCACGCGATGGCTGAGAAAACAGGAGGGAGAAGAGGTGGCTGTAGCACGGCCTCCAAGAAAATTGGTGTTGGATGGGACTCGTGTGGGTGGTGTGTTCCGTACTGCTAGACGTGAATGCTAGTTATGGTCCATGCCACCCCACTATATCGAGCCTATATCGAGGTACGTAGAACAAATTTCCTGCAGTCCGTGCTCAACTCTCCTCTATCTCTCTTCTCAGCCAGCCAGCGGACGCGTGGAGCCCATCGTCTGTTTGCTCACATGTGGCCCCACATGTCAGTGAAAACGCAAGAGGACCCACTGAACCAGCACATATTTCACCTTGACGTGCTGGTGATGAAAAACAAATCCAATAAAGATCTTCGGTGGCCGCTTTTGGAGTTACTCAAGAGTAGTAAGATTCTATTTACAATTTAACCCAAGATGCACATCTCGTGGCTTCAACTACCACTCTATTTTCTTTCATGACATGACATGGATGCTGGATGTCCCACGTGTCGGCAAAAGGAGGAAGAACCCGACAAAATCTTCGGTTATGCTCTCGGATTAGACTAGTTGTACTAACTTCAAATTTTTATTGTGTACTCCCTCCGTTCCAAAATACTTGACTTCCATTTGTCCAAAAATGGATGTACCTATATACGAAGACATGTCTAGATACATATATATTTTGACAAATAGAAGGCATGTATTGTGCAACGGAGGGAGTAGAATGGATGCAAGTTTTTGTATTGGGAAGAAGAGTACATCCATATATTGATAGAGCACAATTTAGTAGATGTTCTATCACTTTTAGCTAGTAGCACAGAGGATAGAGATGAGATTAGTGCACTTGTTGATACTCGTACTAGAATAGAGGCTAGACATGAGACTAGATACGAGGAAGCAACGTCTACTTCTTTACACTCGAAGAAGAAAGAAGCACGCAAGATAGCCTCCGCAGATCAACAATGAATGCATCGAGAAGGCACTAATCCAACTTACAGGAGTAGTAAAATGTATTCTTGTGGTTCTTGTTTTCTTTGGTCTTGCTTTTATAGTCAAAATTATCGTTGAGGTCCGTTTGGGGTCGTGCGTTGGAGTTGGCCTTACAAGTGGGACCGCAGTTAAGGAAACCGACTATCGGCAAACCCCCACCTCGCCCGCCGCGCAATGGCTGAAGTTAGAGAAACGACGAGGTTGAAGAGATTGCTCTAGCCTGGACTCCAAGAAATAATATGGTGTCAGATGGATGTCGTGGTGGTGGCGTGCCGCACTCTCACAGACATGAATGCTTGTTCTGGCCCATGCCACCCTACTACTCCTACTACTCACTCCTACTATATAGTACTAGTATCGAGGATTCGAGGTGCTGGTTACGTACAGCGAACACATTAACATATGGCTACAGTAAAAACACCCGTCCGATGCGTGAAGGATGTGAAGCTAGTACAAAATAGTGTACTACTATTGTTGATTGGCCTCATCCGATGAACTGTTGCAATGCACGTACAATTATGTATTTGGAAAATATTTTTTTGCCTCGTCGCACCACTCACTCAGAGAAGCGACTCGAAAGCCATTCATAAATTTAGTAAGTTTATCACATGCATATCATTTTATTACATACAAACAGGTCATCAACCCACATCGATAACGAGGATACATTATAAATACTAAAGTTTTCACCACAAGTGATTATCTGGGATGGGCCATCCATTGTCGATCTGGAGACCAACGCAGGACTGATCATCCAGGCTGAAGCGGCCTACTATATCAATGCAGTGGTAGGGAACCACCCAAATGTCTGAGGTATAGACACAGTTGCTTCTCATAAATGGTACTAGTAACGTTGTGTCAACAGCAGTTGGATCGCCTTTCACCATCATCGGATAGTTTTGTCCAAGGAAGAGCGAGTTTTCTCCAAGACTATCAATTCTGTACCAGGGAGAAGGAGTTGGCGCTAGCACACTAGTATCCATCCCAAATACCATGCAACTGGTGTTGGAATAGGTCCGGAGAGTGCGACCATGGGAGACACTTGCTTCCTTAGCAGTAACATCATCAGTGGGATGTATACACACAAGAAGAGGTGATCCATCGGAATTAGTTGCCAGGCGCCACAGAGTATATGGGCGCTGCTCGTCCTCATGCCCGTGATCATCACCATCGTCATCTCCCCCTTGGTTATAAAAATTTTCAAGTATAGGTGGTGGGATGTTCACAGGACCTTGGAAACACAGGAAGAAGGTTAATTAGTAAAGGGAAATTTGCTAACCCGCATGCATGTGGGTGAAACAATTATAATTACGGTGGAAGACAAACGTACCGAAACAACGAGGATACCATGCAAAAACAGTGCCACGAGTGGTGGCAGCAAACACAAGGCCCTCGTATTGAATTGCATCACAGTACTCATCCATGTACAAAAACTGATTTTTGAGCAATATCCATCGAGTCAAACCACTAAGGACGGCAACAAGCTTGTCGAAGATAGCAACAACTTCATAGTTGTTGTAATTCCAAGAGCGGTTGGGAACTCGACAAATTGCTATCTTCCGTAGAAGACAGTAACCATGATGGTATTTAAACGTGCGTACAATACCGGTGTGCTCAACCTCTAGGCAGTCTGCTGAGATTTTTGGAAGTGGAACCCGTTCACGAGTGTACACATTCACAAGTTCCCACTCGCAGTTGGACCCAATGTAAACAACCCAATCTGCTTTTGTGCCCGCCCAAGCCTTGCCCCCAAGCGATGGCATCTTAACATCATACGTATCATTATCAAGCGGCATCAACTTGCACAGGGAGAGGCCTCCGTCGTGCCGGCGCCAGTCATCAGGGTCACGGCGAAGAAGATAGGGGATATCAAACTGCTCCTTGACTCTTGGGTTCCTTGCAATGATGTTATTAGTTGAGTAGAGAATGGGCTTGAACGAACCTGCCATGCTAGCCGAGGTGATGACGTCGCACCGATCAATGAGTTGCTCCACCACGTCATCTTTCAGATCGGGGCAAGAATAACGGGGGTCGTTTCCGGCCTGTTCCCTCCATGGAGATGATAATTGAACAATGGCAGAAGAAAGGGTGAAGGGCTGAAGGAAAATGGAGGAGGGAGAGGAAGAGCGTGCGAAAACAGTTCCAAATCGAGAGGGAAAGGCGAAGAGTTGGTGGACGATTGCGAGTTTGCCACGGTTCACGAAAAGGCGCCCCGGCCTACACGTCCATTCGGAAATACTCCTACTACTCGCCGTCGTCTCACTGATATGTTGGAACGGGACCACATGTCAACGAAACATGGCGTTGGCCCGAGGTGCCGCATTAGTTATTGACCTTTATTTTTTTATGGCGTACCGATCAGTTTTGAAGCACGACTAACTGGTACTGTACGCAGAGAAAATATAAACTACTCTACCACTACTCCACCTCCAGTACTGGTAGTATAAAAAAGATATATAGGCTTCAACGCTTTCTTGTTAAGGGCTGCCCACTTGCTTCTCACACTACCACCCTCTCTCCAAATCTAAAAAAGATGGCCCCTCTCTCCCTCCTCACCGGTGGTCACAGATCCACGGGGGAAGAAAAGTACGTGCAACATTGACGCACTCGTCATCGGCGAGCGAGGTCACGCACTGACAACAAGGCCGTGCTCTCAGACCTAGCGCCCGCGCAGGATGGCCTCGTCCCCAAGCTCGCTGCCGTAGTGTGTGCGGAGGACGACGACCACGAGTGAAGCCACTTCCCGCCGACCCTCAGGTATGCTACCTCTTTTCGAACCATAACCTTGTTCTATTGCCCCATCTGCCACGTCGTTGCATGTGGATCTTTTTCCACTCCACCATCTTCCCAATTTGCTATCCTCTGCTCTGCTGGCCACGCAGACGAAAACCATAATTTGCACAATTAAAGGAAACCCTACTTCATGCAGACTAATCCATATCTGGGTTGAATAAGGAAAGGAAGGGACACTGTACTGTCTAAGAGAGTAGGCATCGAACCCGCATCTAGGTTGAAAAGGGGAAAATCAGTAGCTAAGGAACGAGTCTCGTGTCTCTTGGTTGAAGAAGGGTAGAAAGGCATGACAACGCAATAGAGAATGACCAGGTCGATCAGTTTGTTGTCCTCGCATAGGAAAAAGGTGGCTAAAGAGAACAAGAATGGGACGTAATCCACATATGCTGCCTGGATATTTGTTGCTCTGGGCAACAATACCTCCCTCACCACTCTGCGTCCGTGGAGGTACATCGTCTGGTGCGCCCACTGTCCGAATGGACCTCCCATGCTCTTATTGCCACATTTTTTGTTGTTAGTATAACGCCAGCAGTCAAGTCAAGCAATGCTACTGCTAAAGTGATGCCACATTTAACTAATGCCGCTCTCAGTCTAATGCCACCGATAAATTTAAGCAATGCCATTTAATGTCACTGGATTATTTCAGGGTTAGCTATTGATTGTGGATGTATTAAAGATTTTTTAGCTAAGGCATTCTAATGCTGTTGCACAGCCAGTATACCAACGATGAAACTTGTTACTACCTTCAGATTTTTGCACTGTTAATGCTTATAGATTACATACCTCACTTTCATGAGATAAGTTCATTTTTTTGTACAGTGTCACAAAATGCCAAGGCGCTGATGTCATTTTATTTTGGTTAAACTGCACAGACAATTATGAAGACAAGAGGAAAGGTTAAGAGTGGGCACCTCCTCCTCCGGCTGTTCTCTTGAGGAGGTATGTATGTTTGTCTCTAATGCCTGTCGACTACATACCTGACATCATGATGTAATGTTAAGTCATTTCCTTTTGTACAGTGTCACTAAATTGTCAAAGCGGTGATGGCATTTTATTTTAGTAGAACTGCACAAAATTTGCTTAAAAGAAGAGGAAAGGTCAGGAAGGGCTCACTTTTCCAGAAAAAACTATGTATGCCTTCCTGACATCAGCAGTTGTTGCTTTATTTATTCCTTCAAACAGGTGGTTAGAAACAGTCTTGCTACCTTTTCCCATTAAGAAATTGGAATGCTTATATTTGTGAGTCTATGCTTCAACTAGTGCCACTTTTAGAGTAATCACACTTTCAATATCTATGCAAACAGGGATGCTCGATTTTAGTGGAACTGCACAAAAAGTCCAACTGGTTCAACATTAGGAGCATGTTTTTTTCCAAGCCTTTATATTCAATTGTGGCACTATGAGCTGTTCATTACGAAGGTACATGGTTTGCTACTATCTTGCTACTCTTTTTGTACTGTCATTAGATAGTAATACTAGTTTTGCATGTGAATTTATTGGCAGGGTGGACCTACATTGGAGGTGCAGGACATGATCAATGATTGGATGCTCAATTTCGGTTGTATCGATTTCACCTCTTCCATCACTGTGAACATGGATATCCTTGGTCTAATGAAGAATAGGCGCTATATTTCTGCTCTGAACCACCAAATCAATTCAGATGAAATTGTCCAGGCAAAACATAATCAGACGATTGTCCAAAGGCGTAACATGACAAATGCTAAGCAGAGGAGACATGTTTAAACCGAAAATACAAGGTGTGGTATATGTTTACTAGCTGCTTGATATTTGTGCAGACAGAGATGTCCGCCCATTGCTATTTGGCAAACAAACGAAGTGTCCGCAATTTTGGTTGAACTGCACAAGAGAATAGTATAGTCATCGCATGCAAAGGCCATTTGAAAATAGACACGAAAGATTGGATAGTCACTTCATGGACTGCAGAAAAGTAGTACAGTACTATTTATTGGCTAACACTAGGTGCTTCATTTCTTTGGTCTAATTATACAATGGACATCATTTTTGTCAGGACCGGATTTTCGGGGTATTAATTTCCCAAAAACGGCCCTTGTGCTCACCAGCCCCAGGATTACTGTTAGTTGATGAGGCACCAACTTGATACAGAAACTCCAAGCAAAATACATGATATGTAGTACAAGACCATTCTGGCCTATGAGTACAACAAATGGTTTCTAGTGGTTGATGGCGAAGCGGTTTGCGGATCATCAGCTTCTATGGGACTCCATTTCCCACAGGAACAGCTGACCTGGATTACTCCTATCTTCGTGAGGCTGCTATCACCATTGCGTAGGTTCTGGGGTTGTCATCACAACGCTCCTCTCCACGCAAGAAATCTGGCCAAGAAAATAGCCAGGGACAAGCCAGTGAGTACTTTGAATGTACTCCCAAACATTAAGAAAACAGGTATAATATAATCACTGATAATCATGCTTTGAAATAAGCCATGATCACTACGTCAGTCATGAAATAGGACTTATGATGCACACAGGAAAATTATTCATATAGGACATGAATAAACATCCCGAGGATAGAAATAAAATGCACCGATCGGGTGTCTGAAGTGACGCCTCGAAAGGATAATAATATAAAGCATGCCTCAGTCGGGCGTCTAAGCGACACAGCATAAAGGGCTTATAAGTAATTGAAATAACAAGCATGCCACAATCGGGCGTCTGAGCAACACCACATAAAGGTCTTATAAGTAATTGAAATAATGAGCATGCCACAGTCGGTCGTCTGAGCGACACCACATAAAGGGCTTATAGGTATTTGAAATAACAAGCGTGCCACAGTCGGGCGTCTGAGCGACACCACATAAAGGGCTTATATGTAATAATAATCACAGTGAATATCCAGGAGGTAGAACCGTCCCAGGGATACTCATTAATTCAAATAATACAAATGGTTAGTCCACAAAAATAATAATCATACTCATCATATGTCACAGGTCATAATCAACATTTTGGTTTAGTAGTTTTTCCTCCGAAGACCGACACTAAGACCGACACTTGACCCATTCAAGGTTGTAGTCCTTAAACATGGACACGGCTATTCGAATAGATATAATCTCTGCAGAGGGTGTACTCTTTACCCACGAGTAACAGATTCCTTTAGTCCATCGGAACTAATTCCGTCTACGGTCTTTTAGTCGAAAACACGCCTGACTCGCACACACCAGCTTAACTTTACTGGTGTCTGGAATCACCCACGACATCCGTTAAGCAAAACTCTAAGTGGGGAGGCTACAACCTCTATTAGCATGGGATCAAATTTATATCGAGTGCTACTAAGGGGTGCCTCCCTCTCGGTCCCAACCGGAAACACCCATGCCCCCGGACCAAGTGGCATGCCTACCGATTGCAGTCGGTATCTTCCACTATGGCCTCTCCATGCAAAGTGTGCTAGAAAGGGTTGACAACTTATTAAACTGCACTTACCTCACGGCAGGGACAAGTGGCAGCACGAAACAAGTATGGGAGTTACTGGAACAAGACTCGATCTACAGCCGACTCAGGAGGTTTAAGTATTCCCTACATGATTAGTATAACGAATATGTTTCAACCAACAGACAGAATAACCACTCCTCATACCTCATCTTGCCATACCGAACACAACTGTCTCGACGAGGAACCGTAGATAAGCTCGTGTCTACCCAAGACAGAGGCTTTCTCGGCTTCCTTCCGCGAGCATGAAAGGCATGTGAGGATGACTACTATCGCAAACATGTCAAGCTCCAATAGCATGAGATCACCAATATGCACTCATGAGTATGATCATATCCTCAAAAAAAATAACGGATACTCCGTGTCACAGTGGTGTTGTAATCGTATCAAACAACACAAAAAAAAAATTTATGCCAGGGTTCAGAATTCTTGCCTTCAAGTTGTGGAGAGGTAGGGTGCATTCCAAAACTTTTTGAAAGTTTTCTTCTCCCTCTCCATAATCCTATTTTAAATAAAATTTGAATTAACACATACTTTCAAAACAGTACAAAAAATTTGTTTGTAAAATTTTCACATAAATATGAAAATAAAATAGATAATATTTGGGAAACAACAGAAAAAGAATCAAGTCAATTGGACTTATATTTAAAAAGTTATAGCCAGTCAAAGTTTAGTCAATATTCTGTTTTTAAATAAAATAGAAAAAGGAAATGTTTCGACGGGAATACGCTTTCGGGGCAGGGGAGACGTACTTGGGGATTTTACGTTTCCACTTAAATCACGTTGCGGCGGGGCTGGTCACTGATCGTGGGTCCCTTGGGCCCACTGGTCTGGTTTGACCAGTCACCCGCGCCTTCTTCCTCGTCTGTCCGAGCGAGGGCGGGGTTCCAGCGATCGCCGTCGACGAACCCTGGCTCCTCACGGGGTCCCGAGGGCAGGGATGGGTTCGCTGGCTCAGGGCGGTCCCCCAGTGGTTGCTGGGTCGGCGGGGGTGGAGGGAGTCGCCGGCGCCGAGCTCCGCGGTGGAGGAGGCTTCGGGTGGATTTGGGGTTTTGGTCTACGGTGGTTCCCGATCACATTTGAGAGGCTAGGCAGCTCCGCACTGTCGAGGGGAGTCGGGTGGTGGTGCTGGATAGACGGTAGAGGGCCTGCTCGTGTCGAACGGAGCTGGAGTGTGGCGGCGGCCGAACTGGCCGGAGACGGGGAAGATGGCTTCCCCCGTCGATTGCGGGCTAGGGGAGCTCTATGGGGGTGGCCTGAGGTCGCCTGAGTGCTCGGATGAGCTCGGGACCCCCTACTTATAGCGTGACAAGGTCGGTTCCGCGGCCGTGGATAAGGACGCCGGCGAAACACCGTTCTGTTGCAGCAGGGCGACGTGGAGGCGGTTGGGGCTGGTCGGCGCATCCTGACGAGCTCCCTACTGCTCTAGGGGCCGAGCTGGCGTGCGTGTATGGCTCGGGCGGCGCCGTCAACGGCAGAGGTTGCTGTGGCCGTCGACGGCGCCGGCTTGTGTCGGTGGCGCTGTGGGGCGCCAGGAGAAGGGCCGGGGCGGCTCTACGGCGAGGGAGGGGTCGGGGCGCTGGCTGCGAGTGGCCAAGTGGCAGCACGGGCACGGGGAGGGCGGTAGCGAGACGCGGCGGCTCGATGCACGCGCGTGCAAAACATGCGCTCTGGGCGCGCCTAGCGCACGCACGCTGCGTGTTTGGCATAATGCCAGCGTGTGCTAGAGGGTTTGGATGAGGCTGGGGACTAACATGCCTAGGTTAGGGTTTTAAAGAAAATTAGTGGACATGGTGGTGTGGTCAGGGGGTCAAGTCCCTAGAGCAAACTAAAAATCATGCCAAAACTAGCTATGCACACCAAGTGCTCGACAGAATGCCAAGGGCATCTAAGCAACTCTTGGGGTGGCCAAACTCTCCAGATTGGAGTCTCTTTAGATGTAGGTGAGGATGGCAAGGTCATTTGGGCAAAACCAGAAACTTGCTAGTGCAAGTTTTTGAGAAAACCAATTCTGGACAGAAACAAAAGGGCATCATTGCATGGACTAAAAATACTGCAATGGGTCCATTCTCCTGGACCTAAGGGTTTTGTAGGGTGGGCTATAAGTAGGAAAAAGCTCATGGTTACTAGAGCAAGATAAACTAGGGTTGCAGTACAAATCACCAAGCTGGACCAGAATGAAGATGAGGATGATTCACTCAAATTTTTCAAAGAACATCACTGGGTTTTTGCATAAAGTTGAATAATATACTCCTATTAACATCCCCTACTTTTGGTGGAGGCTTTAAAGAAATATCTAAATAGGTTGTAGTGCAATACTACCATCTGGACCAGTTTTGAAAACTTGGGGTAGAGCTCAAAATCTCCAATGAATAAAAGATGTTTTTGCATAAAAGTGATTTAAAAACAACACATGACAACCCCAAATTTTGGTTGAAATTTTAAATAAATTTATCAAAGGGTTGTAGTGCAAATAGAGCTGTAAAACTAATGAAAATTCATTTTTAAGGAAAGAAGCTCAGAAAAAAATAATTATGCAATTAAATCCACTGATAATAGAAATTTTTTTCTTGAGAGGGTAAACAAGTCCAATAATATATTTGGAAAGTTTTCACTTGGGGTAAAAACTCCATAATAACCCAGAAAAGAATGGTTCTGAAATCAAAAGAGAATCCAGAAAATAAAAGTTTAAATTTCCTGGCAAAATTTTAATTAATAAAACAAGGTCAAAAATTTTGGGTGTCACAACACTACCCCCCTTAAGAAAAATCTCGTCCTCGAGATTTGCTAAGGGCTATTTAAAAAAAATACTCCCATTAGTGAAACCAAGAGTTTACTCATAACACAAACTTAGGATACAACACATAAGATGCTACACATAAATAAACATAGCTATGATGTTTACAATGAAAACGGTAAATGGACAAGGTCCCGAGAAAACGTCTCTGGTACTGGGGCACACTCTTCTTCTATGGGGGGAAGCGGATTGACTAGTCGATGAATGCGTCTCTCCTGGTCGGGTCTCAGTGGTCTGCCGATGGCGATCTGAGGGTTTAAATCAGCGAGGCTCTGGAGATAACCCATTACTCGCTGGATCAGGCGCTCTTGAGCGATGACATACTGGGCAAGGTTGGCCAGTACTGGGTCTCTCTCATTTCGTCCACCGTGAAAGGATGTTACTTCTCCGGGTGCTGCACGACTCGGGAAATAATAATACCCTCGTTCACTGGCATAGGGTACCGCAAATCGAAGGCGGGCAAGTGCTTCGTATGCAGCAGCTTCTATGGCCATCTGCGGAGTCGGCATTGATTTCCCCACGAAGGAGACTTCCGTTGGGTCTTGGTTTGGGTTTGTGGGAGGGATGTGCACCACTGCCCAATATTTCAAGGTGGATGGGGTGATCCTCGATTTGAGCAACTCGTACTGGGGTGGATGGGTAGCACTCATGGTACTGCAGGTAAAGTCCCAAAATATTTTAACAAAACTACCGGGGTTGACATCTCGAGTCCTCAGATAAATACTAGCGCTTGGCATGGCAAGAAATGGCTGTGAGGGTTGCACACAAGATGAGGGGTACTTGGCAAGGTCACGAGGTGGCCTTTTATATAGCAACTGGGCTGGGTTATTTACCGCGGTGAGGGGCAACTAGTTTGTCGGTTCTGCTCTATGGGTTCGGGGTCAAAGCCACAGATACACACATCTCGCGAAAGCGACGCATTACTGTGGGTGTCGTCGGGGTTGGTTTTTGGTAGCTACGCCCAGAATTAAAAATGCAGCCGTACACCAACGCGCTCATGTATGGCTATGATTTAAAATAGGGACACACAAGCAGACAACATTCCAATATGGTGATACATGATCTCACAATTACAGAGCGTGGGGTATACTAAGACTCGGTACTACTGGAGTGACTTAGTCTACCTCGTTTATATCCAAGCGGGCTTGCCTTGTGGTCGTCGAGGCTTCTCCACGGGTCTCACCATCGGGGTTAGATGGAAGGGGTTGAGGGGCTGCAGGGTCGGGGTAGCGATGATGACCATCGCGGGGATTGTTGGCCACAATCTCGCTGGAGCGTGTTCCCAAAAGGCGATGAAGCACTTCTGGGGACACCAAAGTACCTTGGTTGATGGTTGGGGCTGACCTCAAGGTCTCGATCGGTTGTCCGAACAGCACGACTGGGTTGTCCGCATCGGGCTCATCTTCTCTTCTTGCCGGGGCTTGGCGGATCAGTTCTCCACGAGCTGCGATCAGATCAAGGGTGATTTGATCGAACAGTTCCTCTAGTGCACTCACATAGCGCACCAGATGCAATAATGCAGGATCCATCTCGCGATCTCTGTTGGCAACCTGGGGTGGCCTACCATACCCGTCACGGCTGGGGTAGTAGTAGAACGAGCGACAGTTAACTCTGGGCGACAAGTGCCGGAGTTGAACTATAGCCTCTCGAGCAGCTAGTTTGATGGCTTGTGGCTCAAAGGAAGTTATCCTTCCGGTGAACCTCAGAGGCGCTTCGCGATAGACCCCTACCATAGACGTGCACAGTGGCCCAGAATTGATGGCTCTCACCTCTCATGGACCCTTGGTACACAACATATTCTGGGGGCTCTTCTAATGCAAAGGCATGGTGGGTGAGGTTTGCTAGCACGGTCACAAAACCTCCAAAAGGTTGGTCGCTATGGTCTCATTGTGAACAATGGGACCAGGCATTTTAGCTTGGTTTGGGGTAGAGGTTGTGTTGTGCTGGGTTGAGGCTAGCGTGCCATTTTTATAGAAAAGGGGACGGAGTCTTCCTTCGCACGCTTGCGAATGAGATACTTTAGGTGTCGGTCACTGGCGCGTGATCGGCAGGCTAGGCTGATAGGTTGGGTACCGACTGCCAAAAAGGTGTCGGGTCACTGTGTGGCTATCTTATACGAGAAGCTTGGCCGGGTTTAGGTTAAGGTCTGGTGGGTCGGTTTTCCTAGGTTTTTTGACCTGGCTAAGATAGGATTAGCCAATGGTCAGCCTGGCTCTGATACCAAGTTTGTCAAGACCGGATTTTCAGGGTATTAATTTCCCAAAAATGGCCCTTGTGCTCACCAGCCCCAGGATTACTGCTAGCTGATGAGGCAACAAATTGATACAGAAACTCGAAGCAAAATACATGATATCTAGTACAATACCATTCTGGCCTATGAGTACAAAAAATGGTTTCTAGTGGTTGATGGCGGAAGCGGTTTGCGGATCATCAGCGTCTATGGGACTCCATTTCCCACAGGAACAGCTGACCTGGATAACTCCTATCTTCGTGAGGCTGGTATCACCATTGCGTAGGTTCCGGGGCTCTCATCGCAACGCTCCTCTCCACGCAAGAAATCTGGCAAAGACAATAGCCAGGGACAAGCCAGTGAGTACTTTGAATGTACTCGCAAACATTAAGAACACAGGTATAATATAATCACTGATAATCATGCTTTGAAATAAGCCATGATCACTACGTCGGTCATGAAATAATACTTATGATGCACACAGGCAAATTATTCATATAGGACATGAATAAACATCCCGAGGATAGAAATAAAATGCACCGATCGGGTGTCTGAAGCGACGTCTCGAAAGGATAATAATATAAAGCATGCCTCAGTCGGGCGTCTGAGCGACACCGCATAAAGGGCTTATAAGTAATTGAAATAATGAGCATGCACAGTCGGGCGTCTGAGCGACACCACATAAAGGGCTTATAGGTATTTGAAATAACAAGCGTGCCACAGTCGGGCGTTTGAGCGACACCACATAAAGGGCTTATATATAAAAATAATCACAGTGAATATCCATGAGGTAGAACCGTCCCAGGGATACTCATTAATTGAAATAGCAGAAATGGTTAGTCCACAAAAATAATAATCATACTCATCATATGTCACAGGTCATAATCAACGTTCTGGTTTAGTAGTTTTTCCTCCGAAGACCGACACTAAGACCGACACTTGACCCATCCCAGGTTGTAGTCCTTAACCATGGACACGGCTATTCGAATAGATATAATCTCTGCAGAGGGTGTACTCTTTACCCACGAGTAATGGATTCCTTTAGTCCATCGGAACTAATTCCGTCTACGATCTTTTAGTCAAAAACACGCCTGACTCGCACACACCAGCTGAACTTTACTGGTGTCTGGAATCACCCACGACACCCGTTAAGCAAAACTCTAAGTCAGGAGGCTACAACCTCGATTAGCATGGGACCAAATTTATATCGCGCGCTACTAAGGGGTGCCCCCCTCTCGGTCCCAACCGGAAACACCCATGCCCCCGGACCAAGTGGCATGCCTACCGGCTGCTGTCGGTATCTTCCACTATGGCCTCTCTGTATGGTGTGTGCTAGAAAGGGGTTGACAACTTACTGAACCGTACCCTACCTACGGCAGGGACAAGTGGCAGCACGAAACAAGTATGGGAGTTACTGGAACAAGACTCGATCTACGGCCGAGTAAGGAGGTTTAAGTATTCCCTGCATGATTAGTATAACGAATATGTTTCAACCAACAGACAGAATCACCACTCCTCATACCTCATCTTGCCATACCGGACACAACCGTCTCGACGAGGAACCAGAGATAAGCTCGTGTCTACCCAAGACAGAGGCTTTCTCGGCTTCCTTCCGGCAGGCATGAAAGGCATGTGAGGATGACTACTATCGCAAACATGTCAAGCTCCAATAGCATGAGATCACCAATATGCACTCATGAGTATGATCATATCCTCAAAAAAAAATAACGGATACTCCGTGTCATGGTGGTGTTGTAATCGTATCAAACAACACAAAAAAATATTATGCCAGGGTTCAGAATGCTTGCCTTCAAGTTGTGGAGAGGTAGGGTGCATTCCCAAACTTTTTGAAAGTTTTCTTCTCCCTCTCCATAATCCTATTTTTAATAAAATTTGAATTAACACATAGTTTCAAAACAGTACAAAAAAGTTGTTTGGAAAATTTTCAAATAAATAAGAAAATAAACTAGACAATATTTGGAAAACAACAGAAAAAGAATCAAGTCAATTGGACTTATATTTAAAAAGTTATAGCCAGTAAAAGTTTAGTCAATATTCTGTTTTTAAATAAAATAGAAAAAGAAAACGTTTCGATGGGAATCAGCTGTCGGGGAAGGGGAGACGTACTCGGGGATTTTACGTTTCCACTTAAACCACGTTGCGGTGGGGCTGGTCACCGACAAGGTCCTTGGGCCCACCGGGTCAGGTTTGACCACGCCGCACGCTTCTTCCTCCTCTGTCCGAGCGAGGGCGGGGTTCCGGCGATCGCCATCGACGAACCGTGGCTCCTCACGAGGTCCCGAGGGCAGGGATGGGTCCGCTGGCTCAGGTAGTCCTCCCAGTGGTTGCTGGGTCGGCGTGGGTGGAGGGAGTCGCCGGCGGCGAGCTCCGCGGCGGAGGAGGCTTCGGGTGGATTTGGGGTTTTGGTCTACGGTGGTTCCGGATCACGTTTGAGAGGCGGGGCAGCTCGGCACGGTCGAGGGGAGTCGGGTGGTGGTGCTGGATGGACGGGAGAGGGCCTGCTCGTGTTGAACGGAGCTCGAGTGTGGCGGCGGCCGAACTGGCCGGAGACGGGGAAGATGGCTTCCCCCCGTTGATTGCAGGCTAGGGGAGCTCTATGGGGGTGGCCTGAGGTCGCCTGAGTGCTCGGATGAGCTCGGGGGCCCCTACTTATAGCGTGACAAGGTCGGTTCCGCGGCCGTGGATAAGGACGCCGGCGAACCGCCGTTCTGTTGCAGCAGGGCAACGTGGAGGCGGTTGGGGCTGGTCGGCGCATCCTGACGAGCTCCCTACTACTCTAGGGGGCAAGCTGGCGCGCGTGTATGGCTCGAGCGGCGCCATCCACGGCAGAGGTTGCTGTGGCCGTCGGCGGCTTGCGTCGGTGGCGCTGTGGGGCGCCAGGAGGAGGGGCCAGGGCGGCTCTGCGGCGAGGGAGGGGTCGGGGCACTGGCTGCGAGTGGCCAAGGGGCAGCACAGGCATGGGGAGGGCAGCAGGGAAACGCGGCGGCTCGGTGCGCGCGCATGCAAAACGTGCGCTCTGGGCGCGCCCAGCGCATGCACGCTGCGTGTTCGGCATAATGCCAGCGTGTGCTAGAGGGTTTGGATGAGGCTGGGGACTAACATGCCTAGGTTAGGGTTTGCAAGAAAATTAGTGGACATTGTGGTGTGGTCAGGGGGTCAAGTCCCTAGAGCAAACTAAAAATCATGCCAAAACTGGCTATGCACACCAAGTGCTCGACAGAATGCCAAGGGCATCTAGGCAACTCTTGGGGTGGCCAAACTCTCCAAATTGGAGTCTCTTTAGATGTAGGTGAGGATGTCAAGGTCATTTGGGCAAAACCAGAAACTTGCTAGTGCAAGTTTTTGAGAAAACCAATTCTGGACAGAAACAAAAGGGCATCATTACATGGACCAAAAGTACTCCAATGGGTCCATTCTCCTGGACTTAAGGGTTTTGTAGGGTGGGCTATAAGTAGGAAAAAGTTCATGGTTACTAGAGCAAGATAAACTAGGGTTGCAGTACAAATCACCAAGCTGGACCATAATGAAGATGAGGATGATTCACTCTAATTTTTCAAAGAACATCACTGGGTTTTTGCATAAAGTTTAATAATATACTCCTATTAACATCCCCTACTTTTGGTGGAGTCTTTAAAGAAATATCTAAATAGGTTGTAGTGCAATACTACCATCTGGACCAGTTTTGAAAACTTGGGGTAGATCTCAAAATCTCCAATGGATAAAAGATGTTTTTGCATAAAAGTGATTTAAAATCATCACATGACATCCCCAAATTTTGGTTGAAATTTGAAATAAATATATCAAAGGGTTGTAGTGCAAATAGAGCTCTAAAACTAATGAAAATTCATTTTTAAGGAAAGAAGCTCAGCAAAAAAATAATTCTGCAATTAAATCCACTGATAATAGAAAGGTTTTTCTTGAGAGGGTAAACAAGTCCAATAATATATTTGGAAAGTTTTCGCTTGGGGTAAAAACTCCATAATAACCCAGAAAAGAATGGTTCTGAAATCAAAAGATAATCCAGAAAATAAAAGTTTAAATTTCCTGGCAAAATTTTAATTAATAAAACAAGGTCAAAATTTTTGGGGTGTCACAATTTTCCTAAGTTAAAGTTTGTATTCCGAAGATAGTCTCGCGGTGCGATCGAGAGAAGACCAAATCATATTGCAGTGGATGTTCCTCCATCATGTGTGGTTCATTCTCATGGTTCCAGCTATTGATGAAACCACTTACGTTTGCAAGAGGAATTGCAGGTTTCACAAACAAATTTTTCTTTAAGTCTGTACTGAATGTTGGCCAAGAGAAGCATCCATGTTAGTAAGAAGAACAGATGTTTTTTCTAGATCTTTGCTTTTGGAGCTACATATTTGTATATGATCTGTGAATCATTGAGATGCATTAACATGTTGATCTTATGTATGGGAATCATACTAGTTAATTTTAGCTGCGACGCAAGATCCGAAGTTGCTGATCTTTGCTTTTGGAGCTACATATTTGTATATGATCTGTAAATCATTGAGATTCATTAACAGTTACTTATTTCAGTTTGCTCAGTGTTTAAAAGTTACTGATCGATCACTAGCTAGCCTACAAATGCGCTCCTGGTAGTTTTATTTACACGAAGATGCGAAGTGGCAGTTTTTGAATAAAATGCCTACCTCTGAAACCGATAAGCTACACTATCGATCCTACACGGATAAAAATTCCTACCTCTCAAGAAACCGACAAGCTACACTATCGATCCTACACGGATAAATAGAGGATCACGCACGTACTACCTCCTTTTCGGTTTGCAGGGCTCAATTCAAGAAACGACCTACTCGATCCTACACGAATAAATAGCGGATCACGCATGTACTAGTACCTCCTTTCTGGTTTGCAAGGTTTAAATCAAACCTCTCACCAACCAAGGTACTCCCTCCATCCGGGTTTATTAGTCCCGTGAGCAAAGCAGTAGGACCAAGGCATGGCAATAATTAACGGCATGCAGAAGTTTAAGCCTAATTAATTCCAGCGATTTAAGTGGCTGCATGCGTGCCCTCGGCATGCAGAAGTTTAAGCCTAATTAATTCCAGCGATTTAAGTCGCTGCATGTCGCTTCGCATCGCCGCGAAAGTGATTCTCGAAAGTGCTCGCATGCAGCCGGCCGTAATTAAGGCAGCTAACTGATGCGGAAAAAGATACGCTTTAAATCCGTGGAATCATTATTGACAAGGAGGGAGATGATTCGAGTGCACTCGTTTGACCGCCATGCCGGCGTGGGACCCAGACGGGACGGGACATCACAATCATAATTTCAGTTTCTCTAGTTTTCCACGGCAAGCTGGCGCGCTAATCCATTATGCATTGAATTCCGATGACCATCGTGCTACCTTCCGCCTAAAAGTACTGTTTCTCGGCCTTCTCCGTGCCACCGTGACCCAACTCGCCATATCCTCATAAGCCCCCACCGCCCGACGCCGCCGCCATGTCCACTATGCTCTGCCTCACCACGGTAGGCGACGCCGGAGGCGGTCACCACCGGAACTAGTGTTCGGGTTTTCAATGGAAGATGATGGAGGAGGATGCATTCTATCTGTCTTTAGATGGCAATGCGGAGATCGAGGAGTTGTTGAGCCTGACGCTGGGCGGACGAAAGCAGAGTTGTTGGAGCGCGACCGCCGTAAGCGGAGGAGCAGCGACGCCGATTTGCGCCGCCACGGGACATGGAGCAGCAGCGACCGACGCTCTCGAAGTCGCGAGCAGAGTGCCCGCATGTGATAGCTCGCTTATTAGGGATGATAGACTACCATATCATTAAGGAATTCTTCTTTTTCCGGAGCCCATTCGACGTAACTCCAAAGTTAAGCGTGCTCGGCTTGGAGTAGTGTCGAGATGGGTGACCGACCGAAGTTGCTCCAGTGCGCACGAGTGAGGACAAAGTGCGCAGAAAAGACTAGTATTGATCTGTGGGGCCAGTCTAGATCCCGCCAGAGTAACGACCACCGCGGGTGTGTCCGGCGTTACAAGTTGGTATCGAGCCGACCCTCGCGGTTACACGGATGGTTGCGACAGATGCGCGGGTCATGTTGTTCATGACGCTTGTGACCCGTCGTGGCACCCGACATGGCACATGTATCGGATCGGAAGCACGACGCTTGTGCCAAGAGGGAACGTTTCGTGGCCCGACGAGGACGCCGGTTCCTCCGAGTGGGGGTGTATGTGATAGCCTCGCTTATTAGGGATGATAGACTACTCATATCATTAAGGAATTCCTTCTTTCCGGAGCCCATTCGACAGAACTCCAAAGTTAAGCGTGCTCAGCTTGGAGTAGTGTCGATGGGTGACCGATCGAAGTTGTTCCCTGCGCGCACGAGTGAGGACAAAGTGCGCAGAAAAGACTAGTATTGATCTGTGGGGCCGCCTAGATCCCGCCAGAGTAACGACCACCGCGGGTGTGTCCGGGCGTTACACATCGCGAATCGGGCCGACTACGTGGAGGCCGGCGCCGCAATAGCCCTCGAGGCTGTCGGGCACGCGACGCTGTCATGACACCGATTTATACTACCAGCTCGTCAAGTGGGTTTCCCGCTTGGAAGCCGAAGCTTCGGTGGACCACGCTGGCATGGAAAGGGCCAACGCGCGCGAGCAACGTGCCCTATCGCACCTCTTGTAAGTCCGAGGCGAGGTGCACGACGCCGGTGCCGGCGTTTAGCGTGTCCCATAGATGGCGGTTGGCATCGTCTAGTTAGCTAAGAGTAAGTTAGTACTTGTACGCTACTAGAGTATTAGTGGGAGTAGATAGTTAACTTGGCTATGATGGTTGTTAACGTGGAAGTTTAGTACTCTATATGTGGATCAGACCTGTTACTTTGCTCTGAATGTTGAACTTTCCGTTTGAACATATGGAATGGGCTGTTATTTTTCTAAATGGGTTGTATTTGTCCTCCACGGGTTTAGAGGCTGACTTGTGGCCTAGCCGTTGACGACACACAATCGGGAGATGATTGTACGTGGAGAGGATGACAGCGAGGACCCCCAAGGTCATGGCAAGACGCAAGCAAGTGCCTCCTTATTTCAAGCCAATAAAATAATGGCTCCTCCTAGTGGATTTCGACATCCGGGTCCCATGCCATTGTCAACATAGTCAATAAACGAGAATTGCACAACGAGCGCATCGACACCTGTGGACCCAAAGAGCTCGCCCAGCTTAGTTTTTGTTTTGGGTTAATTTGATAAATGCCACTCCAAATCTGATGTATCCGAAATGCTATGCAATTTCCACACTTTGAAAATGCCGCTCATGCCATTTCTAGTGGCATTTTTCAAGTCCGAGTGGCGTTTTCAAAGTTTGCAAATTGCAGTATGCTTTCAAAGTTTGCAAAATTGCAAAGTGGCATTTTTCAAAGTTTGAAATTGAAGCGCATTTTTATGAATCGCCATAATTGGAGTGACATTTATCTAATTTGATTTTGAGATGGAAGCGAGGGTGTCAACTGGGCTGTGGGACACTCGCCTGTTCTAGACAGCCTTTTCTTTTATGTTTACAATGCACCAGCCCAAGAGTTTTTTTTTTCTTTCTGAAAATGGCTAGCCCTGTTTTCTTGTGATTTGTCAAGTAAGTCGCTTTATCAGGCCTGTTGGGCTGCAAATCTTTCAAGACGAGCAGAGCTTCATTTGGCTGGCCGAGAAAATGGCCTATCAGTAATGAGAAATGGGCTGTACATTTTTAAAACACATCAAACTGGCAATTATTTTCAAATATTTTTTTCATTTCAAGACTTTAAATTGCATTTATTTTTATGCATGGACAATTTATTGGATTCTATATTGATATACATTTATTTTTAAAATCAGTTTGAATGTGACTTGAAATTTCGGGATTAAAAACAGTTCAGACCGCACCGACATATGCAAAATTTCGTATAAATTTTTAACCGTGGCCACAATATGGGCTGTAATACTAACATAAAGAATATGGGCTCCAAAAAACCCATAAGAATTAGCAAATGGACTGTAAATTATTTGAAATAATGGCAGATGGGCTCAGATGTATGTGTTTGCACAGATTTGAGGCTTTCCACAGATGGATGTATACCGTTGGATGTCCATCCAACGGCCGTCGTCTTCTTCAATCTCTGCTCTTCCTGCTCCAAATTGGCAAACAAGCGCCCGGGACTGCTCGCTTCCTCCCCTCCCGTGGCGGCTGTGGTTGCCGTGCAGGAATCTCCGCCCATCGCATCTCCCATCGCTGGCCTAGCCATCCTCTACTCACCCACACCGCCGTTATTCTTCGCGATGGCGATTTAACCAAGAACCCTCAGATAGTCGTACTTCCTCCGCGTGGGAAACAACTGAGTCTTCCCTGCCTCCGTCATTCCCTTCCTCGCCCACGCCGTCGTCCACCGCCTCGGTGCTCTCGGCGGGCGTGGTCAGCGTGGTCAACCACCAACATGCATCTGAAGGATCAGACGTGGAGAGGCTGATAGGTCCACGGCCGCACGCAAGGAAATGCCTCCTTATTACGCACAAAATAATGATTCCTCCACGACAGCTAGGACCCACATGAAGGGCCTCAGATTTCGAAAAAAAGTTCCTCGCCGACAGTGTCGGACCCACCAGCTATATCTTCGCACGCAAGGAAGTGCCTCCTTATTACGCCTAAAAAATGAATACCCCTCGCTAGTTGGGACCCACCATATTGTTGGGCTGACTTGTGGGCCTACTAAGTTGACGGGATGGAGAGATTTGTTAACTTAGTCAATACTCCAAAGGACCGTGATGATGTCCATCCAACGACCATAGTGCTTCTTTAACCTCTCGTCTTCTTGCTCCAAATACCAAAGCAAGACCGGTCGTATGCGCTTCCTACCTCCCGTGGTCGGCTGTGCATCTGCGGAGGCCTCACCACCCCATACTACTCCCACCATCGGCCAAGCCATCCCTCCACTCACCCACACCCCCCTGTTATTCGTGGCGACGCAGCCTCATACCGCAAGCCGAACCAGTGAACCTCGCATCCTCTCCGTGCAGGCTTCCACCGCCGCGTGCTTCCCGGCACCGCTGTCGTCCCCTTCCTAGGCCTCGCCGCCGCCCACCGCCGTGGTGCTCTCGGCGCCGGCGTGGTCAACGTGGTCAAGGAACAACTTCCATTGGGCGTGGATCTGACGTGGAGAGGCCGACAATGGGTCCGCGTCCGCAGCAAGGAAGTACCTCCTTATTACGCGGAAAATAATGATTCCTCCACTCGACAGCTGGGACCCACCGGACGGGCCACCAGATTTCGTGAAAAAACATTTCCCGATGCCGGGACCCATCAGCTACATCTTCGCACGCAAGGAAGTGCATCCGGCAAAAAAATGATTCGCTTCGACCGCTGGGACCCACCAGCTACATCTTCGCATACGGAAGGAAGTTCGTCCGCAAAAACGACGGCCTCGACCGCTGGGACCCACCAGCCACATCTTCGCACGCAAGGAAGTGCTCGGCGGTCAGGACCCACCTGGTCGGCAAGCGTGCGTAGCGTTGTCATTCTGGTCGCAAACGTGTATGTACATATATACTTGTGGATGTAGAGGCGCCGCA